>NMRA01000067.1:874343-987106 GCA_002633005.1 Phoronis australis
GAATAGACATGTGGGATTGGTCAGGAAACCACGTATATGCATCCTATGAAGATTTCTCACTTGGAAGTGAGCGAAAGAAATACAAGATCACATACGGTGCGTATCACGGCAATGGCGGAGACTCGTTCAAGACGTATCACAACAACACCGCATTCAGTACGCCTGATCGGGATAATGACTCGTGGTTTGCCTCTTGTGCCAGTAAGGACAGTGCAGGATGGTGGTATAGAGATTGTAGCTATGCAGCGTTGAATGGTCCGTACCACAACAATGGGCGGGTACCAATAGGACCAGCAGGGGTGGGGGGAGGGCTTCTGTGGTATGAATGGAAGAGGGATCACACCTACTCTCTGAAGAAGGTAGAAATGAAAATACGACCAATGGTTGGGTATTGATGATTGATAACCAATAACTTAACTATAACAACTGGCTGTGCCGTTTTGTATAAATATAAAACATTATTTTGTGCTTAATACAAACACTACTTTACATATGTGAGTACTTCCTTCACATTTGTTTCATTTTAAATATTTCTAGTTTTTTAAAACGTGTTTTATTGAAATGTGTCCTCATACGTGCAGAGTAAAATGAGGCCAAACCACCCATCTCAATCTATTAAAACAACACGTCTTCACAACTCTGAGATTGGCTAGCTGGATATCATGCCTCATACCCTAAATCACATTAAACATTGGTACCAAATCTCCAATGAGCATCCTTTTGAGGCAATTACGGACCACAGGCACATGTTACTCAATTAAACTGTCTTGTTATTTACAATTAACAGGGTGAAAAATTTGGAAGTTAAATAACCTTGGGATATCGAAATTCAAGGCAAAAAGGGAAATTTTTTGATTCTGAAGATTGAGCATAGGCAATTTTGGCTTTTTATAAAATTTCTGAAATATCAGACAACTTAGACATTTATAATATTTCTGAACTATCGGGCACTGGGGGAATTAATAGGTTTCGTCATGATTGAGAAGGAAGCAGGGAAATTAAGAAGAAAGCAATAAAGGTGTGTAAGCAGTGCTGCCACTTGTCAAAATTGAAAAAAGTATCCATGTTGTCCTAAAAAGTGTAATTTTTTCATAACGACTGGTGATGACTTTCGAACGGCTCCAACAACTGTGGCACCTCCTAGAGGTATTTTTCGGGTGCATCACTGTATCTCCTAAGCCCTCTGCAGGATCTTTATTAAGGTCACTGTCTACCATCATTGCCAAAGATTCGATTTTTTAAATAACTTTTGAACTGCGAATAGTAGACCCATCACTCTATATTTTTTTAATATCATTGAGTATCACAGAATCTTATTGTGTGCATGAAAATAGTGTTCAGTGGTTCGTGATCACGACTGCATTTTTTTCTAAAAAATTGCATTTTCTCACAGAAATGATCCTATTTTCCATAAACATGATTTTTTCGCCTGAAACTTGCAAATTCTGTTTCTTTGTTCCATTAGCAAAAAGTATAAAACATGACATTCACCGATGAAGTATAAGTTATAAAATACTTTCAAAAAGTAAAATGTGGCAGCAATGGGTAAGTCCTTATGTATTAAGAGTTTCGCTACCATTAAATAACTATTACCAGTCATTTTTGCTGTTGGCATGACAGGGGAATGGTATTTTGTCCTTACTGAATTGTCATGTGTTGTACACAATCTGGTTAGCAGCTAATTGGCAGTGACAATTCAGTACAGCCTTGAATTGGCAATTAAGTTTCCATGCCCCTCTGGCCTCAGTCACCATCCCCTGAGGAAAAATAGTGCATCATTCGGATTGGCCAAAGATTTTTCATAACTGGTCTCGAGGACATTTTCAGTCTATGAGAGTGCGTATCCTCTAATGTATCAATCACAGTGACCTCACCTTTATTTCAATAGTGCCCCTGAATGTGGTACCAAACTCCTCTTTCAGCAGACGTTGGCATGGCTCACTGATGTGTATGCGGCCAGACAGACTGTTGGTCTCCATCCTTGAGGCTGTGTTCACTGTGTCACCAAACAGACAGTACTGTGGCATGCGTTTACCAACCACCCCTCCCACCACACTGCCAGTGTGCATACCTGTTAATTCATACAAATACCACACAAATGTTGCCAAACTGCTCCTGCGCTGTGTTAAATGGGGCTAATCTCTAACTAGTGTAGTGAGACAACAGAAGATCACACTAGTAAAAGGCTCGTATTTCACAAGTAAGCTTGCCGCCTTACTAATGTAAAACAAATGAAATGATTGGTTGGCGAGGCCAGAATGTTGAGTTGTGGGAGAAAATGATAAGTTATGGGACCCTCACTCATCTGAGGGGAAAGGTGCCTGTGCCTTCTGAGGGGAATTTTTTGGGTGAGGAAAAAATTCTCCCTCTGCCTGGTCACCACCAATAGCACCCCCACCCCTGTCGCCACCCCTCATCAGCTCTGCCTCACCTAGCCAAAACTAACTTTTGTGCCCTTTCAAATCGTCGCCTGTGTGAGTTACAAGTGATTCAAATCACGAGGGGAATTTTTTATCACTTTCAGGTATTTTTTGGATTGATGAGGGAAATTTCGCATGATTTTAAATATTTCTCAGAGAGGAACTGGGCCAATATTCGCCCCCTAAATCAAGGATTGAGGGCCCTAAATTAACAGAGAACAGACCCTGGGCCCAGAGGTGTGTTTATTGGCAAGATACAGGGCATTGTTGAAGATAATCTACAATTACTTCCAAAAGTCAACTCTGCAAGAAGGCCCCCCTCCCACCGTGGTGTCTATTTTCCTAATATTTGGGTTCACTTGGTATTAATTAAATGATCAATCACTAGCAAGGTCTTGTATTACACAAGTGTGATCCAGCTGCTTGCCAAAAACACATCCACACACAGACTTACCTTAGAACAAGTTACTCCTAGAATGAGTTATTGCTAGGTTTGGGCTGTCTGGATGCTATTATGCTATTTAAATTGAAATGCTATTTCAAAAACTTACTCCTAGGTTTTTCTCAAACGTGGGAAATGGTCCCTTACAAGGATCCTGGATTTAAGAGCACACCCAGAATTGTACAATTCATGACACTTGGCTTTCCTAAATTACCAACTGCTGGTTTATGACCCTTGGTATTGACTCAATGTGTTGTGCATCAAGTAGAATTAATAATTATTTAAAAACAGAAAACTTGATTACATCTATTTTCGAGTTTTAGTTTATAAAAGTAACATTTCGAAATTAAAAAACCATGCTACTTTAAAAATGAAAATTTATAAAAATGATATCACCCCCAGTGTTTACAACCATGTTTACGAAAAAGTTTGTAGTTTTTAATCTAAACTTTACATCATGCCTTGGTGCAGAATGATGAAAAACTAAAATATTTTAAAACATTATGGGTTACATGGCGTGTCATTACAACTATATTCTAAACAAGCCTACCTGTCCTCAGCTGTAGCTTGATTAAAGGGTTTGTAGGATTACTGAGAACAGATATCTGGTGGACCAGCTCCAAGGCCAGACCAGCCACATTCTTAGCATGGTCTGGAGTCTTATCAGGGACACCACCAGCCACCATGTAGACAGCATCGCCTAGTGTCTCCACCTGGTGTAGGCAAGAGAAGCAGGAATGAGATGCCAGTGGTCACAATTAAGTATTACCCCTCCGAATACGTGGTGGCACTAAGCGAAACGAGTTCACCAGGAAACAAAGTTGAGTATAACAGATGATTTTAATAATTAAGTTTAACTTAACAGTTATTGTATTAAAATTAACTTCAACAGTTAAAGCTTCATTTCACTCCGTTTATTTAGCTAAAAACAGAAATCCAATTAGACCTTTTATTCTCATAACAAAGGCGTCATTATATTCAGCATCATGATAGAATTCTATTTCCATCACAGGCGATGCATACACGCCACATTTTCGAATTCACAATTTAAGGGTTGGCCAACCCCGAAAAACTCTGTAGCGCTTTCTCAAGTCTCTTGATTGTTTCAATGTTCTTGTTGGAAACGGAACTGGAATCCTATCACAGTAAAGAATATTATGAGACCGACTTTATGAGTATAAAAGGAAAAACTAGATCTCTCCTTTTAGCCAGCTAAACGGGGCAAAAAGTAGCTTACACGTATTGATTTGAGTGGTGACAGGTCTCTTAATGGACTTGACACTAATCATGACCAGATGGAAGCTGATGATAAGACTGACCTTGAACACCTTATATCTGTCACTGATATGATCAAACAAGGTGAAGATGTCATTGATTGTTTTGACCACTTGCATAGCACTCACACTTGCCACAATCTCTGAGAAATGGTCCACATAGCTGAACATTATGGTTACCTCTTCAAAGAACTGCAAATACAAACCTATTGAATACATCGGCAGCAAATACAGCAACGGTACACAACTGACAAAATTTTCAACATTGCTCAACTCTACAACTATAGGCTAAGTCACCACGGAGTAGTTTCTTAGGTCCACGAATAAGAGTGTGACTTATCGGTTTACCTAGTGTTTACCCAGATTTGGTATGTCATGTTCACCAACAGGCTTGTTTTTTGTTCAAACGCACTTACTAGTTTCGTGTTCAAACATTTTCTAATTGGTCAGGTTATTCATGTGTCACCTGTTTAACCAACCCTTTAGTGCTCTTCAACACTACTCCAATAACATAAGTCAACACAAAGTACAACAATAGTCATCCTTCAACTTCCATTGATGACTTACCTGGCATGTCTTAACAGCGTCCTCACTGTTCTTCAGCTGCACAGGTATTGTCTGAGGTAACATGGAGTACAACATAGAGTCATCCTTCACCTTCCATCGATGACTTACCTGGCATGTCTTAACAGCATCCTCACTGTTCTTCAACTGTACAGGTATAGTCTGAGGTATCATGGAGTACAACATAGAGTCATCCTTCACCTTCCATCGATGACTTACCTGCCATGTCTTAACAACATCTTCACTGTTCTTCAACTGTACAGGTATAGTCTGAGGTACATGGAGTACAACATAGAGTCATCCTTCACCTTCCATCGATGACTTACCTGGCATGTCTTAACAGCATCCTCACCATTCTTCAACCGTATAGCTATAGTCTGAGGAATCATGGAGTACAACATAGAGTCATCCTTCACCTTCCATCGATGACTTACCTGGCATGTCTTAACAGCATCCTCACCATTCTTCAACCGTATAGCTATAGTCTGAGGAATCATGGAGTACAACATAGAGTCACCCTTTTGCTTCCACTCATCCAGTTTCTTTAGATTCTCTTCAATTTGGTGACTCTCCTGTTCTTGCTGTGATCACAATAAAAAGCACGTACATTTATGATGGACTGGTGCATTTGATAAGAAGACGTGATCACCGTAATTAGCATACTGGCATAATATGGCAATCCAAGCTGTGAAAATCACAACACATTTTTGTTTGTGATAAGCCTTGAGTTTAATCTTTTCTTCTGCAACACAATCATACCGCGCTCACTACTGCTAAATTACCTTACAGCACGATTCCTGCACCTCATCATACCAGTGCTTCGTCACCCCCACCATACCAAGACAATAAACTAGTAGGCTCTGCTCAGCAAGTCTGATAAACTAGTACAGAAATAGTTAAATATCCCTTTGTTTTGCTCTTGACACTTGCCTCTGTAAAGATAGTGCATTTGAGTTTTGGGTTGATCACTTTTGCTTGGGTGGCGATAAGTTACTCAGGCTCACAATATCATAACATCTATGATGTTGGTCAAACTTTGTGCCAAAACTCAACTGAATCTGTGCACAGATGTGAGAGTATATTGAATACCGTACACTGCGGAATACCAGCTGACGTTGCAACTTGCAATGCCAGTTAAGGAATCATGAATCTTAAGGCAAGGTCATAATTCACATAACTGAAGTATCATTAGGAATTTCAGACATGACCAGACAGCCCAAGTGGACCATTGACTTAAATAGGCTATTGTAATCACACATTCAGAAATTTGCTCCTTCACTGGATGATCCGAACAATGGTGATTTTTATCTGACTGATCAGACATGCTTACAGCAGCATCGCCAATATTCACACACAATATGATACACAAGTCAATTTCTACTTTGTTTAGTTTCTCAAAAAATAAATATCTGAAACTTTTAATTAATTATCTAATGCTTTTCTTTGAAAATGTCTTGAAATGTAAGTCTTTATCCATCCAAGAAAGTTCATGAGTAGATGTCATAAATTATGTGGACAAAGTTTGTGTTAGCAGCAAGCTGACAAGTAGTGAAAATAGGAAAACTACAATTTCCGGAATTATTTTTCTGCAGAATGAAGTGAGGGCATGCAAACCATCGCCAATCTATTGACCAGCAGTACTTTGCTGCAGAATTTGTGCTACCTCTAATAAATGTTGAAGGCCATTGAGCCTGACTGTACCACACATAATCTAGAATCCCATGGGCGACATTTACTGGTTTGAGGATTGAATTCTCTTATCTCTCACTACATTTACTACCATTGCACTTGATATATGATAGCCCATAGACTTACAGTCAGCATGACTTTTCAAAATAGATAGTTAGTGAGACACTATACCCCAAACTAATGGCACACTCTCTGCCAGTATTACACAACTCAGTTTACAGATGCTGGTATCAGGCACCACAGATATGCATCCATGTTTCTGTGGTCAATCAATTTCAATAAATCTGCATAACTTAAGGCTGCCACTATAAAATTATATCCCTGCTCATAACTTCCTTACCAAGGCACTAAATGTATTTTTTGATATTTGCATGGATGTGTTAGTGGTCAATGAGTTTAACAAAATCTATTTGCGGATGATTACACCATAAATTGTATAATTTATGCAAATAAAGATCAGACTTATTTCAAATGCTCCCACTGCAAAGCATGTTTCAAACAGAATGATACAACTAACTACTG
The DNA here is from genome assembly GCA_002633005.1 of Phoronis australis. Taxonomy (NCBI): domain Eukaryota; kingdom Metazoa; phylum Phoronida; family Phoronidae; genus Phoronis; species Phoronis australis. The sequence goes on from NMRA01000067.1 coordinate 881,255, forward strand.
AATATGCATGGGATTCCTGCTTAGGTGGCATTACGCCAAAAAATTGCATAATATATGCAAATTAAGACTACAAGTAGTTGGATGGTATGATTAAGAGTGACTTGTGTGACTGCACCATCAAACACATCATCTAAATCATTTTTATTGGTCACGATAAGACAACCAAAAATTAGAAGCAGACAAAAGTTTCTGTTGTTGCGCACTTAGGTCAATCCTATCTTAAAAGCGCGTACAAAATACTTTCTACAACCTCCTTGCAACATACACTTTGTCAGAAAAATTCCAAGTGGTTCACCTTAAACCCGCTGCCAGGGAACCCGACTTCAATTGGATTTTGCAGCTTCAGTCAATCAACGTCCTAATTTAAACGAACTGGCTCGATGTGCCGCTCGATCACTTCAAACTGCCACGAAAAATCACAAAAAGTCACAGTAAACTTGTTAGCAGAATACCATGGTTTGTTACACTTAGTAATAATTGCAATAATATCTGATATTACCACCTCCAGTATTTACATTAACTGACTGTACTTCGGGAGCAAGTTTTCTGTTATACAGAATTTGTTGAATACACGACACTTTTCATTTTTCACGGTCTTTATTCCGTTGCGTTCATACTTTCTGAACAAAACTCTACTCTCTACTGAACATAGATACAGTAACTGACCTAGCGACATAATTAAAAAGACACAGAAAGTATGAACGCAACGGAATAAAGACCGTGAAAAATGAAAAGTGTCGTGTATTCAACAAATTCTGTATTTACATTAACTGAATAAAAAAAATTCAACAATCGCACCTCCTCTGAAATCCAGGAACCACCCAACCTGAACTCCATTCCCGGACCTGAGTAGACACATAACCAAAGGTACAAAGTTAATGTACCTAATCCATTTTTTATGAATTGACAACTCAGCGACTATCGCCTCTTTTATCATGACCTCAATTTGACTAGGTTTTGATTCGTCCCTCCCCAGTGCCCACCCCTATCACACGAGGGCCAGACATCGACTCAAATTCCCATAGTGAGATTCTTACCTTCTCTATGGAATGCTCTAATCTGGACGAATGCTGCCACCCCGCCAGCACCATATCACGACTGCCATCATGCATACTGAGATCATTAATGTAGAGATCTAGAGATTTGAGGTCCTCCAGGTAACCTAGCCTAAAATAGTAACATAATGATGATTACTAATATGCATTTCCCCGTGGGGCCTAAGTCAGCCCTCTAATGTCGCAGGTCCGAGTTTGTGGAGCGTGTGTAAACGCTACTGCAACTACCTGTAATCGGCTCAAGCCAAACCCGCTTGATGAGATGGTTTGCGATACGTACCTCGCACACGTGAACAGGCAATAAACTCGTCTTGACTCAGGTAACTTAAAGTAAGCCAATACGGTTACAGTGTATATCAACTTAAAGTAAGCCAATCCGTAGTAATGTAGCGTAAACAAGGTATAAAGTTGGCTATCAAATACAATCTTTAATGTTCTAACGCTAGTGGTAATACTAATTCTAAGAGTAGAGCAATCCAAAGTGTAGATGTGCCCAAATTTTGAGACTGTAGCTATGTGCAAATTAAGTGCCAGAGAAAACCAATTTCGGTGCAATATCAACCACCACTGTTGAGAAAGTAGTGCTAGCAATTACCTTTCTGTGTCATTAGCTGAATACAAAGGCCGTGATGTATATAGGCATTATAAGAGGGCAAAGGGAATATGACAGGGGTGTGTAAGCCTGAAATTCTCCACATGGTTAATTATGATGAGTGTTTATCATCCAAGTATATCATATGCAGGGTCGTTTCTCTTCAATCCGAAACTAAATCTGGTGATTTCTAGCATATTAGATTTTTAAAAAACGAAAACCACACTGTTACTTTCTCAAGATGAATACCGTCGTAATGTTTGTTTTTAATGAAAGCTATTGGTTTGTGCATTTAGAAACTTCGCCAGAATGTGCAGGCATATGTGTTTACTATAGTTTATGATCACTTAATTGGGTCTCACTTGCACCAGATAATGCAGTCATCACAGTACAGTGTTCGGCTGACTGGCGCTGCACACTCTTTGATCCTGGTTATGGTAAAGCCGTCCAGAGCACAGGTGATGACTAAAGCAGAGGTGATAATTCTCGAATATATTTAGAAACGCATGTTTCCCTTGCAAGCAAATTATTCCCGGCATGATCAATTTCATATGATGATACACTACACACAGCAGGATAATTAATTGGGTTATTAATAAGGAGTGAGATTTAGATTTACCCAGTGTCATTGAAGGATTATTCTCATGAATGTGGTGGTGGACAGCCACACAGGCTCAGCCTGAGTACTACATGTAGATTTTTGTAGATGTTACAGATCCAGGATAAGTATATTTGAACTAAAGAGCACTACAATGTCTAAAGCGTCAATTTCAGTATTCAGTTATTTTGCCTAAAAGTGACGCAATTATTCATCTTATTACTGTTAATATTTTTAACACTGAATGTCACCAGCTACGTCTACGACACGATAAAGATTTGCCAACAAATCAATGACTTTGAAGGTCAACCAGATTATGGAACACAATGTTAGTAATTACACTAGGGAATGCACATGTGAATGACTTGGAAATCTTGACCACAAGGAAGCAACCATTAACATTAAAACATGGTTTCAGGCAAAACATTCTANTGCAACTACCTGTAATCGGCTCAAGCCAAACCCGCTTGATGAGATGGTTTGCGATACGTACCTCGCACACGTGAACAGGCAATAAACTCGTCTTGACTCAGGTAACTTAAAGTAAGCCAATACGGTTACAGTGTATATCAACTTAAAGTAAGCCAATCCGTAGTAATGTAGCGTAAACAAGGTATAAAGTTGGCTATCAAATACAATCTTTAATGTTCTAACGCTAGTGGTAATACTAATTCTAAGAGTAGAGCAATCCAAAGTGTAGATGTGCCCAAATTTTGAGACTGTAACTATGTGCAAATTAAGTGCCAGAGAAAACCAATTTCGGTGCAATATCAACCACCACTGTTGAGAAAGTAGTGCTAGCAATTACCTTTCTGTGTCATTAGCTGAATACAAAGGCCGTGATGTATACAGGCATTATAAGACATCTGAGGGCAAAGGGAATCTGACAAGGGTGTGTAAGCCCGAAATTCTCCACATGGTTAATTATGATCAGTGTTTATCATCCAAGTATATCATATACACGGTCGTTTCTCTTCAATCCGAAACTAAATCTGGTGATTTTTAGCATATTAGATTTTTAAAAAACGAAAACCACACTGCTATTTTCTCAAGATGAATACCGTCGTAATGTTTGTTTTTAATGAAAAATATTGGTTTGAGCATTTAGAAACTTCGTCAGAATGAGCAGGCATATGTGTTTACCCAGTGTCATTGAAGGATCATTCTCATGAATGTGGTGGTGGACAGCCACACAGGCTCAGCTGAGTACATGTAGATTTTTGTAGATGTTACAGATCCCGGATAAGTTTATTTGAACTAAAGAGCAGTACAATGTCTAAAGCGTCAATTTCAGTATTCAGTTATTTTGCGTAAAAGTGCCGCAATTATTCAACTTATTACTGTTAATATTTTTAACACCAAATGTCACCAGCTATGTCTACGACACGATAAAGATTTGCCAACAAATCAATGACTTTGAAGGTCAACCAGATTATGGAACACAATGTTGGTAATTACACTAGGGAATGCACATGTGAATGACTTGGAAATCTTGACCACAAGGAAGCAACCATTAACATTAAAACATGGTTTCAGGTAAAACATTCTAGCAAAATTACTTTATGTATTTTGTAATTACACTCGAGTACGTTCTTTCAGTACTCGAGGAATCGGCTGAAATGGGCATCACAGATGGGGCGATAAGTGCAATACTCTAACTTGCAAAATTAATTTCACACAGACTTACTTAATGGTTGAATAAATGAAAATCTGGTCCATTGTGGTTTCATTCTAACCGGCACATCACTGGACATCTTTTGCACTTTTATAATTTTTAATTGTTAGATTTATTTCCCTCTGATTGTAAAACACTGGCATATAAAAAATATAAACATTAATATGCAAAATTTTTACAAGTTTCTTAAAGAACAACCAAATAGAGCTTACATAATTTTAATCACCAACTTTGCACACAATAAGGCAAAATGAAATTTCAAAAACATTACTTTATTACCAGCCTGCTATTGTACTGTATGGATGTCATATAAGATTTGTCAGTTCCCACTATTTGTAGCAAGATGGACAATCTTGTCACATTTAGTGCAAAATAAATGAACCACTGGTCTCATTACTCATAAATGACACTTTAAGATGAATACTGGCCATCTTTATAGCAATACAGATTTACTAGTTTTTGAGTCCCCACAGGCAGATACAAATGGAAACCAAAAAAGTACTTAATGATCGACTTACATCGACAACCTTTTTCTGGTTTTAATTTGGAAGGTAAAGAATTTCAGTTCCTCATCCCACTCAACAATAAACCACAGTTCTAAAGTAAAACTTGCCGTATTTTGTCACAATTAACAAAAGGAAATAAACCTAAAATTAATACTTTCAAGACAGGTGCCAGAACGAGACATAATTAAGACTTAAATCCCGTGAGACGGCTAGAAATGAAGTGCAATTTTCCTATACTCGACGTAGGTAAAACATCTACGTTGCTTCTCAAGCATGTTTCAGTGAAGCTTTATCTTAGCTATATGCAGTTAATTTCAGAAAATGCAGCTTCTTTAAGAAAATAGAGGGGGAACCAAAAGAATGTTAAGAAAGACAGGGTATCCCAAAAGTGTACCCACACTACTGTGTAGTAGATTATTGACTTAGGAACAAGAATATCAATTCAAATTAATAAAAAAGGTGATCAAAAAGGAATTAAGTTCTAAAATCAAAGTAAATGCAGTGCTGGCTATCATGGGAAGAAAAGACATTTGTTTTTGTACTTCCTTGCCATTTTTGAGTATTTTCACTACGCAAACATTTTTTTGTTCAGTCTTTAAAACGGAGTTGTTTGCTTGCTACTTCTAGTGTATTTAGAGCATGTGATGACTCATAAATCTACTTTCACGTCAAGAAGTAACAAATCGTGGTTTGATCCACGGAAAGTGAATCTGAACTCCTGGGGTTGTACTCAAGTGGTAGTACATTTTTGAGACACCCTATATACATGTTTACACAGGGAAGCACAAATGTTATTTTTAAGCCAATCGCAAATGTTTACAAATTGTCTCGATGACAGACAAGTTACTTGGCAGTACATTTTTTTTCCAATGCAAATTAAACAACTTGCCAGAGGCAATTGATCAGTACAACTTATCATTAGCATTTGACAGGTCCACTATGTACAAGGCATGAAATATCTCAATCACAAGCCTCTTACACTTAGCAACATGGCTTATTGTGCAGAGGAACATCCCATTACACCACAAGCCTCAAATAGCCCATTGTATCATACTTAAAAGGTATGCACAGGAATATCACATCTTTATACCACAAGACTCATGTACTTATAGTGCAACCCAAAGTATAACCCGACATGATGGCTGAGTGGGAGTTGATCGGAGTAGCCTTCCCTCTTGACCGTCAATGAAGGGGAATTATGGGAAAGTTAGTATTGTGGCTATTAGCAGTTTTACAGTTAGAACTTTAAAGCCCATCTTCAATGGTAACACATGTAAATTTGGTTCCTACAGTTGGAGGCCTCAGTGATGCACAGTGGGTTGGCCGCCACTGTGGACCCACCAGTGGAGACCGTTATGGTTTAGGGTCGAAACGAGTCGAGGAAGCTGGATGCCATCTGACGACATCAAGCTACGCCTCCAACTAGTTAGTGTACGGCGGGTAGAAGAGAATCCTGGTTTAGCTGTTACAAAGAAGGGGCGACAAGACGTCAGACTACATAGAAGCCTGACAACTATTGAGGCAGATAATATCACTGTAAGTACACACACATAGAGCATCGCTCTGAGCCAACTAGTGTCATAAAGTGCCAAATGTAACGAACTGTTAGGCGTATTGGCTTGCTTTTGTCTAGGTTACTACGAGAATCACCTTTTAATTCAAACAGCTGCAAATAACAACCGCACGCAGTGGTGTTCTATTCAGACCCCTATTCAATACAACCTTTTGCTGCTTGTGCTGGGATCTCGCGATGACGTAACATGGCACGAAAAGGCAGCCTCACTTATCATTTGACGGGCTTACACTTGCGTGATTGAACTTGCATTTTCTTATTATACTAAGGCTGTGCTAGGACTATCTGGTTAGCCCAATACATCTAAAGTAACAAAATTCTGTTGAAGTTAGGCTTTAAAACACTTGGTTACTACAAGTCATTTTTGCTGTTAGCAGAATCAGTCATCATGACGAGAAAACACTCTTTTCTTAATTACTTTTCTATTGTACTGTATTGCAACCCACTGACAAGTACTTACAAAGGTGTGCAGAGGAATATCACACTGTTACAGTCCTCGATGTACTTCATTTGCCCTCGCAATAGTAAACTTTTCATCTGTTTATCACTAGCACCGATGAAAGAGTCCCTAGAAACCAGTTGCGAGTGCAGCTCATCCCGCGTCCCAGAACCAGACTTTTTGCGATCGAATATCTCATGCTCAAGCTCGAACACTACTTTCTGGTGGTTGAAAATCTGCAAAACAAGGTTAGAACCAATGGCAAATTGTACAACCTATGGAAAAGTTTGAAAATTTCTCTTCAATTTTGCTAAATCATTGTAAAAATTTCAAAAACCTATGGCTATGTAGAACCTTCAGACGAAACCCCCCCTTTCCTGTGGGGCGAGTCTCCCAATTTCGGTGATCAGAATTACTCAGGTTACAACCGTATAGTTATCAGTTTGACAGGATAGCAAGGGGAGAAAGTTGGTAAACCAACACGTAATCCAGCAATTATGTTGTAAACAGCACACCTGGCGCTAACTGAAATTTAAAATACTATTTGTAACTGCATGACTTTTAAGAAATGTCACGAAGATGTGTTTTTGTGGCTGGATAACTATCATCAAATGAACTTCGAACGGACAAAAACAGTCGACTTTCAGAAAAATATTAGACGTAATATTCACTTCCTGACCCAATTAACCACAGCATTGTCTACCGACAAACGGGCTTGTTTGCCAAGTTTACTCGAGTGTGATTTTAGATCAGATGGAAATTTCTTGGTAGCTCAACTTGGGGCACTAAAAGCATTGACCTCAAAATGCACCGTTAAGAATAAAATGATCCATTTTTGCAAGAGAGGATATCAAAAGTTGCATCAAATCAATACAAATTTAAGTAATTTAGAACATTGACGAGATTTCAATTTGCACATCAATGTCAAAGGAAATGGTCATGTTATTGATACTGTTTTGCAATGATTGTGTCTTTTGCTAAATTCAATTATAAAAAGACATGACTATATGACCCAATCAATAACAGAATTGTATAAATTCAAAAATAAAATTTTGCAGGTTGTCTACTTTCAGAAAATATGTATTTCTTGTGAATCAACTTTTATAGTTAAAACATATTTGGCTAAATGCAGACTTCTCGATGAGGTCGGTCCCTAACTTTCCTACAAAAGACTTCACTCTGAACCCTCATCACCAATTTGAATCACATGAATAAAAAATGCATACGCGCATATTAGTGTGTCATGACTATTTTCAATCAAGACAATTAAAACAATAAGCACTACAGAAATATCACCTAATGTCTTTGCGTGGAATACTTTCATCATTAAATCGTTGAGATGTCAGCTGGGATTAGAAATGGACAACATTTTTAATTGTTTAACCACCTTCGTACCGAAAACTGTACACAGTTGAATGTGTGGCCCTATGAAGTTCAGTGTTTGTTTCTGTGATTGGATAGTCTACCCCAATGTCATTCCCTAATGTGGGCTTGGCTATTCACTAATCCACAGGGGGTAATAAAACAACTATCTTCTCAGCCAGGACCATAAACCCTTTGTCAAGCTGTGTTTACATTCCAACTTGGACACTTGTGTGACTAAGAGCAGAATTCACAATTAACTACTTTCACTGACCATGCATGTCAATTTCACAGGCCTGTAATGTGTGATGAGTACCCATGATTTACAACCATCCAAAAAATTCTAAGCCCCCCCCAAGTCCAAATTGGGTGATCGGATACTCTTCCCAATCTCATTCTATTTCAGTTTATAAATTGGCAATAGAAATGTCACTGTACCAGGCTTTAAACACAAACTGAAAGCAAATCAACCGTGCCGACCTTACATGCATATATATATACACATATAAAACCAGTTGGTTCTCAACTGGACAGGTTAACATTACGTTTTGCCAAGTGAAGTTCATGAGGGGTCGGCGCATCTTGAACCAGTCAGTGAGCAGGCTACCGTTGAGTCGGCCATGTAGCAGTCGCTCCAGGTGCTGGCCAGCATGTGTGATTCTCAGGCTGGAGTCAAACACAACGCTGAAGGGAAAAATCTGCAGAGACAACAGAGAACAGTCTAATAACATGTTCACAAGAGTATTTTTATCACATGACAAAGGACGTCTGAATCAGCTGGCACAGATCAATCGCTTAGAACCAGCTTTCACAAAGGTTCGCACCAGTCATTACTTACAATCAGTTTAAGCATTTGTCACACTTCTTTTGCATGACAGTCAAGCATGTTGGAATCTGCTAATACTGGCAGCTACCATGATCTCCAAAATGGAATGGCCACTTGGGGTGTTAAAGTATTGCTGATACTCGACCAAAAATTTACCCGGCCAGTGCAGAGGCATATTGCCGTCACACATTTCTGTGTCAAGTTTCATTGAAATCCATCAATGGATGTCTGGATACCATTGGAAATGCTTTTCGCCTAAAACACACTGAAAAGCCACTTTTTGAGACCAAAATGGCCACTAGGAGGTGCTGCAGTATTCAAGTGGTGCTAATGGCTTGGTTCATTAGTTTTATCGAAATCCGTCAATCGTTTCCCTAGATATCACATATGAAAAGGCTCTTCCCCATTACAGCGTTCTGTCGTTCAGAAACTTTTCCAGATGCGAGGGGTGCTGAACGTGCGATAACATCTGGCTCTCTTGTTAACTGCCCAGCTCAGTCTTTTGTCCTGTATGATAACAAGCAGGCCAATTATCTCCCAGGCTTCAAAGGAAACGTATGGTGGTTGCACGCTATTACCAAATGCGTATGAACACAGTCAAACCCTGTGCGTCCGTTTGGACAGAATAGATTGTCTTAACTTCTGTTGTAGTTGGGCGATTTTGGTGATTCAAAAATGGAGCATGATCAGCATTTGACAAGCAATTCAAAAATGCAATTGGTTTAAGCTCAAATATGTTATAACTTAACTTTAATTTTTATCAGCCCAGCCCAGTCAGTCTAGATACAATCTGATCGAGATTAGAGCAATTATTGAATAAAAGAGTGCAGGCCCTCCAACCATTAATGCCAGAATGGAGTTAATCAGTAGTGCAAGATATTGGCTATGGGGGTAAACTTCCCAACTTGTTGTTGGGCTATAGAATCGAACAAGTTGGGAGCAACGGGATGTCGCCGTCATGCTCCTGGCCAGTAAGGGGCAGGGCAGACTGAAAATAAGCATGCATTTAACACAGTAGTGATTCCCAATAGTAAATCGTTGTGCCAAATTTCATCTAAATCCGAACAGCGTTTTTTGAGAAATCGAGCGAACACCCAGACAAGATAACGACACTATGCACCTGCACAAACTCATGTGTGTGCATATCAATTGAATTTACCATTTTTCTAAAAAGGATATCGATAATCAATTATTATGTCAAAGGATTTAATTCAAACAAAATAAAGTCTGTTACAACTCACTGGATGTATTTCCCATGCCCAGATTATTAGATGAGTGAAGTGATCAGCTCAATCTAAAATCCTTGCTAACATGTAACTAGTGCCAGTAAATCATACTTAATGTACTCTTCTAAGTAGACACCAATTAACCAGTGAACCTATTTATCAGACTAAAAAAACAGGGCGCATTGAAACTGATAAGATATCTTACATTTGTAGAACAATTGGTCAATGAATGACACTAACATAACAAAAAACACTTCACAGCAACCTGGGTGAAAATTTTACGTGTATTACATGCTCAGCGTGTGTCAAACGAGGCAAAAAAGTGTAACCCATGTAAAAAGCGTGTAGAAAAACTGCGAGGCTAATTAATGTTTAGAACATGTAAACCATCTAAAAATATGACACATTACATGTCAAACGTGTAAAAGCTCCACGTGTAAATCGTGGCAAAGTATGACATGTAAACGTGGCAAACAGGTAAAAACTGCCACGCTCACATGTAAAGTTTGGTGGAACTACAGGGACCATTGCAGTGGCCACCTTGCGTCATTGACACATTCAAATTTTCAGTGATAGCTGATCAAAACAGTTGGTGTCTTCGTGATCTAAGCAGCAAAATTAAAGTCAGTGACTGTTTTTTGTAACAATATTGCGAAACATCCACTTCTCTAGAACGCCTCTGGAGGGGACTCAATCACCATTACTGAATGGAAAATGTCCATGTAAGCCTTAAAATTAGCATGTTCACAGTATTTTCTGGTCATCTGAAGGGGGCCCTCTCGAGACCCATGGGTCCTCACTAAATCTGCTTAAGCCTTGGTCACAACCCGCCGTACGTGCAAGTGCGTGCTGTCTACGTGTAAAAACGTGGGGGAAATTTGGCGATCCGTACGTGGCAAGTACGGCCTCCGTGCGTTTTGGTGAATACGCAGGAGAACGCAGACACGACGTAGCACTTTTAGTGCATGCAGAACTTTCTCTGCGTGCAAGCTGCGTTCGCATTACAGATTCACGGCAGTACGTGTGACGTACGTCCTCCCTGCGCTTGCCACTCCCTACTCACGTTTTCAGAAAAACGTGGTGCCCGTGGCGTCCGCAGAAAACGTACGAACAATAAACACGCACGGCGGGTTGTGACCATAGCTTTATGAAGAACTGTACATTTACGTGCCAAGATGCGAAGACCGTGAGCAGACACAAGTTGTCAGCCCAAAAAGCTGAGCTGTCAAGGGTCAATTGATGGATGATTTTCTAAAATGATTCTTGCATTGAAATGTTAGATTACCGACAGGGGACTGAACTCAAGGAAATGTGAAGTCAATTTCTTCAACTGTCACACACAATAAAATTTGACTTCCCAACAAAAAATACTACTGTAAAGGGCTTACTTCGCTGTTGACTTGGAAGGTTTCTATAATGCAGCAGTTGTCAAACCTTTGCCCAGCAAACTTTTTAGTATCAGTAGCATTAGACAAGTATTATTGTTCTTCTGTGCCAATTATACGACGGAAAAATAGTTTAATTTCTCTAAGATAGAATTGAGAAAATTCTACTTTTTTAGGAGGACAGTTTGTATTGCACAGTGGACCTATTCATATGTGGTCACACTCTCTAAACAAGAGCAAGGCAAAGTGTTTATTAGCACTACGTATTAATCAAAATAAAAAGCCACAAGGGGCAGCATAAGTCAAATCCATCTGAAACAAGGCAAAAGCTCTCATTACCCAAACAAAAACTTATTTGCCAGTTGGTGAACATCCGTCAGGGAACCACATGCAACAAAACTCGAATTAATGCCACTAGGGAGCATCGCAACAGCCGAACCCATCGAAAAATCAACATCAGCCGTGCTCATCTCCATAAGAACTGTGGATTTCATAATTAGTTATCCTACAAGCACTTAAATAAAGCTGAGGTCAAGAGGGAAAAACACCAAAAGCATGCTAAATAATGAAATGGCTATTAGAGGGAAAAACACCAAAAGCATGGTAAATAATGAAATGGCTATTAGGGGAATGTAGATTACTTAGAATCCATCTAAGAATGAGATAGTGTCGTCTCCATATTATAGAAAAGAGTCTGCAAAATTTCTCGTAAATCCATCAAGAAACTCGGTAGATATACAAAAAAAGCTAAATTGCCACTAGGGGGTAGAGCGGTATTTGATTGTGTTTACAAATTTGCTTGTGCTATCATGTCCACAACAAAAATATGTCTACACAGTTTCACAAAGTTAATCAGAGGATTTTGGATATCCAACAGCAGTCACTCGTTGCTAGTCGGATGTTGGCCTGACGAACGGAGCCGACACCTCCAATATATGTTCTGAAGGCGAATTTTAAAAGGGATCTTATTGATAAATTGAAGACGTTACTGCAGAATTTTAGAACTGTAGGTAAAGCATTTTTTGCATGTACACGGCGTTCATGTACTCAGGTGCTTATTTTAGCAAACTCTGAAAACGCGTGGGGGTGCTCATAGAGGCATGGGCGGTTATTAGGGCGAATACGGTAGTTTAGATGTGTGACAATGAAGCATTTACTCTTGATTGCAAATAAACAAAAAATATGAAGAAAGCAAGCTCAGAAAGCAAATAATATAAACCGACCATTTCTTAAGTTCAGTAAAGTACATAATAATACTTGGTCTTCCAACACCATACGATGCCATGGCCTTTGTGACAACAAAGTGCAGTACGGTATGTAATGGCCTACCGAGAAGAAGGTTTCTGACGACATCGTCCTGTATTTTTGAGCTCTGTTACCCCAACTCTGCTGCTCTTTAGTCTCTTGATGTTCCTTAAATGCCTCGTTATTGTAATCAAGTCGAAACTGTACGTGGCAGCCACTATTATTGTCTAAAATCTTGTTGCTGGTGATTCTTATTTCAACATCAACGTTATAGAAACGCTTTGCGCATACTTTTAGCTGACCTATAACATAATGTTCGAATCCAAGACGCTTTGATCGGTAGTGGAGAGTACAGCCATGTTCATCTTCATTTGTAACATAAAAAGAAGGAGTTCGCATTCTGGGATAACTGAAGCGCATGATTTCATGCAGATTGTCAATGCCATTCAAAAAGTCCCTGTAATGGCGACCAGACACGCGCAAGACGTCATGGTAACCATAATGATCACAGAACTCGACAAAGACGGTGCCAAAGTAGTGGAGCATGTCTTTCTGCTCCTTAAATGGGATGTACTTGGAGAGGGACTCGCCCAGCTTGGTCATCAGAGTGGCTGGGTAGACATGATGACTCGTGAATACATGGTTCTTGACACCAGCATCCTCCAGCGCACGGAACCACACTTCTTCACCAAAGTCCCTCTGCACAGCATACTGGATACTTTCAAACAGCAAGCCATACATGTTACTGTATGGGCACAGACTGGCACCTTTCACCTGCAATAGTGGCAAAGGAACAGAATAATTGACCACTAACACCAAGAGCAAACAGAGCACAACTATAGGTTAGTGCACTGCAATATAGTCTTTTGGAGGTAGCAAGGCAAATCTGTAAGCAGAAGGGAGATGAAAGGAACGTCTATCAGAACTGACCAGCGAAGAAAATTTTAAACAAAAGTGGATCGCATTTCTGATCAGCCTTCTACTCAGCAAGCACCAGGCTACTGATGTCGGAAACAAGAAAGGGACTTTTCCATAAGACCTGATTGGTTAGATACATGCCAGACTACTCAGGTTGGTATCATTTGTGACTTTCAAGTATATCTCAGGTGGCTGAAGTAACAGCTTAGGTATGTATTCCACCTATTAGAGTTTTTTTCTCGAGGTCATTAAACAAAAGAAATGGTGGTCAGGGATGAGAGTAGGTGGAAATAGTATTATGTCAAGGAATTTTCTGTCATATGGAATGGCTGTGGGTACCCATTTTCCCAGGCACTGTGTTAATCTAGACTTTGGATATTCACTAGCTTTGTCTACCCAGTGGAAGAGAATCCCCAGGAATCAGTCTTGAACTATTGGCACTATCTACCCAATGGAAGAGAACCCCCTGGAAATCAGTTATGAATATTAACTGGCACTGTCTACCTAGTGCAAACAAACCCAAGGCATAGAGTATTGAAGATTCACTGGCACTGTCTTCCCAGTGGAAACAAACCCCAGGCATTGAGTATTGAAGATTTACTGGTACTGTCTGCTCAGTAAAAGAGAACCCTGTGCACCAATCTTGAGTTATCACTGGCACTGTCTATCCAGTGGAAGCGAGCCCCGTGCATCCGTATTGAATATTGACTGGCACTGTATAACCAGTGGAACAGCACCAAACAGGAATCAGTCGTGAATATTCACTGGCTCTGTCTACCCTACCCTGAATGGAAGAGAACTCTCAGTCCTCAGCCCTCCCTGCACTTGTGTTGTGATGATTTGACTATTTGTAGCTGACATCATTGCTTAAGAAAAACATTGATTCACGATTTATTCCAAGACTATGAAATTGATTCTGTGATCTTGTGAAAAAGAATTCAAGTAAATGGGACATTAGTCTCCTCAGTCACGTGCAAATCTTCGTCTTGCATTGCCGAAAAGGATACCAAACCTTGTAGATGTAAAAAGTCACTTACTTAGAGACGTGGTTGGTTGTTAGCAGAATTCTTAACGAGCGAAAGGCGGGAAATCCCTCATTCATTGACAAAGACCTGGCGGACCAGGCCAAAACGTCTGCTAACAACCAACCACATCTCTAAGTGACTTTTTACATCGAAAACGCCTCTAGAGACCAATGACGAAACTATTCTCCAGATATCAAACCTGGTTTTGGCCTATAAGCAGATACTAAAATCAACTTTCCCATTCAGTTCTCTGAAACAAACTAATGCTCTGTGATCATTGACATTACCCTCAAAAGGTTGGAGAAAACTTAGAGGAAAATTTGAAAACTCCTTTCAAAGTATGCTATACTTGCCTGTGACAGCTAACAAACAACCTTATGAGTACTCGGTGATGTCATTCAAAACTCAACTCAAAATCGACTTATCACTTCTGAAAAATTGGAATTCCCACCACCTAAACCAACACATCACCTAATGCAGTAAACACTTATTTTGATTGAATACAAAAATTAATTTAAATCATGCACCTGACCAGACAGATCACCCATATTAAATTTCTAACAAATGGAAGACCTAATTTCAGTTTAAATCTCAATGAGCTGTTGTTCAAGAATGTTTACAATTTTCTGTTTGATAAATTTCTGTCAAATGGCAATAATGGATTATGGTATACCAAGCAACTTATTTTAAGTGGATAATTGTTTATATGAGTTGAAAGAAAATGATCTTGTTACTCATGTGTTATTGCATGGTGGTACAGGAACCTAGAAAATGCTGGAATTAAACTATTTTCAGAACAACATATCTCAGAAATTGTCAATAGGATTTGTATGAAACTTACACATAACTATGCTTTAAGCGCTTCTGTCGAGACGATAAGTAATTGGTTTTAAAGTGCTCCACTTCTGCAGGACGGGGTTATCAAAAATAGAACTTTTATGATTTTTATAAAAAATGAAAAGTGTGATAAAACAAAAAGAAAACGACACTTTAGAAAACCGTAACAACGTTTTTGAGATTTCACATTGAACATTTATATCTAAGGAAACTTGACAATGAATGTTTATGATAACATTGTTTACTACGCTTTTGTAGTTAAACTTTACTAAAAGCTAATGTGACAATGTCAGATTCAGGTAAAAAGTTTACGATCAAAGTATACAGGCTCAATTAATTTACGGTACAGAAAATATATACTTTTACCAAGTTAAATTAAACTTTTGTAAACACTTGGCTAAATGCACAACTTCTTAACAAAGGCCTACATATATTTAATTCAAAAGTACTCAAAAGGTAATAAGCATGCCCAGGTGTAATGCCATAAAAATTTGCTGATAAACACAACGATGAATTAAATGGGCTTGTCATGTTTCAGCCTTTATTAAAACACCATCATCAGAAGAAAAAAAATAGTGATAACTGTGTTGCTTTGTCTTCATAACAATAATACCGGTTTGATTCATAAGGCAATTATTTAAACCAAAATAAATGCATTGTTGATTAAGTGGGGAAACTTCGTTAAAGACACGACTAGACTTTTTGTTAGTGAGCTTGATACTGGTAAATTGTTCGTAATTTCGGAACAGTCTCCTTTCTTCTGGTGTGTAGGTATGAAGTAAAAGATGGAGACACATAACAAACAAACAAAAACTGTAGTAGCTATATTGCGTGACTTCATGTCACATCATCAGGCAATGAGTGAAATGAACACATATGAAATTACGAAAATACCAGTATCAAGCTTGCTAACAAAAAGTCTAGTTATGTCTTTAACGAAGTGTGTGAAAACGAAGGGCTATTACCGAACTTAAACTGGGGAAAATGATAGTTTTTGCACTTCTTTGGCATTTGTTAACTTCCTGTATTATGTGATAAATTTTCTTTCTCCAAAACTAAGTCGTTTGTTTAACATTAATCCCCTTGTTTACCATGCGCCAAGGTTCACAGCAAGATGCAACAGTGCAGTTAGGCCTACTGGTGCAGTCTGCTCCAGACGAGCTCGGGATTGGAACTCCAGGTGCTATACTGAAGAGTGATTCTACGGACACGTTGTATTTTCTCAATGTTCAAAACCCCTCGATACTTGAAAAGGCTAAAAGAAGCCAGATTCTAACAGTACATTCTAAAAATCAATTAAATAATTCCACACCTTGAAACAATGAACAAAAAATCATTTAGGTGCACTGTTAACTGGTTTCATAGCAATTCTAAAGTTTCGCATAAGGGAAATTCTCCATCTTTGTTGGAATTCTTAAGTCTGGGACAGCCAAGTTTGCCTACTCTAAAATTTGGCAAAAGCTCTGACCTTAAGAGTAAAATAATTTCTAACTGTCCCAAACTGGAAACCGAATTTTTACTGTAGTATGAGCAGCCAAGTCATCACAACTAATCCCTGCCTTGTCTGGTGGCCACAACTATCAAGTTCCACCGCCTTCCCCATATCAAGCTGCACCCAGACTGCCCCTTCAATTTCTAGACTCGTTTTGACACAAGCAACCTAATGGCTATGAACAAGAATCCCTAATTTGCATCCCAATTTTTTGTACTTGTATTCTGCCTTAATAAATGACCTAATATGAAAGCGCTGCGAGGAGCGAAACTTGGCGAAATTAACCAAAAAAACGACGTTAGAGATCACAAGAAAAGATGACGGCAGAGATGATGACGAAGATGACAGCTATGACGACGATGGTGGCGATGATGGACAATGCAAGTTATGATATCATTCATATGAAGAACGTAGAGGTCAGAAATCACTAAGAAATAGGCTACAGTCTTGAGCGACACTTGGCGAAATTAACTAAAGAAAAGACGACGTCGGAGATGATGACGAAGATGACGAATATGATGCTGGTGGTGGCGATTATGAACAATATCATAACATTCATATGATGAACTTAGATGTCATAAATCAATAAGAAATAGGCTACAGTCTAGTTCAATAGAAGCTAAACCAACATTAATGCAGCAAGAGCGCTCAACAAAGGATCAGCGTTATCAGAAAATCTCAAATAACTCAAAAAGTAGACGTCCTAGCGAAAAATGGAAAACATCTTCTCAAAGCCCGTTCAAAAGTCTATCTAAACTGATGGTATCGTTGAATTCCGTAAATTTTTCGAAAAAAATGAAATTTTGCGTTTTTTTTTAAATTTCAAAGTCAAATAACTCGAAAACGGTAAGTCTAAGAAAAAAATTGTAACAGATCATTTGAAAGAGTATACCTCAAAAAATCCACATGCAAAAAATCACGTCTTTTTCTCTTCCCGTTTAAAATCGCACTCCAGCACGACTGAAAATGGGTCAACATGCGCCAGTTCCGCCATCTTGAAAGCAACTTCCGGTTTATTGGCTTTGTACAATAGCATGTCATAAGAAACTAACACCTGCAAAAATTCGAAGAAATTGGCCCTATAAAGCGCCCTCTACAGGAGAAAACATTTTTAGGCCAAAATCAAGGTGCGCATGTGCGATCGCCAATATTTCCGCCATTTTTAACCAGAAGTAAACAATTTCCGGAATACTTGTAGCATACTTCTGGTCCATTCACTGTGCCGATTCTTAGCCTTTTACGTAAAAAAATGGAGCCTCCAGAAGCATTTGAACCTTTAATCGAAAACAAAATGGCCGCCACATCCGCCATCCTGGATCCGATTATGACGAAAAAACAATAGGCTTCTAGTACTTCCGGAACTACGTGTTACATGTAAATTTCGTGATGATCGGACGAAAACTGCGACCTGCATCGTGCGAACAAAAAAAAAAAAAAAAACTTGATGGAAGACCAAAATACTTGGCGAAATAAATTTCGCCAAGTAATAACACCTTGTTTACTAGTTTATCAAAGGCCACGAGAATGACAAGATACCAATGAATACTAAAAAAATACCAACACCTGCCAATTGTGCCGATTTGGACTTCATATTATGAAAATACACTATTACTGATCCTTTAGTTTTTCCTCGGAAAATGCATGTCGCCCAACCAAACACCCAAGCACTGGTATGAAGTAGGATAGAATTCTAGCACAACTGATGAGCCGACCACCTTCTGTGGGCAGCTGGCCAAAAAGATAATTTAGAAAAGAATGAAGGCTTTCGTGAGATTTCATGAAAACTTACATCAAAAAAATTATGGTCATGCTATTAATACAGTTGTATTTTATCAGCATACAAAATAACAAATAACAAAAAGCATATGGTCATGCGACTGAGAGAATGAAGGCACAAACACATTTGCTTCGATTCCCAGTTTCAGACTATACTTTTATGGTATGACAGATGCTCTTACTTAGACATTTCAAATTGATAAAGAAACTTAAGCACACCCACAAAAAAACTGATATATCACCTGTAAAGTCTATTCAATGTTCCTTAGGATGACTCATTAACAACACCTGAAAATTCCATCAAAATCCATTCAGAATTACATTTTGTGTAATACAGCCGAGAGATAGACAAACCTGGCAAAAACATTACCTCCTTATAGAAAAGGGAAACAAGAATTAAGTTGCAACAACAACCCATGATAATTACGCAGGCGATTACCACGGCATACATCACATTTCAAGGGCTATCTAAACTGCGTCTTTGCTTGGACTATTCTATTAAACAGTACACACCATGGATTTTTGCACATTTCGAATTACCGGTGGCCACAGACTAAATGTATGACGTAAAATTTAGCCAAATCCATGATTATTTTGTGTCATTAGCTCGAAATTTTGATTTCTCTTTCAATTTTACCAATTTTCACATTTCCCGCCATGTGACATCATGGGTTGAACACAAGAGATCAGCGACTAGCATTGAACAACGGCGGAGAGTAGGGAATTTGAAAGCGACAACGATTATGAGCAAGAAATGAACAAATACTATGAAGAAACGTACGATAATGGTGGCCAGGATGACGAAATGGGGTTGCACGAAAGCGAGAACGAGTTTGATATGTTTTCAGCTGCGTACTTTTCTACTTTGAGGCCTTACGAACTGGATCCTCCCGCGAGAGAAGCGGCCTCGGGCTCGGCCAGTCAACCCAGTCATCCAACAGACGATCCTGAATAAAGAGCCGATGTTTCTGAATAGTAAATATTGTCCTTTATTGAACCAGGCCTTCATCGTAACATCTCCTCTGATTGGAGTCGAAACACGACTCCTCAAAGTGGGCAGAACACAGAGTGGCCCCGGACAGAATCGCTTGGTCCACGCCGAGGTCCCACACTCTCGTTTGGCGCACGAAGCGATGCCACTACTGCGCAACTTTGGCGTCCCGGGAACACCGAGACGTTCTCCGTCTGACTGCTGTTGCTGCAGCATCCGCAAACACATCTTTTCATCCCTCTACGAACCTTCTCGACGCTAAATATACTTTACTTTCACTTCACTCTATACACTTAGTTGCTGATCCGAACAGTGTGCCGAACGACTTGGGTTCAACTCATGACGTTGTACATAATTATTATTTTCTTTCAATTTTTACGTGTTTCTTTATGAGCTGTGCACTAAAGGCACTGAAATCAAGTAAGATATAATAATAAAATTTATTTTGAGGTACTAGAGTCATGTTGGGTACACTTTAAAGGTGCCTTTTTACCTGTTTAGCTGGCTAATAAAGGAAACTTGCATTTAGGTCCTTTATTCTGAAGAAATCAGTCTCAAAGCTTTCCTTACCAAATACAGAACGTTCATTTAACATTTTTCTTATAAAAGAATATCCATAAATTAAAGCATTTAGTCTTCTTATTCACCAAAAAAATTCTTTCAAAATAATACAGCACAAAAACAAGGCAGAGGTATTCTCAAAGTCTGAAAGTGAGTTATTTTTACTCCAAATATCACTGTTCACTGTTCACCTTTCCAAACGTATCACTGGATGATTGGTGCACTTTTTCAATTGTGCCAACATATAATTAGGGTTATTTTTTAAATTAAATCAACACATGATATGAATGCTTTTTGAAATGTAGCGACTGGTGATTAGGGAGGGCCACTTTTTGAAATGTATCAGAAAATAATTAGAGTGCTTTTTCAAATCAAATAAAAAAGAATGAGACCAAATCCTGCTCAATGGACCCATAGACAACAAACAAACATATCAGTGTAAGAACAGGCTCTATTTTAGCAATTATACTTCACAAACACTTTGATTGTACCCAACAGGTAAAGCAAACCATACCATAAGATGCAGGATGCAACAAACGCCACAGAGCAAACATATCCATCCATTCGCCTCTTGAACTGCTCATTTGACAATGTGTCAATCATTACAAGGCTATTTAGTATCAGTCAGAGTGGATCATTTTAATGTGGCTCACGTCTCAATGACTGAATCTTAATCAACATCTTAATTTATGTTCAATTTGGACATCACCATAACAACAACATCATTCCCTAAGCAATATATTTAATGTAGTCTTTTGGGGAATTAAAATAATCAAACTAAATAAGTGGAGCGAAAACAATATGTGGTGTAGACTGGGAAGCATAATTTTTGTTACATAATTTGAAATGTAATTTACATCTGCCATACTCTTGCCATGCTTTAGTAAATTCTCCAGTACCTTTTTCTCGTCCTTACTTTTTTCTACTAATTGCTACGGTTTTCAATATCTCGGGTAGCTTAATGTTAAAAAATTTATGTCCCACTGGGCCACACTGCTAGACCCTTGAGCCAGGTTTCTAGCTCCTCAGCTCGGTTTTAACTACATAAAAATGGTTCCAGGCGATCAGTGCAATGGGCCCACATGCGTGGCCTGCACACGTCTGGTACAACACCTACCAGAAACTCCGCAATTACTTCTTTTTTAATGTTCAAAACAGTGTTAGCCAACCTAAGATCTACCTTAACATAAAATTGTTCATAACAATGCTTCCCATTTAACCTCATAGATCACTTGTCGGTATTCAGACACGTTATTCACATAACACGAGAAGAAGTAACCATGATGGTTTACCAACCTGATGGTGACCACAGACAAGCTACGCACCTCGAATGAAAATTATGGTAGAAACTCAGCTATTAGCTCACGTCTGCTGCAAAATGAACTGCGAGGATCTTGCCAGAGGTAGTGAGGTGAAAGTCTCACTTGCTAGAGTTCATTTACCTGGCTAGCAGCATGCAAGTGAGGTGAGCTAAGTGACAGTCGATTACCTTCAGTAGACAATGAAAATTAATTATTGCATTGCATGACAACGACAAATCGGTCATAGGTTCATTCCAACCCTGTGAACAACATTTGCGCTGTTTACTACAACCTAATGCAACAGATCAGTCACCATTTTGCTCTGTGAGTGGAAAACCCATATCAAGCAATGAGTTAAGCTTAATACCGTATTCACCGTTATAACCGCCCATGCCCCTATAAGCGCCCCCACGCGTTTTCAGACTGAAATAAGCACCCAGTCCATGACCGTGTACATGCAAACAATGACGTAACTACAGTCCTAAAACTCGGCTACAGTAACGTCTTCAATTTATCAAAAAATTTTTGCACGGGTCTTCAAGACCACCAGCGGCACTGCTAGGTTTGTATTTAGCAGTGACTTTACACTTCAAAGTAACGCAGCGCTTCAAAAAGAACGCAACAGCGTTGCTACTCTCGCGACGACCGTGTCCCACTATGGTCTGACCTTTCAGCAGACACATCAACTGTCTCATGAATAAAAATAACTCGGAGTTAAACGCACGTGGCCAGGAAGCGCGCGCTACATACATGAACCTGTCATCAAAGACATTAGTCGGGAACTATCCATTCATGAAACGGGTAGCATAGCATACATAAGAAATGAATATTGGCACTAATTTCCGACAATTTCTAATACTATAAAACATGTTTGCGTTATTTTTGAGATGGATTGTTTGATTAACCATAACTGGTGTCTTTAAGCCGAATGTCCGATAAAATGGCAACTGACAGTGAATGCTTACACACCCTTACACCGAAAAATAACTGTCAGATAGTTACGTACGCATCCACCTACACGGCGACTAATATGGGCCTTACCGAGACAAATGTCAAAAGTTTTTAGCACGAGACCGGCAAGTGCTGAATGAAACACGCTCTGGTTTAGGCCTACTACTTGTGCAAATTTCTTTAGACACATCTAGCTAGTTAGATTGCTTGGCTCTGGCCAAAAGACAGTCTCTGCTTTGGCAAATGAACTCTGGTGACACGCACGCGCTCGCTTACTCGCAGACGAACTTCAAAACAAACGTCACGTGACAACAACATGTGTGTTCGTCTAGACATTTTTCTCACCGTGTTGCCGCTCATACATGTAGATGGTACGATGTTGCACAGATTTGTACTTAAACGCCGTTAATCCAGACTCCACGGGAACTTAAAAAATCTTAGAGACGCTACTTATAAAACTTTATGAGGATTTCACTGCTTGAGTCGAAACCATTTTTATTCAAGCATTGAAGTCGCCATATCGAAGACGGCGATTTTGATGCAGTCAGTCGGCGAATTTTCGCCCTGGGATTTCAGCACAGTTTTCTGTAAAATGATCGTAATTTAGCAGCAAAGTTTGCTAGCAATGCACCACAGCTTTGTTGAAAGTCTTTCATAGATTACATATACGTCACAGAGCGTAAATTTGATGAATCTTAGCTTCCGATGTCACCCGTTTCGGAGACCGGGTTTCAACTGCCTTGGGTCATAATAAGCGCCCCCCCTGAACCGAACTTTTCTAAGCGCCCTGGGCGGTTATTACGGCGAATACGGCAGTTCACTTGAGAACGACAGACTCCCCGTGCAGCTCTCGTCTGCACGTGCCCTTATAACGGTCCACACTAGCGGACACTCGTCCCTACATTTTGATAACTGGCTACATGCATTAATTAATTGCAGTCTTATCATCTTATACCAATTCGGGACTGCAGAAACGTGAATGTACCAATAAGTCCTTTAGCTATTACCCGTTAGGTACACAAACTCAAATAAGTAGCTACTGGCTAGCCAGACAAGATCATTTTGGCAATGGAATGTCAACGATGTAAAAATTTTAACAATGGTTCATGAGATGCAGTTGAAAAAGTAATTGAGGCGTTAAGTGGAAAAACAGCAAAAGGAATTTGTGACATTTTGCAACAAAAAACTCTGGCCAAACGTAATGAAAGAGGAGAAATTGCTACAAATTTATTCCCGTACTAAGTTTGGCCCAAACATGGTCGTTATATGAAAGCAAAATTATTGTCGCCATGGACTTATGTCACCAAGGCCACTACCAAAAAATCTACGGAAGGGTTTCTATCTGAATGTTTTAAAAATGTTGGTCTCTCCGTCTCCAGGGCTCAACATTAACTTTTTAGGCCAACTTGCCCAAAGGGCAAGTAGTTGAAATTTTTACTTGCCCGAACAACAAATTCACTTGCCCCAAGTACAATCCCAAATAGCACCGTGCATGTGCACATCTAGGTTAAATGTGTTACCGTAGGGCTGCCTGTGCTGAGCCTCCTCTTGTGTTGTGCACGCTATATACCGTACATGAGTTGCTATTTTTTTAATGATTCTTCTTATAGAACATTTATTTATAAGGGGTGTCAAAACACTAGAGAGGCAAATTAGAAGAGTAACTATGGTATCTGAACCATTGTCACACGTTCACAGGCGCCGAAATGAGCTAGGACATGAACTCTAGACACTTCTGTGTATTCATTAGTTTATACGCCCTCATGCATTAAACTTGAGTTGTTGCTAACCTGAATTTCAATTTTTGCTATTCGTAAAAATTTTGCACAGGTAATGTGTTACTGTAGGGTTGCCTGTGCTGAGCCTCCTCTTGTGTCATGCTAGCTATATACATGAGTTGCCAGTGGCGGATTTAGGGGGAGCCAAGGGGGCCATGGCTCCCCTATAATTCTACCAGATACCATTTGGGAGTTCGGGTGCGCGCAAGCAGAGGCTCATCGGGAGTGATATACAACGCATAGGCACTAAACAAACCGAACAAACCCCATTTACCTTTTTTTTTCTTAGTCAACAGGTCCTCATTCGAGGCCTCTGCGTCCCCACAATTTAGCCTGGGCGCGTGCATCTGCCGAAATTCTGGTTATTACGTGCCCTGGCTCCCCTAACTCAAAATCCTGGATCCGCCCCTGGTTGCTATTTTTTAACGATTCTGCTCATAGAACATTTATTTATAAGGTGTGTCAAAACACTTAAGAGAGACAAATTAGAAGAGTAACTATGGCATCTGAACCATTGTCTCGCGTTCACAGGCGCCGAAATCAGCTAGGACATGAACTCTAGACACTTCTGTGTATTCATTAGTTTATAGGCCTATGCCCTCATGCATTAAACTTGAGTTGTTGCTTAACTTGAATTTGAATTTTTGCTATCCGTAAAACTTGCATAGTTTTGGTCATCGGTACCTTGTATTAAATTAAAATCAAATTCTAACATATAATAATGCCACATATACTTTTATTTTCAATAAATAATTACATTTTTGAAAAATAGAAAATCACACGTCATCCCTTGTTTACAGTCTCGCAGGCCAAGAAACATAATTTCCCATGACGGAACCCATCCCCGCACTCTTTTCGTTTCATATTGTTGCTTTGATTTGTCCTGAACTCGTTTTTTAGCAACTAAACCAATGCTGTCCAGGTGTGGACGGCTTCCTTGTTTGGACGTTTTGCCAGAGTGCAGACGATCAGTAGTATCACGTGACAACTTATTCAGAAACTGCAGGGCACGTTCGGAGAATCAAAAGGATTTGACCACGGGCGTCACCTGTACACGCTGCATCACACTCGTTCTATTTTCCTTTCGGTGCTCATTTGAAGACGGGAGTTTCTTTGACGGCCACAGGGGCTTTTTCGACGGTTTTTAGGCTTGTGTCGGGGTTCGCTACTTTGGAGCAAATGTCGAGCAGACAATCTTAGGATCTACTTGCTTTTTAACTTGCCCATCGGGCAAGTACTTTTCAAATTCCACTTGCCCGACGCAAAATCTACATGTATACGGGCAATCGGGCACCAGTTAGTGTTGAGCCCTGGTCTTTCTCTCCCTCTCAATATTTCACAGGAAATGATAGGCATTGATTTGGAGAGGGAAGGGGCAAAGGGAACACCTTTCACTTGATACTGGAAGGGGAGGATACATGAGAAATGTCTTTTGAATCACTTTGAAGTCTATGAGATGTATGAATTTTGGGCATACAGGAGGTAGCTATTCCACATAGTAGTTTAAAATTTTGTAGACAGTTGTCCTCCATGCACAATAGGCCTTTCTAAATTGACATGCAAGGTCAGTGAAAGTAGTTCTTTGTGAACTTTGTTCTTAGTCATATAACTGTGCCTGGAAGAGTTGGTCTGTGTATGTATACAAAGCTTAACAAAGGGTTCAAGGTCAAGGCTGATGAGATAATTGTCATATTATCCCTTATATGTTTGGAATAGCCAAACCCAGAATGTGATGGTAACATGAACATTGGGGTATGGAAGCGAAACTGTTGGCGTGGTACCTATGGGAGATTCGTGACAACTGGGATGTGTGTCTTTACATAAGAGTAAGTTTAGCTGGATGTGAGTGGAAATAAGTCCGTGTATAGCTGTCTTAACTCTTGGAACAGTTGTCACGGTGCGAGTTGTCACGACGCGACTTGCTCCACTTTAGATGCATTTACAGGACATCAGAGGCAAACTGGATGAGCATGAGTCATTTACACAGTAACTGTCCGCCCATGCTTGCATAAACAGTTATAGCAAACATCCAAACCACCTGGAATACTAGCAAATCACTCGTCTCTATGCTATTATGCAAGCGTAACAGAGATTATCCCTTCCAAATTGCCCCAGTTTGTATTTAGACGTGTAATTGAAACTAAAGCAGCTGATTGAGTGTATCTTGCTCTACCTCTCAAACTGCTGTCAAAAATGGCCACCGCAGTGTCAACTTGCTCTGTGTCAGTCGTGTTTACACAGTCACACACTTGCGCCCAATCAGCTGTTCCATGTTAGTTGCTCCGTGACAACTTTCTCCCGTGTAAATGCGACATGGCACAATGCTTGGAATTGCAGATTTGCAAGTTGTGAAAAAAAATTCTCGGAAACCTGATTGTGATTCATTGGCATATGTTTTTGTATCATGACAAACTAGTTGTGAGTTGAAAACGTAAAAAGACAGCAGTTAGTAGCTGTAGTTCATCTAATTCCCACATCAAATTTAACAGCCATAGAATTGAGTTTTAAAGAGGTTTTCACAAAGAATGCTCACATTTTCTTCATTCCCACTACCAAATATTCCCACGCTTATGACTGCAATTTTGTCATTTGGAAATTTATCTGATCAACCAACTCACTCGCTATTTCTATGCCGAGCCAGGGCTCAACACTAACGGTTGCCCGATTGCCCGTGTACATGTAGATTTTGCGTCGGGCAAGTGGAATTTGAAGTTAAAAAGCTAGCCGCATAGGCAAGTAGATCCTAAGATTGTCTGCTCGACATTTGCTCCAAAGTAACGAACCCCGACACAAGCCTAAAAACCGTCGAAAAAGCCCCTGTGGCCGTCAAAGAAACTCCCGTCTTCGAATGAGCACCGAAAGGAAAATAGAACGAGTGTGATGAGCGTGCACAGATGACGCTCGCGGTCAAATCCTTTCGATTCTCTGAACATGCCCTGCAGTTTCTGAATAAGTTGTCACGTGATACTACTGATCGTCTGCACTCTGGCAAAACGTCTAAACATGGAAGCCGTCCAAGCCTGGACGGCATTGGTTTAGTTGCTAAAAAACGAGTTCAGGAAGAATCAAAGCAATAATATGAAACCAAAAGAGTGCGGGGATGGGTTCCGTCATGGGAAATTAGGTTTTCTGGCCTGCGAGACAGTGAACAAAGGATGACGTTTGATTTTTGCTGGCGTTTACCCGTGTACAGCTGGTAGCACCGCGTTCGTCAGCGGATGTAAGTCATACAGATAAGCGCAAAAGCTAAGAAGTGAATGATTGACCACATATTTTCTACACTACACTGCCTGGTCTATCTATTTTTCAAAAATGTAATTATTTATTGAAAATAAAAGTATATGTGGCATTATTATATGTTAAAATTTGATCTTAATTTGATACAAGGAACCGATGACCAAAACTGTGCAAAATTTTTACGAATAGCAAAAATTGAAATTCAGGTTAGCAACAACTCAAGTTTAATGCATGAGGGCGTATAAACTAATGAATACACAGAAGTGTCTAGAGTTCATGTCCTAGCTCATTTCGGCGCCTGTGAACGTGTGACAATGGTTCAGATACCATAGTTACTCTTCTAATTTGCCTCTCTAGTGTTTTGACACCCCTTATAAATAAATGTTCTATAAGAAGAATCATTAAAAAAATAGCAACTCATGTACGGTATATAGCGTGCACAACACAAGAGGAGGCTCAGCACAGGCAGCCCTACGGTAACACATTTAACCTAGATGTGCACATGCACGTTGCTATTTGGTTGTACTTGGGGCAAGTGAATTTGTTGTTCGGGCAAGTAAAAATTTCTACTAGTGGCTTAAAAAGTTAATGTTGAGCCCTGCGAGCGGACATGGGGCCCACTCCAAGAAAATTGACTTAGCTAAAGGCAAATCTTAAATGCAAGGCGTCAATTTTAAGATAAAGCTTGTTAAATCTGTCATAAGTCCGTTCCAAGAAAGTGATCTTAAGTTTGAATTAAGCTTTTGATTAAATTTTGTCTTAAGCTTAACTAATGTAACGTCTGTCCGTTTTCCTAGCAGACTAGCAGACTTGAAAACTTTCTTCACGAGGAGCCATAATTGGGGTCTTGTGCCTTTGCTCAGGTGTTTTGTGCAATGGGCCCAACCATGAGACCTGCGCACGTCTGATGCACCGCAAATGACATCAGACCACCTGCACTGTTTTTTTTTTTTTTAATGTACCGGATGTGGAAGTTTCAAAGTTTGGAGATTGAGACAAATCTTGGACTTCCGTCAAGGTTTGTTTCTTGGAACAGTTCTTTTTCTCTTCCGTCACTAAGTTTGTAATTCAAATAGTCACATCAAAATGCAAAATTTGATATTGGTATCTACCGTAAACGTTCGGGTTAACGCCCTGGGCGGTTAAATTGGCAAACCCAAAAAATCGGGGGTGGGCGGTTAACCAGACATGGGCGCTTAAACGTGAAACTCAAAAAAAATCAAGGGTGGGCGGTTAACCGAACATGGGCGCTTATTACGACAGGCAAGCGCCCTGGGCGGTTAATCTTACCTCGTGATCTAAGTACCCACACCACACACGTAGTCGTAGGCCTACTCGGAACGCGTACCACTTTTCAAAGTGCGTTATCGTCACGTCGCCACATGACGGGAAAAATGTCATAACAGCGGATGATCCTAACAAAGGTTATCATGCCCTCAGATTAGTTATTCACTATTAAATTTACAGAATTGCTGAGTAATAGCCCCGTGCCGTCCTGCGGTCTTGTTATTTAGCCCTGTGGCCTGTAGTGTAGAGCGCAGACGACCAGTGACCACGCAGCCTCTACTTGGATTGCAACTATTTCATCTTGCTAAAGTGCGCGCGTGCAAGCTTCACGTGTTGCAGAGATAGCAGACATCAGATTTATGGTTACAGTCTCGTACTAGCTGCCAAGTTCATAGTCAGAGAGCAGTTTTAAAATTGGTTGTAATAAAAGTTTGAAAACCTTGATTCAGATGTTTTTTTGTGTTTGGGATGTTTATAGTCAACACACAGTGACTCAATGACATTTTCAGCGTATGGTTCTGTGGCTTGCTGTTTTATCTCGACTGCCCGGCATTGCTCACTTGCCGTTGCGCCAAACATGCTCGGCAAAGAAGTAGGCCCAAGACAAGAATCGGGGTTAAGCGGCCGTGTGCCACTCGTCAATCAAGAATGAAATTTCAAGCCACGGCATAAATATGTGATAAAACGCTACAAAACAGCGATGTTTCAATTCATAAACGATCACCTTACCAAACTTCGTGGTGGAAAAACATTTATTTTTCATGCAAGATGTCCAGAATATCCTATTTATATCACTTGCAATATTGCACTGCGGCACTGTTCGGTCCAGTTGTTAGCGCGCAATGTCTCAGTCGGCTGACAATCGTGACTTGGAAATGCCGTCAAGTAATATAACGGCCTCTTTCAATATGCATCTCGTTTTTTATGGCCAACGATAGCGGCGGGATTCAGCACGCGCGTAGGGCCTACGTGCGACTCACCTGTCAATCACATGTTGGTGTCAATGTAACATGCACTCGAAAGTGTGGGAACTTGCGCGCGTGCACCACTACAGAGTCACACATCAAAAGAGAATAGCGACAGTTCTAACAGAAACGGGCGTGACTATATACTTTTAACCATTGTCTCATTTCTCTGGCCTGATTTTTTCGAATATATGTTTTATCAAGTGCACTGCAGACGAAAACTCAGCGCGGCAGACAAAGTCGCTGAAAACATGGGAAGAAAATAAAGTGACAAAAACATTCAAGTATTATATTTTGAAGTGAGTCCATGACCCAAGACAATAACTCGTTACTTGTATAATTGCAATTCACATTGCTAAACCACCGTCTCCGAGGCCCGGCTTCGTAGCGCTCATTGTGATCATCGATCTTTTTCAAAAAGTCGGGGAATCGCGCGTTTCCTTAGCACTGGGCGCTAAATCTTCATTCTTTAAAAGTCGGGGGTGGGCGCTTAACCGAGAGGTGGGCGCTTAACTGGAAATCTTCAGAAATCGCAGGGGAGCGCTTAACCGAGCAATGGGCGGTTAAATCGAAAATCAACCTAAAGTAGGGGGTGGGCGGTTAACTGAGCATGGGCGTTAACCCGAACGTTTACGGTATGTACGCTGATCGCATAATATTGCAATTAAGTAGCAGATATATCAGAAAATTTCTGGTTCATAAGTAATAAGTGTTTGATTTTGCAGAAAACATAAAGCTTCTGCTGGAAGCTGGGTTTCAAATACAGGTGTTGCAATATAGAAAACGGGGGAGTAAGTCTGCAATATTCTGCAATAATGTGACATGGCCTTGGAGCAACAATTGACAAAAGCAATTTTCCATGACCTACTACAATTAATAAATGCATCCCTTTAACAGAGGCCGGGTGCGACTCCAGCACATCTGAAAGTAATAAATACGACTTTGACAAAACGTAGGTGAGTATTATCGTAGCAGCAAAATTTGATACCTGTATCTACGTATGGTGAACATGCGATTTTGCAATTAAGTATCTCAAAATACTACAAAATTTGATGCTAGTCCCCATATCAAGCCCTTTCACACTAAAGCCGATGTGTCGATGTTTTGGGGGAGTTGCGGTCAGTATGAACGGATAACTTCAGTCCTGGATCGAAGTTAACAGCTCCAGTTAACTTTGCAGTAAACAGGTGGACTCAACAGACGGATCATTGACGCTGCGGTGCTGTATGAACGGTCAACTTCAGTGTTATCGAAGTTATCACCAGGGACCGCTGGTATTAACAATAATTAAAGGGTGAGTGTTATCACTAAGGGTAAATGCTTAAGATATTTTGCTTGAATAATACCAATCGAATTAAAAATAAGTTTTATGTCAATTAGCACACATAAATTTTCCCAAATTGTCCCATTAAAAAAATCTTAGCGTGCACGGGATGCATCAGCGTTAGCTTGCGATTATTTCAATGACGACAGCGTCACATACCGTTTACGTCTATGCCGCTAACTCACCGAAGCTGGTTTGAACAATTCAATTAACTTCGCTGAGTGAATTTACCTCAACACTCTGCTCATACCGCAGTTACCATGGTAAGTTAGTAGGAAAAGGCCTATAGAGTGAGCGGGCAATTTTGTGGTTAAGCAAACGACTTAACTACAAACTATGATGTCTGTCTCTATTATAGGATGAACATGAGATTTTACAATCAAATAAAGGACATAACCTCGAAAGTCGAGTGATTTTGCAGTTAACATTAATAGCATTAAAACTTGATGTCTGTTCTTATGTAAAGTAAGTAAATGATTTTGCAATTGAGTATATGACACAGCTGCAAAACTTTGGTTCGGTATCTATATAGGATGCGCACTATTTTGGTTCGGTATCTATATAGGGCGGGCACCATTTTGGTTCGGTATCTATATAGGGCATGTGCACAATTTTGCAATTAATGACACGAGGCAAAAAAAGCGTAATTGGTTCTGATCTCTGTTTTTATAACTGCGAAATGTGATATCGGTATCTATATTGCATGTGCGCCCACTTTTGCAATTCACAAAATCGTGGAAGTGCAATTTTTTTAAGAATAATAATATTCAACTAAGAAAGTTGGACAAAATTTACTGCAAAATTGACAATGCCTCTTCAGAGGTAGATAACTACCATTTTCACAGCTATGTCTTCTAGATCCTGAACATTCAAAACACCAGTAATCTCTTGTAGAAAGCACAGCACTGCATTAACAATTGACCTTTCATAAAATGGGCCCAAGGGCTTAGACTCGGGAATAAATTAGCAAGCCTATCAGCTACAAAAGCTAATCAAGGTTGTGTATAACCCTAGAAAAATGTCCAAATTTAATGGCTACGGTAAATTTGGAACATCATATCTCAGAAACGGCTGATTGGATTCACATGAAATCTTGATTAATGTTTTACGCACTGCTTTCCAAACGCACTGCTTTCCAAAATCCAGCTAGGAATATAAAATGTTCCACTTAAGCATGACAGGCTATGAAAACATAGGACTTTTACGATATTTGTGGAAAAATAAAAACCTTGCATGAAATGAAACGGTTTAGAGGATTGTAGTTACAGCATCTTTGAGATTTTATATGGAACATTTAGATCAAACAAAATTTGGTTATGTTTTTGATACTGTTGTTTTGCTATAAATTGTGTACCTTAAGGACTTGATTCCGCAACCCAATTAATGGCAGATTGATCAAAAATTTAATTTTACTGGCATTCAGTAGAGATAATATATGCGTTAACTTAGTTAAATCTAGTTTTGTAAACAATTGACTAAATTCAGACTTGTTGAGGAAGTCCTACATATCCTTGAACTCAACATACCGTATTCGCCGTAATAACCGCCCATGCCCCTATAAGCGCCCCCCACGCGTTTTCAGACTTTGCTGAAATAAGCGCCCAGTCCATGAACGTGTACATGCAAACAATGACGTACCTACAGTCCTAAAACTCGGCTACAAACGTCTTCAATTTATCAAAAAATTTTTGCACGGGTCTTCTAGTTCTAGACAACAAGCGACACTGCTACTTTTGTAGCCTATTTAGCCGTGACTTATCACTTCAAAATAACGCAGCGCTTCAAAATGAACACAACAGCGTTGCTTCGCTCTCGCGACGACCGTGTCTCACTGTAGTCTGACCTTTCAGTAGACACATCGACTGTCTCATGAATAAAAATAACTCGGTGTTAAACGCACGCGGCCAGGAAGCGCGCGCTACATACATGAACCTATCATCAAAGACATTAGTCGGGAACTATCCATTCATGAAACGGGTAGCATAGCATCAATAAGAAATGAATATTGGCACTAATTTCCGACAATTTCTAATACTATAAAACATGTTTGCGTTATTTTTAAGATGGATTGTTTGATTAACCATAATTGGTGTTTTTAAGCCCAATATCCGATAAAATGACAACTGACAGTGAATGCTTACACACCCTTACACCGAAAAATAACTGTCAGATAGTTACGTACGCATCCTGCCACACGGCGACTAATATGGGCCTTACCGAGACAAAATGTCGAAAGTTTTTAGCACGAGACCGGCAAGTGCTGAATGAAACACGCTCTGGTTCAGGTCTACTGCTTGTGCAAATTTCTTTAGACACATTACATTGCCTGTCTCTGGCCAAAAGACGGTCTCTGCTTTGGCAAATGAACTCTGGTGACACGCACGCGCTCGCTTACTCGCAGACGAACTTCAAAACAAACGTCACGTGACTACAACATGTGTGTTCGTCCAGACATTTTTCTCGCCGTGTTGCCGATCATACATGTAGATGGCACGATGTTGCACAGATTTGTACTTCAACCTGCCGTTAATCCAGACTCCACGGGAACTTAAAAAAATCTTAGAGACGCTACTTAATGAGGATTTCAGGTATTTGCTTGAGTCGAAACCATTTTTATTCAAGCATAGAAGTCGCCATATCGAAGACGGCGATTTCGAGGCAGTCAGTTGGCGAGTTTTCGCCCTGGGATTTCAGCACAATTTTCTGTAAAATGATCATAATTTAGCAGCAAAGTTTGATAGCAATGCACCACAGTTTTGTTGAAGGTCTTTCATAGATTACATATACGTCACTGAGCGTAAATTTGTTGAATCTTAGCTTCCGATTTCACCCGTTTCGGAGACCGGGTTTCAACCGCCTTGGGTTATAATAAGCGCCCCCCCTGAACCGAGCTTTTCTAAGCGCCCTGGGCGGTTATTACGGCGAATACGGTTGTCTCCTGGCTGGGAATAAAAGCATAGATTTTGAGGTGCAACAAACCCTTGCCTTCAGTAAAAACCAGCAACATTTGATTGAGGCCACTTATCAACTGTTACAATTGGTCTCAATCTTAAACCCAGATTACAAATGCTCTCTAGACACAGTAAGAAGTGGCCGTTGGCCAATCACTGGCTTACTAAGTTGAGCAAGCTTCTCAAACCTGAGACTTATTAGGGTTTAGCTTCAGAACCAGTTATGTCATCATGTGAGTTCCAGGCATTTCAGCACAAAAAAAATTCAATTCAAACCAAAGAACACAGTGAACTAAACTTGAGCAAAATATGTCTGCAAAAACGGTGTTTTCAGATTCCAGACCAGGGTTTACTGTATCGTTACAGTAAAATCTCACCTATTTACAGCAGAAATAATTGCCAAGATTACATTTTTTTCATTTGCCAAGATCTTCTAATGATTGCTGTGAATGCCTGCAATTTGTCAAAATATCTTTTTACGGTAGCTATGGTACAGAACTTGGTAAAGCATTAATTTGATGCTACATTATGTTTTATGAAAAAATGAGAAAATAAAATTTCAGCCGTCTGCCATATTGCGTCATAACTTGTGGAGACTTTACCTTAACTTATCTCTCCATTTACTCAGGCATTCAAAACCAAAAATAAACAACACTGAAAGCAAAGGGAAATTCAGTTAAAAAACAAAATGATGCTGTATGGCTCATTAAAACAGCACAACATTTACTCAATTTCTGACAGCTAACTTGGTTTCTGCACCTCAAGCACTCAAGTCTGAGTTTTCAAAAGTTTAACACAATCAAACTTACAGGAACTTTTTGCGTAGCGATCTTGTTCTAGCAGTTGACAACCACATCAATGAATAAGATAGTTTTTGTCTAGAGTTCTGGGTTATCTCGTTGACTAGCACTGACATATGTCTACATGAATTAGTACAAGCAAAGTAGTCCCCAGTTTGTGTACAATCAGCTCATTAAGCAGATAATAGAACCCATCAATTGACATTACATTCTACATACAAGCTGTTGGTAAGTACTATCTGCACTCAAGACAACTCACCAAGTGTTAAACCAACCAGTCACAAGTGTTGTGTAAACAGGCAATAGTGCCATCAGTGGTCTGCATAGAGAAACGGAATACTTCATCATACTTTTGACCACTTAGTACTTGGAAAAGGTCAGAAAAGCAATCATAATTCTTCAGACTGAATGGGCGTTGAACAGCAAATGAATTTGAAAAATATATAAAGCAGGGAGGTCCCTTGAGTGCAACTGAATTACGTAAAATGAGTGACTTCAAGAAGGTTTTTTAACTAAAAAACACAATCCACTGAGTGCAAAGCATGCACTGACCTTTATAAATGACAGAACAAAGATAGCATATACATACGAAATTATCCAATTTGGGACTGTGAAAAATTAATTATTTTGCTCAAGGAGGAAGCACATGCCAAATTCTATAAATAAACAATATTGGTCGTCCCAAATTCAAGAATCACAAAAAGACACTCTTTTGATTAAAAAAAACTTAATGTTTGAAATTTGAGAAGTATTGTGAATGCAAGTCTTCTTTGTTCCAAATTCCAGAATCAAGAAAATTAAATTTCGTGGGAGTTTCAGTGTCCCAAATTCTAGAGACTGTGCCAAACTGGAGAATTTTTACCATAACAAGATGAAGACTGGGATACCTACCTAACATGGGAGAAATAAGGAAAAGCACCATTCATTTAAGATATTGAAAACCATGTTTTGGTGTGAAAAATGATTTACTTCACTGAAGTGAATTTGCTCATCCAAAGCAATGTCACCATCTTCTTACCTCTTGCTTGAACTGAAGTTGGTAATGTAGCAATAAAATGCGTGGAATTCTAATGATTGGAATCCCAGGCACAGTTACTAGAAACTTGGCCCCTTGATGGCACCACTTTGCACTTCCTCAATAGATTTGTATAGGAGTCGCTGTTGTCTAGAGGCCTGTTTATCAGAACACTCATCTAAGGTTTATTTGAGTGAAACAGCAACATTACCAGCCAATTTAACCGAGTTAAAACACTAAAAAAATATACTGAATTTCGTGGACTAAAACTGGTGATTTTGCACTGCTTCATTCTAAATTTGACTTCCTTGTGAAAAGTTAGTTTAGGATCACTTTTACCAGAATTAATAATACAATAAAACTGAGCCAAAACCAATGAATTATGTTTTGGAAGATGCAGGTAAATTACCCGGCCATTTGGTTTTACTCATCCTTTGAACCATGGTAGATATTGGCCTCCAAGTGCTGATGCCGGAGAAAAGACCACAGCAACACTTAACTTGCAATGGACTATATTCAAATATCAAGATTTCCTCAATTTAGAATGTTGTCGTCTGTCGAATTGTAGCCAAATGGGACGTTTTGTAATGGTTTCCCAGAATTGACGAGCAAACTTTGTGAGCAAGGTCTGGAGCAATAACAACTTGCCAGTTCTTTTCAAGAGAAGAAATCACTTCAATCCTCAGAGTCTGAAGGAACAAAATAAGATCAATTCTATAATGGAAAGGGGACACAAACAAAAGTTATTTTTCGACAAAAGGCACAATTCATTGCCACTTTAACTATATTTGGCATCAACAAGGAACAACAGTCCATTGGTCTACTGTAAATTCATTCAAGGTGTGTGCTTATTGAATGCTACTAAACAGTATGAGTTGTATTTTTCTATACTCTTCCCATGTACCTACATAATGGAGTCTTAGACTCTTTTAGTCAAATGCCATGAGATTATGCCACTTTTGATCCGATATTCTGCTAAGAAAGCAGCAGCTTTCCTCAGACTCCACTCAAGTATGTTCCCATGAGAGACAAAATCACTAGATAACAATGCTTAAAGAGAAAACTTTAGTGCTTTAGCCAGACAGTCAAGCTGACAGAGAATGGGTCATTTTTGCCAGCAGGTAATTTATTCCCTTACCAGCAGAATCTCAATTTTAAGTGAAAATTGATGCCAAAACAGTGCTCATTCTCTGTCAATTGATTAACACCATGACAAACAAAGGTATCTTACCGCTGCACACTTGTCTTTTTGAGT
Source organism: Phoronis australis (assembly GCA_002633005.1). Taxonomy (NCBI): domain Eukaryota; kingdom Metazoa; phylum Phoronida; family Phoronidae; genus Phoronis; species Phoronis australis. The sequence continues at coordinate 918,201 of NMRA01000067.1, forward strand.
AAGTGTCATACCGAAAACGAAAGCATTTTGGCCCGAGTTTTGAATGGGATACAGAACATCATCATTCATCCTAATTCCAAAGTTTTATTCATTATGGATACAACCAGAGTTTTAGTTTCTCTGCTTCATGTGCAGGATTTCAATTGCATGTCCGAATGTCCTCAATAATTCTACAGTATCCCTTGTTTGACTTTTTATGCAAAAACAACAAGGATATCATAGAAAAAGTGCTGCTGGTCAGTACATAATTACAAAAATGCTGATGAAAAAGGAGCACAATCGCAATGGAAGAATCTATTCACCTCAGTTTGTTTACCATTGACAGAATACTTAAAAATAATCTTGAAGATTAAGGACAAAACACAAAACCATGAGTTTCAAATTTCATTGCACCCTAAAACACCGTGCCTGAAATGTAATTATATTGGTCTTTAATGGCACCCTTTTAAAATTTTTATTGTTTAATTATTCGATTTGTACAGTGACCTAATTGGGTGGCTAAAAATGGGTAGATTAGTTTTCAGTTTCCAAAATTATTACAAAACTTGATGCATCCCACACCTGGTCACTACCATTTCACCCCTAACTCAGTCCTGATTACCACTAATTTGCATTGGAGGATCTAAAGATGCTGCGAGAATACAATTTCTGAAGCAATTGTGCGCACCCAGCCTAAAGAATGGGGGGGCTCGAATTTTTGAGAACGTGGACCTTTTACAAAGGTTCACAGGGTACGTTCATAACCACGTTGATTTTGAGATTGCATCATTGCAAGCCAATGTAGGCTACTAAAGAAACCAACTGAGCCCATGTGTTTTTGACCAACATAAATTAATTATTGTAAAATTGCCGGTGCCTACGCAGGCGTACTATATGCCTAATAACGTGAGCACAATAAACCCAAGAGGGCATCTTTATAAGCATCTGGCCATCATAAATGAGTAAGTTGTTTCATACTTTTATTTACTTAAATAACACCACAAAAACATAACTTCTGACATCAACTTATTGAGAAGTTACATGTACAGTGCACCTACATGAAGTAACATGGCTACTGAAACGAACATGGCTAGCTTAATTGTGAGTGTAGCATAACCCTCAACATATAACTATGTTTGGAAACAAAGGTCTCATTTTCATTGAACATTAATGTTACAACTAAATGTGATAGCTAAACTGCACATTGAATATGCAGCCCACTTTTTCTACGTCATTTCCTGGTTGAAATTCAAAACAACACTTTCAAGTAGAAGTCTTCGTGGATACATTGTGGCAAATCTGGAAACCACTTCTGAGATGTCTATCAGTATGTTGTAACGAATATGTATCAATGCAAGTGCAGAGAGATGATCTTCATTCATACAAGTGCGTGTGAATGTGTACTGAGACGTCTTAAAGCACTTGCACTGCAATCACATTCATAACTAGTGACAGGTAGTGTGCATGCAATACGCAATAGCATATGGATGTTGGGATACACCACGTCATTGCATGATTCAAGAACCGTCCTCAGTGTTGAAGGAAGCTGATCTTCAGACATGTCCGAAAATTTGATGCACCATCACAGTAACTCGTCATCAACCGTGTCTGGAGAAGGAAGATCTGCAGCGTATTGTGACTAAGGCCCCGATATCTGTAGGCTCAAGGGTGGTCATAAGAGACGGAACAAGGCTAATCAAACTGGCCACTTTTCTGAGTAGTTCACTGAATGGCATCTCGAGGTCAGGTTTCTAATGTGTGCAATAAGTGACATCGGCGAGTTGATACTTTAATATTGCTCAGGAAGAAGATCCAACTCTGAGCCACTAATACCCCAGTTGCGCTGGACGCCACAAATGCATGGCTTTGACAGTGATATGTCAACTTCCTCAGCCATACTGCAGGCAAATGCATAGACACTGCTGAACGACGAATCCATTTCCAGAGCTATGTGATCGTACACAAGACAGGTATTGCTTATCATGTTATAGGCATTTACAATGTCTACTTCGCGACCTTTCAACTTGGTGCTTATCCTGTCTAAGTGGCTCAGAAACTTGTACACTACTGCAAAAATTACCAAAAAATCAACAGAAGTTATACCATGTAAAATACCGGCTGCTCTACTCTTGTCTTCGCCTGACTAACAAGGATGGAAATCGGTACTGTAGCATCCAACGTGTAGATCGAAGGCTACAAGCTCTAGAGCGTGGTATATGACAATGTACGAAGCGGCAAGTTGTTGATATGCAGTATGCCACTCAGACCAACCAGTTTTACACAAGTCGATGTGTTTTTTTCCTCCCGCTGTCAGGGATGTCTGCCTGGGCAACATTAACGAGCATTTGTTCCTTTTTTGGGCTATTCAGGACGAATAAGCACGTTTACTTTAACTTATCAGTCATTTTGCAGATGCTGGTAATGAAACATGACTGTGCTATTACCAGATTCAAACAATGTGATGAACAGTGGATATAAAATGCTAAGGGGGCTTTCTTTCTTATGAGAGCCTGTGTGCCTTTCTGAGCTCCAGACATATTGGAAGCCCCATCATGCCTTATCATGTTGTTTATGTTCACCTTCAAGTCATCAAGTAATACTCTCTGTATTTCACTAGCGATGTGATCATCTGTAATCCGCTGAAGCGCAATGAACGTTAAAAACTCTTCGCGGATTTGACATCTCATGTCCACGAATCTGACATTACAAGCGGCATGAACGTTTTACTGTGTGCTGTAACTTCGTCTGCAATGAATGCGTAAAACTTTGCTTGCTGTGTATCTTTTACAATAGCATGACTTATCATGTCTGAGCCAATGATATCTATCAGTTGATGTTGTATTCTCCACGACACGTAAGTGGCATTTTTTCTTTTGAGACTAGTAAGATGCTCCCGGAGTGTTTCAACGTGGTTCGAAATCGTCCATAAATGAGCCAAGAAGTTGCCCGGGTTTCCACTTTCCCTGTGGCCGCATAATCCTATGCCCTGTGTGGCGCAAAACAAAACACTCTCAGCGCATCAGCCCAGTATGTGCCTATTTCTGTTCAACAGCTGTTGGTACTCTTTGTCTAGTTTAACATCTACGTTTGTGGATGGTTTTTCGACTAATTGGATGTATGACCTATTTAATTCTACACACACTTTCTGTGAAATTGAGCAGATTCATGGCACTTTGCTTCGCTGTGAATTTTAAAAAAGCGCACAAAGGGTGTATTCACAAAAACTCCAAGACCTTGCCGATCTTCCTTGCAGGCAAAAAGACTACAATATTTACAAAACCCTCCATCTAAATGTGTGCTATAAACCAGCCATTTACAAGCCATAAGGCACCGGGCTTGAAAAGACCTATTGCAACCGTCGCGGAAGGTATAAGGAAAAATGTAATCTTCCGTTGGAACAAAATGTTTCGTCAAGATTCCATACTTTTAATCACCATCTGTTAGTTTTGAAACTGCATAGTTGATCTCTGTAACTGATTTTGTCGCGTCAACCAGTCTTCCAATATCCATCATTATAACAGTGCTGTCATCTAAATAGAAACACAATAAGTTATATTTAAGAAGCATGTAAGCCTGCTAATAGGAATACATAAAAGAAAAGCAACATACCCATTAGTTGTAACATCGCTTGTAAGATTAAATATATTGCCCCCTTGTTACAACTGTGGTATTTAACACTGAAATAATTCCAAGTCATGTTAACTTACCATTTAACCCCATGATTAGATAGTTTGGCGATTCTTTTAGATTTTCATAGACAAATGCCAAAGCTTAATAACCTAAGTCGCCGATTTTTCACCATGAGGAGAAAATTTTAAAAGATTGATTATAGATGTGCAAAATTCTAATCAATACACATTTCCTCTAAAATCACAGGCACATACACCTACTGTAGGCAATGTGCTAATGTTGGCTTACTCGGTCACTGTCACTTTGAACAAGTCGATTTGGGCCTATCGGTGAAACGCGGAGCTATGCTTACCAGTTTTAATACTTGCATCTTGTTCGTTTTCGGATGTTGTCGACTGTTTACTTGTAGTGGGTACATTTTCTCCACTCACTGCACCACTGGGTGAATCGCTGACATCACAAGACTTCTGACACTGGTCAATGGGTTCTGTGAATTTATATATACAAAATTAAATGGTGAATATGATATACCAAAAATTGTTGTGCATCATCATTGATTCTCTCAGCAATAAAACTAGGAAGTAAGTGAGCACAGAGGGTTCTTCCATAGGTGGGAAGTACTTGGTACACATTTGCCGCGAACTCGGGCTGCCACGAGCATGTTGCAACACAGGTGCGCTTACATGACTCAGCACTGAACCCTATGTGCTAACTTGGAAATAAGTGTCTTGGCCTGAATGTACATGTAAGACAGATGTGTAGGCCCACATGATATAGGCACGTACATTTAAATTATGAATATTTTTAATTTCTATGAAAAGTAACTCGATTCACCGTTTAAGTTGGATTGCTGACAAGAATCGCTAAACTCACCAAACATCTCATTCCCAAACCCACCGAACACGCCGGAAACTTCTTTGTCACAAGGAGTTTCCTCTGTTAAGTTACGTATCACTGTGTTATTCCAAAAGGAACTTCAACGGGCCCAGCATGACGACAGGAGCGCTGATAACGAAAAGGAGAGAAATGCCTGGGCCTCCACTTTTAACATCAAAAGTTCCGTAAGAGCAACATTCGCACCCCTCGCAAAATTGCCTGGGTATAGTATAGAGAATACATTACTCCGCAACTTGAACCTCGGGCCCAAGATTAAGGCTGAGGAAAGGACACTTTATCTTAAATCAGTTATTGCATGCATAACAAAATTACCATCAGTTTCCCTTTTCTTCGGAAAAATCCATTAGTCTATGTTGCGGCAGCACTCTCTGCATCTTTTTCTCAGCTTCTCTTCGTGTTCCTTCCTTCCCATGGCAGCGCAAGATGTTTACTGGAGGTCTAGTGTATTACACTGATTTGATTATAAAAGCGCGCACCAAAGCGTGTGCAACCACCCAGCTAGTCCTCACTCACAAAGTTGTAAATGCCACCCACACATTGGCCATCCAAGCACTTGCCACAAGACCTGTGCCGCGTTAAAGATGATCATGAACTTATGTCCATTTTACAGATTTTACCTGATTTTACTTGTCTCAAAACATGACTCTCCACACCCAAATATCAAATTTAAAATATTGGGTTATTTGTGATCTTATGATATGCAAATAATAAATGTTTTGCATGGGCGGCACAGCACTGAAATATTAGTGGGGGGGCTACAGCTCTCTAGTCCCCTATGGTGCGTTACTCATGTTTTGTTGCTGTGTTCACCAAACACTTCTTCCACAACATTGCTGATCATGTGCACGCGTGGCATCATACAACATAAGCGACACTTGGTGAAAAGGTAATAACACTGCCTGCAAAACTTCAATCGATGTTCGTGGAACCTTTTTGTAACGGACTGCAAAGCAATGTTCAGGAATCTGAATATGGTAATGTAATAGACGTTTTGGGAAGAAATGAAACGAATTAGAAATCGCTACTGAAAATATTCAATACAGGAAACTGAAGTCCACGAACTGCTTTAACATCCAGTGTCTCCTAAGGCGGACCCTTAAGGCGCATTCCAGCACACCGTGGCTCGAGCTGTGAATTGTGCATTTGTCAAATTTTGGTAGTTCCTTTCTATAGTGGGCTTTTGTCTCATTTTCTAATTTTTTGGGAGCTTTTGTCTTTTTTTCGTTTCTGTGAGGCAGACCTTTTTGCCCACTTCGCCAAATGGGGGGGGGGCTCAAATGGGGTGCGCGCATGTGAAGCATGACTTCACTCCCTATGCTTAAAAACAGAATTATGACAGCTTCACATTTTTCTTTCCCCGCCCCTGGTCCCAGCACTTCCACTTCCCCATCCATGACATCCACCCAATATTCTACATTTCAGCCAAGCTACAATTCATTCCTATTCATAAAGAAATAACACTACATTAAACAATTGAAGAGAGGATTCCAGACAGTTATGGCATTACTATGAATAACAATGACCATCAGATGTGATATTGAATGCCAGCTAATGACTGATTTAAAGGTGACTATTAAGCTATGGTGGTGAACCCATTAGCCTAATTATATCATGACACATGGTAAATGAGCATATACCCTTCACTCAGCTTGCTCCAGCCAATGGTAGAATAAAGGGCAAGATCTGACTAAATGTAGGCCATAATTAGGCCCCTCAACCCAGGCAAACTACATAAGTTTGTTAAGACACGACCAAACAAGGAGTTTACTATAATTTGGCAGTAATCTTTCTCATATACATATTTCATTGAAGACATGACTTTGATCTGTTTTCACGAGTTTAATTTCAGTTCTTTCAAACTCTCTAAATGGAGATCATCACAACAATGCAATAAAAATCCAATGGACGTCAGTAAGTAACATAATTTACAAAGCGATATTTTGAGACACATATCCCATCTTCAAGCTACAATTCACAACTAGTTCACAGTGAAATGCACATCAGAAATGTCAAATGCAATATATCACGTGAAGTTGGCATGCGCAACTATAACAATAAAAACATATAAATATACACGCGTTGCTGTGCATCATACTGCACATATCACCTAAATAATGATAGAGTCCTTCAAGTTCCAGTTTAAGCTGCTCATTCAAACTGGGTTTTTCAAACATTATTAGACTGTAAGAGTTGTTAATCCTAAAGACAAGCTAGATGTAATTATTTATTACAAGAATATGAAGACCTCTAATTTAGTGATGAGAAATAATATTAGTCATGAGAAGGTCCGCACTGTTGCTAGATGTAATGTTATTTATGAGTTTACTTAATGTCCCGCGGTCGAATGTTTTCGTCCTCATCAGTAACAAAATTACATAGGGCACTGGGTCTGTTCCTTGTCTCGACAACTTTCAATGCATTTACAAAGTGGCTGAGTAAAAGACCATTTTCAAAACGTTCATGGTCGCAAGATAACTCGTCAGGAGATTGTTGACAATACAATCATTCGCTACATTGAAAATGATGTACACAGGTTACGAACATTAGAGTAATAATGTTTGAAAAACCCAGTTTGAATGAGCCGCTTAAACTGGAACTCGAAGGACTCTATCATTATTTAGGTGATATGTGCAGTATGATGCACAGAAACGCATGTATATTTATGTTTTTATTGTCATAGTTGCGCATGCCAACTTCACGTCTTATATTGCATTTGTCATTTCTGATGTGAGTTTTACTGTGAACTAGTTGTAAATAGTAGCCTGAAGATGAGATATGTGTCTCAAAATATGGCTTTGTAAATTATGTTACCTACTGATGTGGACTGGATTTTTATTTGTGATGTAAAGACAAGATCTCCATTTAGAGAGTTTGAAAGAACTGAAATTAAACTCATAAAAACAGATCAAAGTCGTGCCTTCAATGAAAAACGTAAACTAGGAGTTAGGTGATGTTTCGATGAGTTTGCCAACCGGTCCACACTAACAAACTAATTCACACAATGAACAGAGGTTAAGGACATCTCAAACTTCATTCACAAAAATTGGCCATTCTTGCAATTATAATTCACAAATGTCTAGCAAAATACCATATCTTCATTCTCGGGGAACTTCAAATACGAAATATATACTGTGTAAGTGAGACAAAAAGATTTAACAGAACCACCTTGGAACTGCACAACCGTAGGGAACTTTGTTTATTACTTATCCGAGGTCAAAGGTTACAGCGCTGTCACTCAAATCAAATATCCCGCCAGGCACAGAGCAGCTCCGTATGTACCTTCAGCCCTTTCATTCACAGAGTTACCATAATATTGCATCAATGACATGTACATATGACAGAAAGATGCCGGAAAAAATGGAAACAGAACGTAGCTTTGAGAGAGTTGTGTGTCTGCATGCATACGACTGTTGAGAACAAATGCTACGAGGTGCCTCACACCTGTGTGACTTTGTCAGCAAATTGTGAAAAGAGATAAATGCTTACTCAAATTCCAATGACATTCAAATATAACATTACAAAAATTAATGTTAACGATAGTGTTGAGGTACTTAATTTTATATGGCACACATACACATTGTCAGTCACCCAGTGCAGGCCCTATTCATATTAATTTTAAGTACGTGATATATACATGTATCAGTGATTGGAACTTAATCGGCAAAAATAGACTCCCACGGTTTCCACGGTTTCCAGAATTCCTGTAGTTCATCTGAAGTTTTTTGCTTAAGAATATACTTAGCGGTAGAATTAATTTTCAAATAATTAATTAAAAATTTAAAGTAAAGGCATTCTTTTTAAAATTTGAAACGTATATGTAATATTTTGCATGCAATAGAAACCAATGTGAGTACTTTGTTTTCTTTTCTGAACGGAGTTCCAAAAAGTATTGTCTTTTTTCAAATAGAGTTTGGAGACGACCTTTGCTGATAAGAGACTCAAAATGATGCACCAAAAAGAGTGCCTGATGCAATCTACAAATAAGTGTTCAATTGTCTCACATTCGTTCTTATAGAAAGTACAAGAATTAGAAACAACATAATTAATTTTAAATAACCAAGCATTTGTAGGAGGGATCCTATGCAGCACTTTGTATTGAAACTAGTATATTTTTGTATCGTTTACACTTAAAAGAGGGATTTTATAAAACTTACTCCACATACAAGATTATCAAAAATGTATCCTACATCTTCAAACTTCTTTTGAGCACTAGACTGCAGAGAATTCTTATTTAATACATTATAAATAAGTTTACATCCATGTTGATCAACAAGTAGAGTGGACAATGAAAAGGGAATATTGATCCGACAACTTTTTCAATTGGTAGTTGGGACAATTTTTTTTAAGAAAGGCCTTTACTGAACTGACCAAAGGTATTGCAAAAAATTAACTTTTATTTTTGTTGTTCAAATTAAAGTGATTATATGAAAGGAATACACCGTTACTATCCAAAATGTCCGTCAAACAAAATATATTTTTTATCAAAAAGGATTCCACGTAAAAAGGTTGCTTGCCTACTAGAACTTTACTGTAGTGTAAAATATTTACAGAAACAATACTGCATTCATGCTTGTCCACATCATAATACTGTTTTCTACTTAAAGATGCCCAATGTTGTAAGACTAAATAAAATGAATAAAAAGAAGTTATTCAGACAGCCTATTGAGAGGACTAAATGAGAAGCTTGCTTATTGGGAACATCCAGGTTTATGGGTACCTTAAATGATAAAATTTAACACTGTTCTGATGTCTGTTTGTTTAGATTATTACGGTAAACATTCTCCAGTTTGGTACAAGGAAAATTAATTACTTTTTTTTCTGAACAAGGCCAGAACTAGAACCAAACTTAAGAAATTCCCACAGACACCTATGTGACAGTCATCAGCCTGTAGGAACCAGGAGCTGGCCAAATTCAAGGCATGTGATAACATAGACCAATTAGAAGGTTGGGAAAAAGCGTTGTGTAGCACTGCACAAAGAAATTAGTGGAGCAGTCCGAACTGAGGAAAGGGGGAGGGATTTGAAACAAAGATGGGTCCATACGCACGCACAAAAGTTGAACAAGTAAAATACCATATTTGCTAAACAAAAGTTCAAGAATATCAATGACAAAACCTCATTCTCCTCCATGTTGTGCACTGGGGCATGCTTGAAACTGTTGCATCGGAAGCTATTTTTGACAATTTTATGAACTGCCAAGCCTCTCGAGACTGCATATACAACACAATACATTTGAGATAAACTCTGAATGCAAAACTATCCCATGTCGCAATCTTCGGAACCAAGGCAATTCAAATTTGGTTTGAATTTCAGTGCACCAAATTTTAGATACTTTCCAAACTTGAGAGCTTTTTCCCTCCCCTAAAATTCGCAAACTCCCAGGTGTTGGGAAGACAATTATAAAAACTCAATGGGTGGATGAAACAAAACAAAACAAAACAAATTGAAGACACATTGCTTTAAACAGTAAATCACCATGGTCACACCTCCGGCTTAGATGCAACAAGCATGTTTTAAGAGAACTCTTAATTGAGAAATAACAAGAAAATTTGAAACTATTTTTGCGTTGTATAGTAATGGATGGAAGAAGCTATAACTAAGAGTTGAGCCAATACTAAGGGGATGCTTTGTAGAAAAAATGCAGCAAGACAATTAAATACATGTTTGTGTTGAATATTCATCCAATGGAATGGGTCTATATTTCAGCTTCCGAAAACCCATAGAAAATTAATTTAGTAATTACAGCATTTACATTTCAGAAATAATAATAATAAACTCATACATTGGCAGGAAGTGTAAGTCATGATTGAGTAGCAACATACGGCCTCCCTCAGGTCACTGGTCGGTTGGGCGAGACAGTTGGAACCCCGATTAAAAGTGCAAATTTGTGGGTCACGGTTGTTGCTTCGATGTATAAAAACTTCATGTGTGTTCACAGCTCAAAACTGATTGTAAATCACAGAACACCAGCAGAATGAAAGTAATAAAACAATTAGTAATGCTGCCTCCTGTAACAATGGACAGAGATTCATTTTCAAAAGCAAGAAAGTGACGCTGAAGGGGAATAACTTTCGCAAAAAACATCACCAAGAAAATTTTGATTAGTAATATTTTGTCAAAAAACAAATTGGACATTTGGGATGTGATCTCGAAGTGTCAAATCCACTCAAAAATCAACTGGAGTCGGGACACTGTCATGACAATGATACAGGCAGACATACCATAAGTCACAAAACTCAACATAGCAGCTATTACCAACCCTTGCTAGAGCTGATAACCCCTTTGTGAATCAGCCATATGTAAGATTTCCCAATTAGTGGTGACCTGGGACTATTTTCAGTGAATAGCCAACTAATGTAAGCTGAAAGCATTGCATGGAGTTCAATATGAAATCTACCAATCTGTTTTCTAGATGCCAGCTGGAAAGCTGTCCCTCCAAAACTACTGTACAAACCTTCACCCCCCTCCCCCCCTGCAAGTTTAGGAGGCATGCATTGCCTCCACGCCAATTTTTTTAAAAATGCGATCAGGGCTTATTAAAATATGCAGTGGACTACAGGATAACCAGACAAAAAGGCAGTATGCACACATACATATATATGTGGGAGCAAGTGACTGTGCTCTCAAATATTGGCTTTTGGTCGGTTGTTTACATAGGCTGGAAAAGGACAAACTTCACACCTCAAGAAACATATTACATTTTCACCAAAATTTGCCCCAGCATAACAGCAAATTCTGTAGTTCTGTCTCCTGAATTTTAAATCTCATTTGCTAATCTTCAATTCTCACCTATATTTCTAATGGAGAGCTGATGGCAAGAAATTAAGCTCATGCACGGTAGCACATATCAATTCTAACAATTTCTTCATACTGTTTGTGATTCTTTGGAAATTCACAAAAGTTCAGTTGTCCATCACTTGAGTACTACTGCAGTGAAGTACTTTGGGTGAAGGGCTGTCATGCACTTTGCTAGTGTTCCAAAGTATCTAAAAATCAGAAACAGCCAGAAAAAATAACTTGGCCACTGGTTTCCAGACTTTCATAAAAACACCAGAAATGCAATAAAACATATCCTGCTGACAAGAAAAAACAGGATTGTGCAATAGTAGATTGACACCTGTCACTCAAACACAGTAGTTCACACAGCACTGCTGGTGAAGGAATTTCAACTTCTTCCATTAGCATTGCAATGTAATCCAACGTGCTGCTTGTGGCAGACATTTCAGCAAATAAACAGCACATCGTATATATTTATATTTTACAAAATTCTTCCTTAAATCGCACCACCTCACCCATACCTAGAGACTTGGTATAAGGCCTGAGCAGCAGCGAAAATTTCTAGATTGCACTTTTTTTTGAAGGAGTTCGAGTTACGGAAATTGAACTTTATTTTCTTCCAAGGTATCACCAAAATTTAAGATGATAAAACTACATGCACTGAACCACAACTTTCATGCAGCCAGTAACTTGACAATCAATTGACTCAGGGTTCTGAGTGTACCTTGCCTACCCACATCACAAAAACTTGCCACTTGAGCCATGGTACACTGAGATGGTACACCTGTGCTACAAGTAAGCACTCTGACTTAGCTCCACCTTTAGTACTAACAACATAAATCTTCATATTCATTGGTTAATTTGAACAAGTCATTTAGAACCCATATCCATAATGGAAAATGGTGTAACAAGTTTGGTTTTCAAGCCAAAGCTCCAGGCGACAATACTAAAAACGGAACCTATTGAAAAATGAAATCATACTTGAAGAAGGAATTGTTTACACCTATGCTGACAGAGGTCTCTGAACATCTAAAGAATGCTCAGGTAAGCCACCAATTACCAAATATTGACAGACTGGCAATTGTTTTTATATAAAGCATCAGTATATAAAGAAGGTAACCATAAGCGACTATAAATTACATCATCAAGCCCCCCAGGTGTGCCATTCTTGATTTTTCTGTCACTCAAATTTCATCAGGGCAAACCTTTCTCGGCATCAAACCAACATTCAACCCTCAAAGTTTGTTATTCTCCTTGGAAACTAAACTGTTACCAGATTCTCCCCATCACTGCACGTAGTTGTTTTCTCCTCCATGAGCAGCACTTCTGCTGCCTTCGACATTGATCTCTTAATATCCAAACTTATACTCCGGAGGTCTCTCTAGCAAATGAAAACCAAACTGTAGAACATTTCCGTTTTCTTGCCTTCAAGAGCTCGGGGACTACACTAACATTAGTAATAACTCATTAGTAAATTTTCTATGTAATCTAGATGTTGAGAAAATATGATAAGTGTTAATATTGAATTATCAAAAGGTTGGGACAAAGCAGTGATTAAACACAAGGGACAACAAATTAAAATTCATAGAAAACTTGCACAAAGCTATTTCAATGGAACTAATTATGCAACAAATACCTGAAGTGGATACCAGAGAAACAGATTGATGGCGTTACAATACAAGTTGCCTCAGTGTAAAAGTACAGCATGCGCGACAACAAGGATAGTGACCAACTGCTGGGCTGCACAGACAGGCTGTTAACAAAAAATAAGACGTTTACATGACTCTGTGTGTATGGGTCATTAATTACTGTTCTTTGACTGTAAGGAAGTCATTATTGAATAAACAGGGTATTTGTGATTAACAGCTTCAAACTAGCTCTTAAAATTCAGGCAGTTCAAAAAAATTCCCATCAAATGCATACAAAAATTTCACATTTCAAATGAAAATTATAGTACATGTATCAGGGAAGAGTGAACTTAATATCACACCACCTGGTTAATTACAGCTAGAATTACTTGATTAATATAATGAATTCTCACCAGCCGAAGCCTACAGTAAAGTTAACTGTTGCCACACAGATAGACAAGTCAGTCGTTACAGTGAGGGCAATGGTTTACTTTGTCATACAAGTATATCTGACACTCTCCAAATGAGTTAAAACATAAATAAAAGTCAGAAGCAATTAGGACATGAGGACCCATTATGAAACAACTCTGTTCTTCCCCTCGACCATATCCCTTGGAATGTTCTTAAAGTGGATTCACCCAATTCAGAGTTCTTCAAAGGCCCTTTCATATTGACTTAACTCCGGTCTGAGCGGAGTGTCCACGTAAACAGCGCAGTTAACTGGACCATTCACACTGGCTTCGGTAGTTAATGAACATCAAAGTAAGCGGTTGGTGCCACTGTCGTCATCGAAGTTATCGCAAGATAGTGTTGCACGCTAAGATTTTTTTCAATGTTTCAATTTGGAAATATTTACATGTGCTAAGTGACATTAAACTTATTTTTAAATCGATTGGTTATTATTAGAGCAAAATATAAGCAGCTAATAGTGACGGCACTACTCTGTAACTGTTGACGATTACAGTGGCACCTGGCGATTTCGATTGGACCGGAGTTAAGTGTTCATACTGCACCGCAGCGTCGACGCTGCGGTCTTAAATCCACCTAACTGCGATGTTAACTGGAGCTGTTAACTGCGATCCAGGACCGGAGTTAAGCGTTCATACTGACCGCAACTCCCCAAACCATCGACGCATTGTGGTTAGTATGAAAGGCCCTTTAGACCAGACTCCAATCAGCTAATGTAATACATGCCATAACATATCAGTTTTTTCCGATAAAGTGCTGAGGGGTGCTTCTTTGGAAATGATGAAAGAAAAGGCTTTTTAGAAGGTCAGGATGTGACTCAGATGATGGTTAGATCACATTCTTCCAAAATGTTTGTCGTTAACTTTTGTGCAAAGTTGGCAGTTTTAGATTCACAAATGATGCTCAATTTGTTTAAAGGCAACCAAATGACCTGACAAAATTATATCGAGATGGTATCATGGTGATAGTTGTACACATTGGCCAGAGTATTTCCAGTCATCATGCAAGATACAGTTCAGCCTCTTCCAAAAATTGCTGACTGTGCTCAGCTGACACAAGTAATATCTTTGTACCCCTAACAAGGTCAACAGCAACAGTAAATGATCAAAATATCACGTTTGACATGTCCCAACGATTTGTTTCAGTTTCAATCATTACGGTTTGCACAACAAATGGTTATGATTCTCTTTTGAAATGACTTAACCTTGAACTGTCAGGCCATACTGAAAATTAAATATTTTCAACGGATATCATTCTGTGCATGCCATGTTCGGAAGGCAGAATTCAATAATTAAATCCTCCCAACAGACCAGCCCCGCAGGCGCTATTACAAGACTCGTAATGACAGGTTGCATGTTATAGAGTGCATAAGTCATCAGTGTCCAGTAACAGTAGGTAATGTACGCCAGTATCTATCTTAAAGTTTCCGGAAAAAAACAAAAAACACTCTCAATGAGGGGGGGGGTTTAGGGAACAAAAAGTGGAAATGCCCTGTACCGCTTACAACGCTTATGGTGACTCCACAACACTTTAGCCATATATAGGGTGTCACAGAAGAACAAGTATAAGAAAATGGTTTTATTAGGAATTAGTGGTGTTTTTTTATTCCAGGAATCCCAAAGAAGAATGACAGTTGACTAATCACAAAGAAATGATGAACAGATTTTTTTCAGACTCTGCACAGCTGACTCTTCATTACAGCCTTCCCATGTTTCACAGAGCAAACACTCTATACTACATTCTGTATTGGAATTGAACAATTTCTACTGTAGTACGCATAGAAAGTTTTTTAAAAACATTTTTGGACACAGACGCATCAATTTTATCTACACCGGAACCATGAAACCCGATGCTCATGAAATTGAAATCTGAAATTTGGGTTTAAGTTGTCTCTCTCCAATTACCATGTATAATCGGGCATGAACAACATCACTCTTAAAGGCCGCACAGGATTAAGACTTTAATCACCAATGCATTCATTACGTCATAAGCAAAATGGTAAATAAATGAACATAGCAACTAAAAAAGCTTTTTTTTAAATGGTCAGTTATTTTCTCACTGCTTTAGTTTTGTTTTGGTTAAAAGACAAATCCTGCCATCTGGCCTCTCATGGAAGTTTGTAGGCATTTTGAAACACAAAAACTGTTTTAAGAGTCAACTGGCGCTTTTTCCAACATCTAGGCATTGCAAAACAAACTTTGTGGTTATAGTAAAAAACATTTATTCCAAGTAAAATCACAATCCCAGGACTTATACTTTGTTAACATTTGTGGGACACCCTGTATTACCAAGACTCAGTAATTGGAATCAAGGCCCATTCATGAATGTAAATGCCCAGCACCTAATATAATGAACCATTAATTCAAAAAATCAAAACTTGGATATCAATCTTAGCTTAACTAACTTCATGGTTCAGCACTACATTGACTTTAATGCAGGGTCTTCAAATGAACAGAAAAGCTCAATATCCAACTACTGTAGCATTCATAACGAAATTATTGCTTGGCAATTACCATTTTACAATTTTTAGCCAATAAACTACAAACCAATAAATTATGCATACTCCCTTAAAAGAAACACCTCCATGCCAATATTGAATATACATTAAGTTTGTAAGATTCAAACTCCCAAAAAGAACCCTTTTGCAGGTAAGTTTGATGGAAATGCTGCTTTTCTAAGGGAACCTAGTTGTGAAAGTCACCCGTTAGAGTAACACACCCAATTTTTTATGGGAGTACCTAACTGGGCTAGAAATGGTAGGTCATTCAGGTCTGTTGATTCAGGACATCAAATACACAGGAATTCTGCACTAGAAAAACCCTGAACTGATGTTTTAAAACAGGTGCCATGTTACTGCCAAGTTATCCTATACCACAAGTTTGCTTAGAACTGAAAACTCAAACATAAACAAAGGATGCTGAATGTCAAACTGTCAGGATTAAGCAGACTGAAATATTATTTACAGGGGCTGCAGCATACAAACTGAACAGTAGAGCACCATCACTTTCTTGGTTGATCCCAATGCACAAACCCAATTCCAGTTCACCGAACATTGGACAAACAACTCTTTAGCACTGCCAAAAATATAAAAGGCACTTTCGCTTGACCAAATTTGTAATTGCGGTTTGCATGTTGACCAAGACTAACAACTCAATGTCTTTCATGCATAGACATTTTGATCATTGCATTGAACATTTTCTGCACTGTTTGATTATTCCATCATTTCACAACGGCCATTTAATGACATCATGATGGTCACTATGCATGTATAAAAAAATCATAGGAAATCATTGTTGTGTTAAACACCCAACATGGGCGGTGCACCATAGGGGGCTGGGGAGGCTAAAGCCCCGCTCATTTTTCAGTGCTACGCCGGCCATGCCCAAACAACAACACAGAATGCTGTCCACTGTTCTATTACCATCTAGTGTCAACATGTAGTTCATTAAGTCTCTGCAGAAATGGCATTTAGAATCAGCTGATTGCTGACTTACATTTGGCACCAAGAGAATGTCGAGGTGGTGAATACATGATGTCATTAAGTAGAACAATCACCAGTGGCAAAACTAATAAAAGTGGGAAAAAGACAAAATAGCATAAGGTTCATTTAACAGTCGTCGTCAGTTAGGAAATTAGCAGCTTTCACTTGTTTTCCTTACAAATGAGCTGTGTAGAAGGGAAATTAACATGATTTGTTAATTGAAATTCAACGATGTACGATGTACGTGACGACTTTCAGTCAAGGTTACTCCGGTGGTCAATGGGTGAAACTACTACAAAAACACCAAATACATAATCGACTTTTTATACAACTCACGTCATAATCTCTATGACAACTCAGAGCAATAGAGCTACAACATGAGCAATTTTTGCAACTGCATTTCTGCAACTTTTCATATACTTCTTGTCCCTTAAAGGCAAAGCTCACTTAAAAAATTCAAAGTTTCGGTTATTTAAAAAATAAGAATCTCCACTTCCACCCAAATAAATTTGTTGGACATGACTCCAAACATCAAAAAATGTTTTAGTCATTCATTTTTATAAAAACCTTTTTTTGCTTTTTCAAAAGGCTCATTTCTCATGCTTTTCCAAAAACACTGCCACAATGTCCTAAACACATCTCATAGTCTTGTTCAAGTCATCAAAAATAACAATCACAAACCAATTATACTTTAATGCTTTTTACTGTGTCTTTTGAGACTTAGAAAATACACAATCACTTTTACATGAAAAAATGCCAGAAACTTAGATAACAACCAACACACAAATTAGAAATTCACTGACTTGCAGTAGATTTCATATTGTGTGATTTCATTAAAATCAACCAAAGCATAGCGCAGCAATAAACTTCAGTGCATTGCTACCATCAAGAAGTTATGAACTCACTAAAGACCTAAAACGTTTTATAGTCACTACATAACTGCTTTTGGTCAACTTTCCATTGAAAATAATTTCCAGCTCCAGTTTTACTGACAGAGGAACAAAACATTCTATAATAAAATAACTGAACTAATGTCTCTGTGTGTATGTGTGTGCAGCAAAAGTTTGAACTTTTTCTTAAACTTTCAAGGTATCCTACATGACTATTGTTCTCTATGACAAAATCATTTTGTGCAGGGATGAGATAAGAGAGCATATTTGTGATTCAAGCTGATGTGTTACCCAGGGTTCTGTATAATCAGCAACCACTCAAGTGTAAGCTGTGAAGAGATAGTGTTAGTTTCAGGGACAGCATCAAAATCACACCTTTGAAATTTCTTAATTCATTTGATTTTTTCACTCAGTGTAAATGATTCATTAAAGGCTAAAGCTGTATCAAGACGGGCAGGAAAACTGTTCACCTGAATCTAGGACCAATATCATTACTCCCAGCCAGGCCTTCATCCAGGATTTCGAAAATAGGGTGTCCAAAATGAGGTTCCCAATATTCCAGGGCGTCCATAATTCCGATGCGTAACCCCCCATCCCCAGTAATCCCCCCAAACACACAGATTTTTTTTACAAAAAAATCCATAGACCAAGGTTTTTCATCTAAGTTTACAAAACAGCCTTCTGTAGTGAGCATTTTTAATAAAAAATTGGTGTAGACCAAGACTTTTATAATGCTATCAACCAAGTGTGAGCATAGCAACATTGTATATACTTTGTATATACAATGTATATTTCTTCCTGCTTTGAAAAAGAGCCCCCACTGTGAGCCTTCAGAGGCTTCCTAGTAATCATTACAATGTGTGTGTCCAAACTTGAAAGGTTCCTATTGACAGTGGGCGTCCAAATGATACATTGGGCGTCCTTGCCAGGGCGTCCATATTAGTGCTGGGGCATCCATTTGGACGCCCAGGACGTACGCTGCATGAAGGCCTGCTCCCAGCCTGAATGTCTACACAACAACACAAGTATATAATTGTGCTCTTAAAAATAAATGCCCCAGGTTTGTAGCCACACAGGAATTCAGATGTGGCGCAAGCAACCCAAGAACAAGTTACCCAAGTACAAGTTACTCTACCTCAATAAGGTGAAGTAAGTTGTCACAAGTGTGGGTAAGTTGCACTAGTTTAAATAGCACCCACAAAGGCTAACTCCACACCTAGCGAAAACTTGTTCCAGGAGTAACTTGTTCAAGTTTAAGTCTGTGTGTGGACAGTATTTTACTGAACACATCCAACTTCATGACAATGACTGATGACTGCTGACGAATGCACCACCCCCATGTGCTATATACTGACAATAGACCCCACAAGCTGCATTGAAGAGCATCTGCACATTCTTGAATCAGAAGTCAACAATTATATTACAACTAAGGTGGTGGCTCCTGCCAATATTCATTTCCTTGTCTCAATTCACTTTGAATCTGATGCTTTGCGACTTGTTTTTTGCCTCACTGGTATGTTTTTTTTTCCACTCGTGATGTTTTGAATCATAACCATAGGTTTGGAAGTGTTTGTGTATATTGTAAATATAATATTGATTAACGACAAACTGCTTGTTTTCTATTTCTGTTAACTTTGGCCTAAAAATAAATTTGCTGATTGATGCTTCACTCTAGAAATGCATAATGCATGATAATTAAAATGGCAAGTTACATAAGTTCTTGCCTGATAAAGCCACTTTAGAGATTAATACGCATTAAGTTTGGCATTCAGCAAAATCTCTACAAGCAGCACATTAGTATTTGAATAGCAGTCAGTTTAACTTCATGTTGTGAACAATACGCAAAAACCTAGAAGCAGGAAAAGTGTGCATATTATAGGTGCATGGAACACCTACTTGCCAAATTTCCTAAAAATCTGTTAGAGGAACATTGAGGCAAATCTTAAAAAAATAAAATTGCCAGTAGGGAACACACCAGTAGTCAGATCCGTCCGAAAATTTTTTTCATGCCATCTTATCCATAATAGGAACACACCCACAAAATTTCATGAACATACATCAAGGGGTTTTGGAGATAAAGCAGTGGACGCCACCAGACGGACAGAGATGATGACATATTGCCAACACATAAATACGTGGGCGCGTAAAAATCATCCTGACTATTGGATGGGCAGACGCAATCTTTATGATGTAGCTCGGTGCAGACGTCAACGTGGAAATGTGAGTATATTGCCTACGCTTGCTGGATTGAAATGCACAGTTAAAATATGGTCCAGCACACAACACGGACGAACCTCGCCTTCCAGCCTCATAGCCCAACACTACAAAGTTTTCTTAAGTAACCCAGATTGCTACATCAACTGAAAGTATACGCGAGAGAAAAACTCTCAACATATGAAACAAAATATATCTCCTTATCACATGCCAAATGCAGTGGAAGATGATCATAAAAGTTGTTTTTCTGGAAATTGCATTTTACGGGTGTGGCTGAATACGCACTGTTGATGTAAAGTGAAGTGAGGAAGCTGCTGCTTACAATGACACTACTATGACACTTTAGTGAAGTTTCCTTGGATGCATCAGAAGAGCAATTACATTATTGTGAAGTTGAACTACATGTATTTACATGTATCAAACACATCGTGATGGTATCCTTCTCTGTGTCTTGAAATTTTCCATCCGCATAAATCAGACAAAATAACTGTCAGTCAATATTACCTCAGTGATATTTTTAAAATTTTTGATTTACCTTCAAACAAAAAAATACCAGCTTTTTAAAAAAATTCTAAATATTCACAGGTATTTGATCACCCAGATGTTTGGTTGAAAACAAACATCTATTTCACATCCTTCCCTGAGCCATAGACAACAAAAGTGCGCAGTTTTTGAAAAACTACCCAAGTTAACAAATTTGGTACAAGCTACGACCTTGGGTGAAATAATTATTTTCCACTGTTCCAAACTGGAGTTTTTACCATATTTTTTTGAAATATTTCTGGGATTTCGAAATACAAAGGATTAAGCAGTTTATTGAGACCAAGTTAAAAGCTTCATGAGCAGTTTCACAAGGAATTATATTTAACAGACAACTACAGAATCATTAACATACTTGTTTGGTAATAGCAAATCCTAATTCACCGTTCTACATGGATGACTACAAACAAACTCCCCAGATGGCAGTGCAGTCTAGACAACAAGAACTTTACTTATTACAAACCAACAATAATCGATTTCTATCTGCAAACAATTATTTTGCCTGACCATTTATCTGTACGCAAAATGAAGTTTTGTCGAAAAACAATTGTTTTATCAAGCAATTCATATGATGTTTCCTTATTAGTCTTTAACCGACAAGCTGACAATAGGGTTTTGAGGGTCAGACATAAAGACTCTGCAGTTGATTAAATAAAAGTTAAGCAAGGCAACTGAACTAAGTGCACTGTGGGAGTTGTTACAGAGGTGAATAACCTTACTATGAAGAAAATGCGTCACAAACAAGAAAATAGTGTCCTTGACATTGGGTGTGACTGTTTTCAAGGACACCAAAACTGGAGACACCCAGAGCATTGTTATGAGTCCACCGTGTCCATCGCCAACGTTTAAAATATAAGCTGAGCTCATATTTTTTCAAACCATATCCATTCTGTAGTCAGGTCCATCTGAAATATCAACAACAGTTGTGCTTCCCTGCTTAAGGAAACACAAGTCAAATTTCATGTAGACTTGTGGACAACTGTACATATTGGGCACTGACTATAACAACTAATGCCGTATTAAGGAACGTCACAATTTTCAGATTTTCCCAAAAAACCAAACAGGCAGTGCTTTCCTCAATATCAGCACATATGCCGCCAATTTTCATGTAGTTCCATTAACCCAAGTAACGCTTTGAACTGAGCCACAATAGGTTTGCACAAGAACTTGTCATTGAGAAGTCTTTTTATCAGGAACACTGATTTAAGGTCATTACGGGAGAATTAGAGCAATTTCACATTAAGCGATGACATCACAGCAATAAACGACTAATTTTAAAAACAAGTTGACATATCGTGGACTAACACTGGTGATAATTCGAACTGTTTGGTTCATGAAATTAAATTCCTAGTAAAATAATAAGGTTAGGATAATTTTTATGCCTAGATATGGGATAAAAAATAGCCAAAGTTTTGTTACAGTTTTAGTCATCAGGTACTCGATGACAAAAATGATTCCATTTGGCTTTTGAGCTTGGTAGATAATTGGAACCTGCGAGTTGTGCGGCTGGAAAAAAGACCATGGGAATGCTGAACATTGGACTAGTCTGATTCTGAATTTAGCTTCGATTTTGAAACTGCTGTAGTCTAACAGCTGAAACCAAACCGGAGGTTTTTGTAATGAACGAGGCGTGACCAGTCAGTAGTCAGATCCACCCAAAAATAAACAGCTGTGGACTCATCTCTGAATTCGGGAGCACATGTACTAAAATTCATGAAGATTCACCAACGAACTTAAGTTGGCAGTTCAGTTACGAGCAATGGAAAACAAAATTGCCACTAGGAGCTGATATAATTATAGTTAAACCTGTCCAAAAACTAACCACAGTCAGCTTGCTTCAATAGCTGCAAATTTGCCATATTTCATAAAGAATCATAAAAAACTACAAGTATTGAGGTAGATGCAAAGAAAACTTAAGCGTAGATATATCCCAAAATAAATACCAGGTGGAGTTGCTTCTATTATAGAAACCGAAGTGCCAAATTTCAGGAACTTGGTAGAAATTTAGGCAAAAGCAAAAAAACAAAACTTCCATTGAGGGGTGCCAGAGTAGTTGGATTCATCGCAAAACATCACCAGCCTCAATAGCAACACATCTGCCCAATTAAAGAATAACATATTGAGTGGTTTGGTAGATTAAAGCAGTGTTTTTACACTGGGAACAGTGGCATTGTGCGAGTTGTATGGCGCGAGTTGTGATGGTGCGATTTGCTCAGTCATGTTCACACACTTACACCCAATCAGATGTTCCGTGTTAGTTGTCTGTCTGCCATGTAAATGCAACAGAGAGGTAGATGCCAGCACAAAAAACAACTCGATTTAATACAAATATCTACTAAGGGAGCATAGAATATGCCGAATTCACCCCAAATTGTTGAAATGTTGTGTTGCTTGAATAGAAACATATTTCCCAAATTTCATAAAACTATGGTAGATACAGCATCAAACATAAAAATTAAACTAAAGGAGCCGTAGAGGTTATGTAAGATCCGAAAGGCATAGCCATCCTTCATCAGCTTGACAGGAACAGTATCTGCCAAATTACATGAAGATCCTACAGCGGACACCATAAGCCAGACTCCTAACAGATATGACTGGTAATATGCACCCACACGCCAACAATTACAATGGGAAGAATCTCAAGGATCTGCAAGGTTGCCCACTGTAATACTTAAGATTCCTACTCAAGGTTGTAACATGTGTAGCAGCTGGTGCAAATTTCTGCCCATTAAGTCCCTACATATCCCTACAAACTATTGCTATGAATACCCCCAGGATGACAGACAACATAACACGGTGAAAGCTTTTTACAAGTCCAACTGAATACACACAAATTATCCTGAAAAGCACCATTTTTATTAATCATGTGTAAATAAGTACTAGTATCAGTGTCTCAGTAAGGAAACATTTATTAGCAAACTGAGTAAACTCTGTGATTGCCCTCAGAAAGTTGAGTTCATCAAAAAATTTAAGATTTGCAACCATGCGAGATATTTCTTATTTCAAGGCAACACTTACTTGACTGGAAACAAACCACGACAAGCTGAAATCAACATTTTTGGACAAAGTTTTGCCACTTTTCCTCAGGATGCACTTTTTCTCAGAAAAATTATTGTAAAATATTCAGAAGTAGGAAATAAAATCCATGAATTATGACAAATTATTGATTTTAAATCATTTTCACACAGCGAGTTTCCCATGAAAAATCTAAATTTCGAGAGAAACTTCAAAAATACCCTTAAAACGACAACGACTGACAGAACTTCATGTTTTTAATCTTTGCTGATAATGTTTATATATCTCTATTGGTTATCATGTTCGAAATGAGGATGTTTTGTGCTGCATCATGAATGATACCTGTGGCTAGCGAGATTTTCCCCACTTCTGATTGGACACCATAGTGTCTTTATTCCGCTGCACACTCAGCAATGCTAAACACCATTTCACCAAACATACAGCAAAGGCTAGACTTCCCTGCCTAAACGTGCGGGAAAAGTTCAAAATTGATAACACGTTTTTAGGCAACATAGAAGGCAATGAAAATGTAGCAATTTGAGGAGTGTTCGGCTTCTGAACGGCTAAAACTTTAATTTGAAGTCAAGTTTGGAGAATGACATCCAGGTTCCAGATGAAGTTGAATATTGTTTTTCATTTTGTAATTCTGTTTTTGTCTTACTATATTACAATAATAAATAAATTATAAATAAATAAATAAGTTGACACGGACTTTAAATGAATTTTGAGAGCTGGGCGCCAAATCATACCCTATGCTGTGATTCTCAAGGTGTTTCCGTCACAACAAAGTCAAGTGATGGAGAAAATATTCTGCGGTAATTGTGCTTGCGCTGTTCTAGGGATAAAAATGAAAAAATACAAGCAAGAACCATAGTTGTCACATGAAACCGGGGACAACTAGAAACTTTGCCAAAAGCTGTAGACCTATTCATCAAGCTGGGCCCTCTCTTCTACTGAAATATTTGGTACTATGACGCAGACTGGGTCACAGGGTTATCTGAAGCAACAGAGAACATCCAAGACTGTTATTACAGTACCATCTGAATTGACATAAAATCAACTCTGAGGATGTTTTCACACAGCCAAGCCATTTTCACCAATAAACACTAAAGAACCATAGATCAACTGAATGTAACAGTTTTGCAGACAGATTTAAGCAGTTTTAACAATTAGGATTAAAATCAATTTTGGTTAGCTAAACATGTGGAAAAGCATTTCCCATGATCAGAGTAAGGCATTCAGTATCAGGAACATTCTGGAAAGTTATGTGTGATTAGAGCCAGGTATTTTATCAGAATAAAATGACGTTTTCATGAGCAATTGGCACCAAGCATAAATGAACTGTGTGGTGTAATCAAAGGGATCCAATTGTAAACAATCTATGCATTAATATCATAAAATTACTGAATTATGTGCGTTAACCCTGCAAAACATACTGTAGCCGTGGATTGCTTCCAATGGCTGACTGCAAGAAAACCTTTCAACAAATACCCTCTGCAGACTATAATAGTATAACCACAGGCTAATAGGGATACTGCAACAAGATTTTTCAATAAGTGTGCTCTGCAAAACATACTACAGCAGTGGGTTGATTTAGATATTATACCTGAAGGAAGACATTTTAACAAATGTACTCTGCAAAATAAATTATAACCACAGGCCGATTCCGATACTGGAAGAAGACTTTTCAACAAATGTGCTGCACAAAACTTACTATAGCCGTGGTTGAGATGGACGAGATGACTGCAAGAAGACGTTTTAGCAAATACGGTCTGTAAAACATTATGGTTGCGAGTTTATTTGAATACTACGGCTGCAAGAAGACAAATGCTGGATTGCACATAAAGTGAAAAGGAGCTAAACGAAGGCAGCTTCTTGACAGTGAACACACAATAATATGAACAACATTATGAAGGTACACATCTATCTGGTGAATTTGCGAATTCTGATTACAGGGTGAAACAATGCCTAGTCAGAGATTAAGGACATGTTCCAAAGGACATATCGGTAGGCTGTTCTAAACAATATTTAGAGTATATTTACCCCTTTGCACTCCATGGCTTGGCTTGCATCTGCTGGCTTCAGGACCCTTAGACTGGTCTTTTTTAGGTGACACATGTTCGACTAAATAAAGTAGCAGTCAACCTCACCGTGCCTAATTGTTTAACTATTAGGCTGATAGCAATGTCTGGCAAGTATGTAAGTCCACTTGCTCACACTTTAATAGATGCATTTGTCTTGCAGATCAGTTCAAAATCACTGGCAGGGTAGACAAGGCCGATGGGTCTGGGTATTAATAGACAAGTAGTGCTCTTAGCACAATGTTTCGTCCTTTTTACTTGTCCTGTTTTTTTGTAAGCCTCACTATTTACAGGAAACCTTTGACGCAGGATTTAAACAGAGGTTTATCTCAACCAAATCCCTCAGGTAATCAAAAGTGAACAAAATATTGTAGGAAGAAACGAGCACAGCAGAGAATAAAATTCAAGGAAAATATCCTTCAACAAGCTATGCTGGGGTCCAGTATTGAGGCTGAAAGCTGAACTATTAATTAAAGTGCTTCAAAATTAAGTTGAGTCTAGGAGAGCACTAAGGGTCAATTGGAAACCCCCTTGGAAAACAGATAAAAACATACGGTAAGTTTGCAGACGTATTGAACTGGGAAGGCAAAGCATTCATTAGTTGGAATCCTGGATTTCGGCATCATTCAAGTTTCCTGACGCAAGGACACATGCTGTGATATGGTAGAATCACACAAACTAAAATGAAATGCTAAATCATCATGAGGGACCATCTGGAATTGGCGCATGGGGCAACTCCGGACGGTCTGGGGTCAACAGGTAACCAGATATATTCCGCCGATTACATTTCATTGATTGTAAAGCCGATGGTTTGATGATAAGAGCTGCCAGAAGAAATATGATGCGTTTACAATTTCCCCCTTTTCATATACGTAAATAAAACAACAAAAATGGATCACTGAAATTTTCGGATATGATAACATCCTTTGTCAACAGAAACAGAAATAAAGTAAAATCAAACACTACATGACAACTGACATCTGATATATGGGGTAATGAGCATGATACATTGTTGCAGAAAAAAGTAAAGGATATAATTTAAGAAGTCTTTATGTTCAATCCATTAGATTCAAGTGTATTGAACAATTTTGGATAAATAACCTGCGTGGTACATATTTGCTCTCCATTTTTAACAATAATCGTTGTGAGCACAGCAGTCCCTTCAAGAATCGTGCATCGTCGTTGCGCACACGACACTGAAAACTAGAGTCTCCCAAAACAAGTTGACAGTTGGATGGTTTAAAAGTGCATCATTCTTAAGTTCTCCTGTGAGTCTGCACTAGTATGATAAACGAGAGTGGTTCTGCTTGCTGGGTCAGCTGTAGGTATCATTATCTCTTTTATGACACACAACATGTGACTGGACAAAGCCTTTCATATTAGTATAGATAAGCCAGTGAAGCCTGTGACCGTGACGCACCTGTCAAGTCCTCACAACACTGCACGTTATGAACTGACAAAACCGACCTTTTTCATTTTTTGAAAGCTCCTAATGTTCTTACGAAGGCCCACAAGTTCTAAAAAAACTTTCTGATGGCCACTACTGTATAGCACTTACAAATGATAAAGTAGTTATTTGGTGTAAATTCTTTAGAATTTATTTTATTATTTTAACAACAATCATTACTTGTCAGCATTATATTCAATTAGTCACCAAGTACAATATATTTGATCTCATTAGCTATCTGAAAATATACTTGAAAATCTTCACATAAAAATTGCATTTAAAAGCATAAGCTTGCACACTTCCATGATCATAGCACCACCTGGCAATAACATCAATATCACATAAAGACCAAAGCTAATTTGAAAGCTCAATTGAACTTCACTGACATGCCCCTTTACCACTCAGATTTAAATGATGGTAAAGGATATCAATACACACATGCTTTCTAGTGTTTGACACACTTGGATTTCTAATGAATGTGGATTGGCAATTATCTGTGCCTTTCATATTGCCCAATAAATTACAAATTAAACCAGTAGGAGAATCAATTTCATTCAAATACCAATTGACAACCAATTGCTGCATTCCCATATAGTGATGACATAACAAAAATACATCTTGTCATTTAGGATGAAAACTGTGTAGTCTGTGCTAAGCATCCTTGGCCACTAGGTGGGGGGTCTGGCTGTTATGCTTAGAAGCCAGCCTCCCCTCTGAGAGAAGCAAAATAATGTGGAGTCAAATCTGAGACATTTTGCAAGAGGCCACAGACAAAGATTAGCAATTCCTTGTTTCAATGTATCTGATCAAATTTCAAAGTTGAAGTCCATAAAATTGTAAACTATGATATGAATTTTCATCTAGCATCAGTTTTGTACCAACAAGCCTGCAATTTTTGTGACAATTGGAAATTATTTATCATACCTACCAAATAATTTCATCTGTGGTAAATACACTGGATGCCAATGACAGCAGTTTTTGTCAGTGTGAAAAAGACCCTACTCACTAAAACAGTTTCAGGAAATGTAATTCGTAACAAAGTGTTCAGTCAACAAAGGAGTCCAAAGATAAAATACGAAACTATTTAAGACATTTGTAAAACAACAAAACTTTAGCAAACCTCTTTATTTGTCAGTTAACCCAGTTTTTTTAACTTCACTTTCTGTAACAGTCTATAAATAAAGAAGCATTGACTGGTGTTGGCTATTGCCCAATGAATGTTGTTGGAATAGCCTGTTTCTTGCTTAATAACATTTCTGTGGTATAAACTGAACATGAAAAATGTTGTAGCATTACATAAAGGCTAGAGAGAAAAAGGAATGCCAACCTTGTTCAATAATTTCTCTGCCTGGTATTCCTAAGAATCAAAAGCTGAATTTTAAAATAACACTCGTTTTCTAGACATTTGTAAGACTGCATGCGTATGTTTAGGCCCATGCACTAGCATGAGCAGGCGGATTAGTTTGTAATATGAAAAGTAATATATATAAACAGGGTCAAGCACATTCACTGTGCCACTAGATATGCCTGACAAACTTTTTGACTTCTGCACAACAATTAGCACTAGCAGTTTTACTTGTTTGTAATTCTTTTCACTTTTTAAAGGCATTCTGGCATTGGAAGAAAAACTGAATTATCTAATTAAAAACAACTTCTCAAAGTACTCGTCTTAGAAAGTAGACTAGTTTGATAAAAAAATCCGTTAGGTATATTGTGTTCTACAAATACAAAACTTCTGCCTCCCCCAATGCTGTTAATATTGTACATTGAATTAAAGGACCTTCAGCTGAACCCAAGCCCACAGATTGATTCTGTCATGAAATGAATACGTCAATTAACTTTGATTTTATTACACTCAACTGTCAGATGATCAAGCCATCTTAGTGCGGATAAATTTGAGGCAAATTAATTAGAAAGCAAAGGTTGCTCAAAATTAGCGTCCAAGGAAAACATTTAATGTGATTGTTTGTCTTGCAATAGTGGAGAAAACTGTCTAGGCGGGTGGGCTAATCAGAATGATAATTTGTAAGGCACAATGGTTTCACAAGAATTTAATTGAGGGATTTCATCTATAGTGCTCCTGTTAAGCATTTAGTGCCATACACACACAGACTCATGGTATACTAGAACAAGTTACTGCTAGAACGAGTTGTCGCTAGGTTTGAGGACTGGGTGGATGCCAGTGCTACTTACTCCGCCTTATAGAAGTGGAGTAACTTGTTCAAGGATGACTTGCACTACTTCTGGCCACAACCTGGGGCAAGGCGGAGTTAATTATAAGCTGCAGCTACAAACAGAAGGGTTTCCTTTTGCGCACCGTACTCGCATTAGGTGTCACACTGTCACATTAAAGCGGCAACTTCCGCCTTCTATCCCAGATATCGGCTATGTGTGTGTGTGTGTGGGTGTGTGCACGTGCGTGGGCGCTCTGCTTAAAAGTGGGGTAGCATGTACCCAGTGCACGTAGTTCTAAGGTAGGCTGTGTTTGGATGGGACAATGTCAGCTTATTATAAAACATCTGGTGACAACACAATGTTCAGTAACTGGAGTGCAACAGAATGGAAGCCAAGGGTACAATACAACATGCTGTCAGGTGCCAGTAGTCATGATGAAACAACTATCAAAAGATTGAAAATGAACCTCAAAATGCATCAGAGTAAAGATAGCTAAAATCTATTGCACAAAAATTTTTGAGGCATGAGCCATACGATCACCATGAAGTCAAATCTCCTCATAAAAACAAATTATAAATCAGGCTAAACATCCTTAAACTAGTTTGTGACATCACTGTGGGTGGATGCATTTGGAAGTGACCAAATTGTTGACATGCTTATACCTAAAGCAATAAATTAACTGTTACTACTCCAGAAAACAGCATTAGTGCAAATTTGTCACTTGTGCTCAGAAGCTTTTAAAATTAGGATTACTGTGCAGTCCTAAATGAATGAGTTTGAACAATAGTCTTTACCTCGGGTGTCCTCTTTTACACACCATGGTTTAGACACAACAGATATGACAGGGTAAAAAAGCTGGACTTGGTTAGCTCTACAATGTCTTGAACCACGCGTTCCAACTTTTTAAAACATATCTATAGCGTTGATATGCACCCAGCGTGTGCACTGCATACACCACGGATACAAAAGATGATCATTATTTTAAACATTCTCACTAGAGGGAGCAACTCTCTAGGTGTAGGGGTTGCCACAGCAGGCAGATCCATCCAAAAATTATTGTCAGCCATGCCTTGTTGATCTTTGCCCACTTTGTTTCCAGAAATCAAAATGAAAGTCAAGGCCCACACATCCATTTCAAAGTAATGATGACCAAAACCAATCATTATTGATATTTTGCCAATCTCCCCCCTCTATGCTAAACATTGAAAACCCTGATGACTTGAAGACTGCACCTTTAAGAAACAATGATGTCGACAGTTGTTGGTCAGAAATTGAAATTGTGTACTTGCTAGTAGTCATTATTTTCTCAACCACATAATCTAAATTCCAATAACTGGCAGTCTAGATTATTACACTTTCATCATTTCCAAATAGGAGAGAACGTTTCCCATGTTAACTGCCATTTTCATCTTCTCATGTAATATATCGTTGCTATCAATTCTTAATTTACTTTCTAAACTTCCTGTTAAGTACCTTTCTCTTATTTCCTATGTTGAACAGCTGATTAACCACTTTAATAATACAGTGTTCAGCAGTTCAACAAGCAAATAATCATGTAGCTGGTCATGCACTTACAAACAAAAGTTGGTCATGTACTTGCCTCAGTCTTCAGACAGCCTGAGGCAACAATGAAAATTCACATTATTCTCGTACATGACGTGGTAGCAAAAAATTGTACGCTGGATAATGACGTCACATTAGCACGCGACGTTGCTATTGTCGAAAACTGTGCTTGATGTCATGCAACATTCAAATTTATCCAGTGAATAAGTTCTTGAAATTTCATGCAGCCCTGAGCCCTGGAAAACAAATCTAGACTCAGCACATCACTCACATTAAACTTCAATTGTTCAAGGATTATTACTAAGGCAGAAATTTGACTAAAAGAACAACTTACAAAAGATTACAGAAGACTTTCTCACACAAAAAATGATTACCATATTCACCCTAATATGATAAGCACCCGGGCACTTAGAAAAATTTGTTTCGGGTTGGGGGCTTACTGTAACCTAAGGTGGATCATTAGTTAAAGCGGGACTCAGAAAACGGGTGAAATTGGAAGTTAGAATTCACCAAACTTATGCTCTGTGACGTATCTGTATAACCTTTGATAGAATTTCTCTAAAGCTCAGTGGTGCATTGCTTAATCAAACTTCATTGTTAAATTACGTAAGGCCATTTTACAGAAAATTGGGCTGAAATACCGAGCCGAGTCGCCAATGCACCACTGCCTCACGATCGTAGATATGGCAACTTGAATAAAAATACAGTTTCAACATAACAAATTTACCTGAAAACCTCACTAAATTTTTCCAAAGCGTTCTTAAGATTTCTAAGTTCCTGTGGGGTCAGGGATTAACAACAGGTTAAGTCCAAGACTGTACCCTGAAACGCAAGAAAAATCATCTCGGAAAACATAATCATGTTGTCGTCACATGACGTTTATGTTGACTGGAATTGTAGCGTGCGTTTCCTGGCCACGTGCTTTTAACACCAAGCTTTCTTATTTGTGAGACAGAATGAGAACCTGAATCTTCAATTAAAGGCAGCAATGAAATTTGGAATCCTGTTCATGTGGAGAATTTCTCCCTTACACTGGGTCAGGGCTCAGATTCCCTAAGCCCCAGGCCCAGTCTCTAAACTTTGTACTCGAAACGAATTTCGAAACTACTTTTGGCAATTTCTCTGCTCCTTTTGTGCAAATTTAAGATAATTGGTTATCAGACTGTGCTCGAATACGTTATAGTTTATGCATAGGAGTTTCTAGTTCAAGTTTGCCCTTGAAGACCCTTATATTCGTGCTACAAACTCGAGTAAAAACTCGAAATTTCGAGTTCAAACTCAAACTTATTGCTTTAATATTGGGTTTACAAACTGTGAACTAAGGGCAATAAATTATCTACGTAAGTTATTGTGTACTCGAGCATAGAATAATAGACACTTATCTTGAGTTCGCCCAAAAGTAGAGTAGAAAATGCCAAACCAAATTTCGAGTTCCACTTCGAGTAAAAAGATTGGAGACCGGGCCCCAGACAACTTTTATGATCTCTATTCAGCCCACCCTTTGTAATGATGATCTGAGCTAATTAAGCGGTAATAGTTAACACTACTTTCTTAACAATGGTGGTCGTTATTACACCCAAATTGTTTTTCTCTGACATTTGCACAGAGTTAAAGCCTGCAATGTGGAGAGCAGTTTTAACTTCTTGGTACATTTTAAATATTACAAAAAGAATAAAAATTTAATTTGCGTTATCTTGACAAAGGGCCACTTCCCAAAGGAACATTGGTTTTAAGTATGTTTCATACCTGTTTTCATTACTTTATTTTAACACTCCTGTCTACTTGCTTTTTTGCGGATGAGGGTGGCTATCTTTTTATTTTGTGTTTAAACAAAGCATCAAACAACTTAGAAGTCAGTTAATTGTGAACCCATACCTGACTTTTCCAGAGTACAGCTACATGTCACAGCAATACTCCACGTGATACTAGTTCAAGTTCAATATCTTTATTCGAACTCAAATCATAAAATATATACAAATGTGCACATATGGTGATAGCCAAACTGTGCTAGATTTGGAACCTCTGGACAATTTTGGTTGCAGTAACTACATAACTATTCTAGCTTTTCCCAAGTCATAAAAAATGTAATCAAAGTTCTTGCCCACAGACCAACCTCCTCCACTGATTGCACTCTGTGTGCCACAAGTGCTCTAGAAATTAGGTGCACAATGATTATTTCAATACTGCCGATCTTGTTTACAAATTGAAGACATTACTGTAGAATTTTAGTACACTGTAGATAAGTCATTTTTACATGTACATGTTCATGGGCTGAGCGCTTGTTTCAGCGAAGTCTGAAAACACGAGGGAGGCGCTTATAAGGGCACGGGCGCTTATTAGGGAAAATACGGTAACAAGATTGTTTAGTTTAGATTCAACTAAGTTAAAAACAATCCAAGAGAACTTTTTCAAACATTTTAAAAACATGCTAACTTTCCTAATCTCTATGTTCTTACGTATTATGGTAAACTACACTTTAAACAATTTGTGACACTTAAAAATAACTAAACTTTCATAAAACTTTGATCTATATGATTTTGAAATATGAAAATTTGGTCATAAAGAACTTAACAAAATGAATGTTGTCAAAGTATGGCCTTTTAAAGAATCAAAAAAGTGAGCAGTTGATAATTCATTCCAGGCTCAGCTATTGAGTTATACATAGGGGGTAATAAAACAATTATCTTCCCAGCCAGGTCCATAAACACAGACCTTTATGCAGTGTACATCCTGGGCATCCAAATGGACACCCTAGCACTAATATGGACGCCCTGGCAAGGACTTCCAATGTATCATTTGGACGCCCACTATCAATAGGAACTTTTCAAGTTTGGACACACACATTGTAATGATTACTAGGAAGCCTATGAAGACTCACAGTGGTGGCTCTTTTTTCAAAGCAGGAAGAAATATACAATGTATATACAATATCGCTATGCTCACACTTGGTTGATAGCATTGTAAAAGTCTTGGTCTACAGTTTTTTTTAGAAAAATGCTCACTACAGAAGGATGTTTTGTAAACTTAGATGTAAAAACCTTGATTTATGTATTTTTTTGTAAAAAAATCTGTGTGTTGGGGGATTGCTGGGGGTGGGGATTACGCGTCGGAATCATGGACGCCCTCCAATATTGGGAACCCCATTTTGGACACCCTATTTTCGAAATCCTGGATAAAGGCTTACATAAACCCTTTAAGCTGTACTTACACAGGACAACTGGGACAGTTGTATACCAAGAGCAGTGTTCACAAAGAAACCATGCAGTTGATAATTTTCCAGACTGATAGAAACAGAAAAGCAATTAGTTTTCTTTGAATTCAAAACGTAACCTGAATGCCCTATTGTCTAGAATTTTTTTAATGTTTTAGTCAGAAGCTGCACATTTCTATGCAAAACCAGGAGAATCCTGTTTGTTTTTCTTTCGAGGGCTTAGACATCTGGTCAATTGTTAGTTATGCATATTGTTTTATTTACATGAATGAGACACAAACAAGTAACACACATGAAGCAAAGAAGACAAATAAGAACAATCTGAATTCACTTGGGTTTCCGAGGTCCCAAGAGATACAATAAACATTCTTCAACTCAAGAAGCAATCGTATCTCAGTCTGCAAACAGTGGGTTACATCAGTGGCCAGTGGTACATCCACTGTTACAATTATAAGCTGAATTTTGGTTTTGATTTTTTACATCATGTTTGTCCATAACACTTTAGCATTATTGAAAACGACTGTGACAGGTTGAAGAATTAATTAACATGCCTGAGGAAACGTTTTGGTACATACGCATCACAAGAATAGTTGTACGGGATCTACACTTATGAAATGAAAACAGCTTCACATCCTGGCGTTTTCCAGAATTAACCAAAAGAGCTCATAATCAAGTTGGCAATACAATCTTCTGACTTTTTGTCTGTATGTTAAAAGTTACAGTGCATTATTTGCACGAGTAGGCTCAGACATTGAGACACAGCCACGGTTAGTGGCATTTACAGGTCATACCAGTCACACCAGCAGATCATGCAAGTCAGCAAGTTCACTCAAACCACAGATGCTAATTGAGGTAAATAGTCCCCATCAGGCCTCATGGGAAATATGAAAGTTGGACTGGCGGAATGGCAACAACTAGTATAAGAAGAAGTCAAAATGCTTAGAAACGATTTTACAAAAAAGGACTTTTATAACTTCTTTTTGCTGAATAAAAAGAAGCACAATTGAAGTCCAAGATAATATGTGCACAGAGCCATCTATTGTTATTTATGAAACATTAGGTCATTTCTCACTATTTTTAATCCCATGGTAAAAGCACGTGGAAATACTGCTAATTTTCATGAGTTTTCTACAAAGTTTCCCACCATCAAAGTAGTCACCATGTACTACTATAAGTTAAATACTCATTCTTTACGAACCATTAAGGCGTTTTCCCATTGATCCCAACTTGTTTGATTCTATAGTCCAACAACAAGTAGGGATGAACACCTCTGCAATATCTTACACAACTGAAGCGTGGGCGCCCGCTAGTGTGCACTCGCGAACACAAGGAACAGCTCCTGAACAGCTGTGAGCGCTCACTGTGCGATCCAGTATGGCCACTCTGAAGCAGATAGTGTTGAACGTCTTAGCCGATGAGCTTAACACTAACAGTCCTTCCTATGCGTACTGAGCGATAAATATGATTAATCTTTGCCAATAATTATTAATATCGGCAGCCCAAGACAACAACCGTGAAGGCTTCAGCCCGACAAGAATCGAAAATTACGTCGAGGAAACTGTTCCTCGCTACAGCGACCCGCAATTTAAGTCGCAGTTTCGGATGAGTCGGTCAACTTTTAAGGTTAGTTTTCGTGTTGCAGAACCATAATGGGTTCATATGTTCCAGACGTGAAGCTTTCGCAAGACGCCATCTTGGAAATCTAAGCGAACATGCTCTCGAGGTTGTTCGCGAGCGCTAACGTGAACACAGCTGTTCAGGACGAGGGCGCTCAAATCGCTCGCGGGTGCTCACTCTATTGAACACGCTTCTGATTAACTCCATTCTGGCATTGATGGTTGGAGGGTAGGCTCTCTTTTGTTCGATAATTGCTCTAACCTCTGATCAGATCCTATCTAGCCTAACTGGGCTGTGCTGCCAAAAATGAAAGTTAAGTTATAACATATTTGAACATAAACCAATAGCATTTCTGAATTCCTTGTCAAATGCTGATCATGTTTAGTTTTTGAATTACCAAAATCACCAACTACAACAGAAGTTAAGACAATCCATTCTGTCAGGTTTCAGTAACCCTTTGAAGCCTGGGAGACAATAAAAGACTGTGCTGGGCAGTTAACAAAAGAGCCAGATGTTATCAGAACCCCTCACATCTGGAAAAGTTGCTGAACTGACAGTCGTCATCATGGTTTGCCCATTTCTATGTGACAATTTTATATGCATTACATACAGTAATTGGATCGTTAATCTGCATTTTGGATAAATTGAAATCTTAGGGCTATCCTGTCAAAACTGTCGTTATGTGGATTTAAGGCACTGATATTTAGCCAATCATCTCTATTGCATCTCCCATTCATTGTATTTAAAATAAGTCTCAACATGTTGTGAACACATCCACTACCACAAGAAACTGTAGGAACATCACATTTATCCACCTTCACTCTTATCAGGCTTCTATTGTGAGTCAGCATGCGTTAATAATTGGCTGATAAGCCACCTATGGAACTACTTTTGGCTGAATGGATGACCAGGCCATCAAATGATAATTAGTCAAGACCAGTTTAAATAATGCAACAACCTTGGTGGAAAGCTGTATACTGTATTGGCTCCAATAAACCCTTAGAAAAATTCATTTCAAGGTTGAGGGGACTCTTATTGTAGCCTAAGGTAGTTGAAACCCAGTTTCCAAAACCAGTAAAATCGGAAGCTAGGATTCATCAAATTTACGCTTTGTGACGTATTTGTAGCCTATGACAGTCTTTCTACAAAATTGTGGTGCATTGCTATCACACTCCGTTGTTAAATTACGATCATTTTTCAAAAAATTGTGCTGAAATCCCAGGGCGAAAACGTGCCGACTGATACGTCGCTGAATCGCGAACGTCGATAGGAAAACTTGAATTCTTGAATAAAAATATAGTTTCGACTCAACAAATTACCTGAAATCTTCCTTGTTTTACAATTTTTAAAGTTCGTGTGGAGTCCAGATTAATTGCGATTAAATCCAAATCTGCGCTACATCGTACCCCACAACACGAGAAAAATCTTTGGATGAACACGAGACGTTTGTTTTGAGCTTCGTCTGCATATGACAGTGAGTGAGCGAACGCGTGCGGGTCATCGACGACAGACAGGCGGAGGATTACGCAAGAAAATGGCGTTTATTAGATTGTTTTTCACTTAAACGGCTGCAACGTGCAAGGTGAGTACCGGTTAACTCACAGATTTTGTGTGCACAGGCCGACGGTCGTTTGCTCTACCGTAGAGTAAAACATTAATAGTCCTAGGCTCGATCTACATGTTGGGGACGAGGTGAACTACCTGGGCTGTGTGCAATTTCTGGGTCTAACGGAGACACTGACGCAGTGGTCAGCCAGCTCGCTGTATCAAGACTATCGTCAAAATCCAAATTCGTTTTATCGTGTCCATGTCAATAATAACGGCATGCTAAAGTTTCTTAATGTTCGTACTTCAGGAACATAACAATCACGTGTTTTGTATACATAAGTACACGCCGCAGATCACATCTCGGAAATTTCCAATTTGACGGATGACAATGAATGAGCACAATGAAATTAAACAACATCGTTTTATAGTTTGTAAGAGTTATAATAAACATATTTTGAATATTACAATGCATGTGTTCCAAAATCTAAATAACGTGGGTGCTATATTTTTGTATTCGTGCGCGCCGACTGAAAGTAATTGTGAGTGTTGCTGTGTTGCTAAATCTCTTATTCTGGCCCGATTTGAAAAATTCAAAGTTGTACCAACATTATTTCTCTCCTCTTTTCAAATATTACACTCAATACTATGTAAAACGCTGTCCGTAAAAAGTACGTTCATCTAGGCTAGATTGTAATCAGCTGATCGTATCCGCATGAGCGAAACCAATTATTCTCGCTCGTGACTCAATGAATAGAGCAGCTAGGCACGATCCCTTTGATCGTGAGCTGAGCACGACACAGCCAAGGTGGATAGATAGGATCTAGTTCAATCGGCCAAACCCCACAGTTTTTCCTGATCAGTGGGGTTTGACAAGATCTCGTTTAGTGGGAGTCTTTATAGCATGAAATCAGAGTTTGTAAACTTCGAACTTTTAGAAATAGTTCTCTATACCACTACAGTAGTGAGTCTCGCGTTACAGTAATCTATAATTGTTAGGCTACAATAAACAAGGTACCTAAACTACACGGTCAATGGACTCATCCGCTTCCTGGGTCAGCTGACATCACCATTTTGTCCGTGACCCGTGTTTGGCGGTCCGTTAACCGTGTTTCCTCGGGAATATGAGTCTGTGTCCCGTGTATTTGGGTGCGTGGATCATGTTTTGTGAGTCAGTGGACGGTGTTTGCAGGTCCGTGAGTCGAGTTCATGCGTCCGTGCCCCGTGTTTATGAGCCCGTTGACCGTGTAGTTTAGGTACCTTGATAAACGGAGCTTACATATCACAAAAGTATCATAGCAGGTTGGCAATAAGGGGCAGACTTTCGCTTTGGTGATTAAGCCAAATCAGGGCCTAGTGGGCCAGCATTGCGCGGGGGGGTGGTTAAAATTTCTAGAAAAATAAGGTGAACCTTTTGATATCTTACAAATGACTCAACATTAGTTTTCAGCAAGGCCCTGGACGCTGCTTAATTATGGTGAAGGGAAATCTGTATCCGTGGCAACGATGGCTCTCAGGTCTATGTTCCAGAGATTAGACGAAATTAGTAATACCAAAAATGAGGATGCCGTGCACGGTTGCTCACAAAGAACGAAACTCAGAAGTAATGTGGTCCACAAATAGAACACTCTCACATTACCTCCTGCCATATTTTGAAATCAGGCTTTATTAAATGAGTGATTACACCTCATTACATACTCGAACGGAAATATTTGGTAGAATGGCTTTGCGTAATTTTTCATCTGATTGCATTTTAGTTAGTTAGTGGTGTGGTGTCTTAGACACAGGGTTAGATGTGTAGTTAGTGTAGCTTAGTGTAGTTAGTGCTTGCACTTTCTAGCTTTCAGCTTCTACGACCACCTAGTCCTCTGAGACGAATTAGGAAGGCATATATAAGACCCGCCTTGGTGGCTTTTAACTACCTCTAATCAAGACTCTTGCAGTACCTCCTCGTGGTACACCATGGTAACTGGGCACCTTGCTGCCCCAGGCTAAATTTTGCAAGGGATCTCGGAAGAGGTTAGGCTCTTAAAGGTGCAACGTGCATGACCCATCGGTGTATGGATATGCTCTGGCGTTCACCAACCTAACTCCCAGCTATGGGCAAATAGCACCCTTCATTGGTTGGGCTCAAGACTTACTACCTTGTCCCGTAAAATACTAGCTTTTTGTGGCTGAGCGGACGTGGTGCCTTTCAGATGCTCTCCACATCCCTGGCACTCAACGGTCAGAAGAACTGCAGGGAGCTGCAGGTGGAGCCGACCCCCCCATCAGAGTGGACGAAGTGTCTGTTGGATACCTTACTTGTCCTACGCACTCAACGTTCAGAAGGGCAGGAGACGACGGATTGTCTTCTTGGTCAGGGGTCCGGGAGAGGTCACTCCCGGCTGCCACATTGTGTCAGTGAACATACCGGTGCGTGGCAGTTTACCGATTCTAAGCCATCACCTCATCGGCGTCGGGTGGGCGTCAGGGGCCACGCATGACGGTGGGAGGGGTTCTTTAACCCTTATTGGTCAGTTGCCGCCCGCCTTAAGCCTGGCAGCCCCAGGCCAGTAGGGAACTGACCCGCCGCGGTTAGCCTGCCCCTTTGGGCGTAGGGGGCTTAGAGGTTGTTACAACCTCGACAGGCTTATCGTTACTCCATCGCCTGCTTCAAGACTTATTACAGAAGTAAACGTCCATACGGATGCTGGACGGCGCTACTGGGAAAGTGCAGCCGGACAGAACATCCGCCGTGGCGCCAGAAAGCGCGGACCTAGAAAGAAACGTAGAGGTAAAAGAGCTGGCAAACGAGCCCGTCAACTCAAGTACGAAAGACTTCAACTCAACCGTCTCAGGATTGGTTACTGTAATATACGTGGCATACGGGGCAGCAAGCATATACTGGATAAAATCTGTGCGGGCTACGACATTCTCCTGTTTCAAGAAACCAAACTCAAAGACCTAACAGACTTTGAACTCGAAGGTTTCATTTTTCCTAGAGAGGGCATCACCAATGGCCTGGCGTACGCAATCAACAAACACAGCCACACCATGGTAGAGCTTGTGGATACTCACAGTTTCACTACCACTGACAGGCAACTACAGATTATAAGTATCACTGATCCTGGTTTCTGCGACCCATTCACACTAGTCAATCTGTATATACGGGGAAACTCCTCCCCTAGTTGCGACCATTGGAATTTTCTTCACAATCTGCTTCACATCTATCCCGACATTCTCATTGTTGGTGACTTTAATGCTCGTCATTCCAGCTGGGATGTCTACGGTGTGAACCCAAATGGTAAAGGTCTCGCCGAATGCCTTCCAGAACTAGATTTATATATTCTCAACTCTGGTGAACCCACTAGGATGGCTGAGAGACCGGGTGACAAGGACTCGTGCATTGACCTTGCTCTGTGCAGCGACAATCTTCGCGACCGTGCTAAGTGGCGCAGGAGTTGTCAAGCTGGAAGCGATCACTACTTGTGTGAAGTTCAACTACACCACCAATTAAAGGCTCCAGTAACGACTTACAAACGGCCCTACAATAATACCGAAGGGGATAAAATCTGGAAATCAGTGTGCAGACACGCCAAAAGCTTACATAAGCACGTATGCCACCACAGGAAGCAGAACCCCCCTACTTGGTGGAATAAAGATGTTGACACTGCCTGGGCCAACAAGCGCTCCAAAGAGCGGGATTTTGATCGTGCACGTCAAAACTGCACACCGGAAGAGTTCACGGTCGTCAGAACAGCCAGAAACAGGGCCACTGCCCTGTTCAAACGCTCAGCATCCGAGGCTGCCAATCGTCGATGGGATGAGCTTTGCAGCCGATCCAACTTGACAGCTACAGATTTCTGGCACTTCCATCGTAACATGGACAAGAGACGTGCTCCCCCCAGATCCATCCTACTGAATGCAAGCAACACCATTCTCAGGAATGACAGGGAACAGGGTGAGGCTTTTCTCCTGCGTTTCATCCAGCAAAGTGACCACAGTGATGAATCTGAAAGAAACCTCCTCATCCAACAACTAGATGGACTTTGCAAGACAGCTGAACAGGACAGTCAATTCTCTGCAGCAGAGGTTGCGGAGGCTATCAAAACTTGCAAAGAGGGTGCCCCTGGCCCCGATGGCGTGAGAGTCCTGACACTCAAGTCTTTGCCTGACTTTCTGCTGGCCAAGCTTGTGAAGTCCTACAACGTCAGTTTGGCCACTGGAATCATCCCTCACATCTGGACAGATGCCTTCTTAATTCCTGTACCAAAACCTGGAAAAGACCATCGTGCACTCAAGGGATATCGCATCATAGTGATGCAGAACGTCATTGGAAAAATCCCTGAAAGGATCATGGCGCAAAGAATCACCAAGTTAATTGAACCCTGGCTCCTCCCAGGAATGGGTGCTTATCGACCTGGTAGAGATTCATGGGCCAACGCAGCTTCTGTTGCGGATGAGATATGGCAAGGTTTTGAAAACAAAGAAAACACTCTCCTCGTTGGCCTTGATCTAGAAGATGCGTACAATTCTGTTCAACTTCCAAAACTTGCGGATGGCATGCTTCATCTCGGTATTCCTGTACGATGCATTAGATGGGTGATGAGTGCCCTCAACAGCCGGCGATGCATGCTAAAACATCGTACATGGCGTTCAGAATGGGTATCTGTCAACACAGGCTTACCCCAAGGTTCACCTCTGTCCCCAGTGCTGTTCAATATCTACACCCTCCCACTCGCCAGACTGAACCGCGCTGACTGCCGACTTCGCACCTTTGCAGACGACATGCTGCTGTCATCGCAAGGACAAACACATCATGAGATTCTCCACAAAGCACAGTCTTCATTGATAAAAATATGCGAGTTTTGTGCTACCAGCGGAATGAGCTGCAATGGAGACAAATGTGAAGCTCTCTTCTGTACTCTGGACAATCGCCTCAGTGTTGATGATTTCCCTTGCCCTACCTACGATGGGAAGTTGATTGCTACATCTGACCACATGCGTCACTTGGGTGTAGAACTTGACCGCAGGCTCAACTTCACAACTCAAGTTAACAGTATGATCAGCCGTGCCAACAGAGGAATCAATGCCCTTAGGGCTGCGGCTGGTCGGAAGGCGGAGGAAAGGCACCTCGTCATGCTTTATAAAGCCCTGGTCACTTCGATCTTCGACTACGCTCTCCCCATGATCAACATCAGTAAAAATCAAATCAACAGACTTGAGAGGCTCCAGAACATTGGTCTTCGCGTCATCACTGGATGTACGAGAACTACGTCAGTCACAGCATTACGTTACCTTGTCGGTATTCCCAGCATTGCAGACAGACAATCCCTTCTACAAGGTATTACTGTAGCCAAGGCTGTTCAAAGCCCCTTCCATCCATTACACAGTCAAGTGAAGACTGCACTTGACAGGTGCGTGAACTCCGTCCCTGCAACAGAAACTTATGGACTTCGTCCTAGACCTTTTCGCAATGCCTCCCACCAAAGACTTAGCAGGTGCTCGTGGACTGTCGCTGCTGTTAACGCAACCATGGGTCTCATCGGCGAACACATGATCGCGCAAGTTGCTGCTTGGCTGCCAGTACAAGAACTTGGTGAGGAACCGAATGTCATCATTGCTTTCAACAGGGAAGCTCGGGAATGGCCTCCTGGAGTAGCCCAAGCATTGTGCCGTCAGCAATGGCGTGATCTTGGCGGTATTAATGCCATCATTGTAGCAACTGATGGATCCTTCGATGGTGAAACTAATCGTGCGGGATGGGGCTATCAAATACGCTGTGCTAACAACGTCA
Organism: Phoronis australis; assembly: GCA_002633005.1. NCBI lineage: Eukaryota > Metazoa > Phoronida > Phoronidae > Phoronis > Phoronis australis. The sequence goes on from NMRA01000067.1 coordinate 961,138, forward strand.
TTGCAGAAGGTAGTGGCTGCCACCATATATCCACAAGCAGTACGCGGATGGAGTTTGAGGCTATACAACGAGCCCTAACCAAGCTGTCACTCCTAGACCTGGAGAATCACACCATTATCTTTGCCACCGATTCCATGGCAGTGTTGATGAAAGTTCAATCTGGAAACCTCCCAGCCAACTGGGGTGTCTTCCGATCACGCCACCCTCATCATGTGGTGATCTGGTCTTTCGTACCTGGCCACGCCGGTGTCTTGATTAATGAGCGTGCAGATTACCTCGCTGGCTCATGCACCACCAACCAACCCCTCTACTTATATTCGGCTGACGTTAAGCTGCTGGCTCGCAAACGCAACCACGAGCAGACTGCATCCCAGCTGGCTGAGTTCAATGATGGCAGCCGCCTGCTCGAAGCCGGTATTATTTATGGCCATGCTGCGAAGAGTCACAAGAAGGGCCGTGCCCAAGTGCTATCTAATCATATGCTTACAGGCAACGTCAGCCCTGGAGTTCTGCGCCTTCTGCTGTCACGGGGATGGTCTGGGGAGGGGATTAATGCACCAGCATATCCCCAATGATCCTGTCCGTGACAGGTATTACAGGTATTACAGGTATTTAGTTATACTTACATTGCTTAAATCACTGGACATGGGAACAGCCCACTATTCCGAAGGTTCGCTACTTCGAAGTTTCGATATTCCGAAGGTTCAATGACAACGAAAATATCTAAAACTTCTGACTCAGGTGCAACTGTTACACTTTTACATCCAAAAATAAATGACACTTCTGTTAAATAGATGCAAGTATACCAAAAATAACGCACGAGTAATAAATCACTTTGTTTGAATTTCATGCGCATGCGATATCGTCCGCATGTCTTAGGAGCACTGAAAAATAAGTACGTACTAGCATTTCTGAAAGAATGTGAAGTATTATGTTGATGAATAATCAACCACAATATATTCATCAAATCCATGTCAAGATTGCATCGTTTCACAGCCCGACTAAAGAGTTTAGGGCTGACTAAAAAGTTTAGGGCAGCTGTGCTGCAACCTTACCTACCAGAAGTACTCGCACGGCAGGGTCAAAAATAAATGTTAAGTTAGTAGGCGAATCCTGTCCCTGCCAGTCTTCATGAAAGTCTCATTCAGTCTTCTTAAAAGAGAATGCCACCCGATTTAATTAGTCTTTTTTACCGTCTTAATCGGTCTATATCCACATCGCCTATTATAAGGTCAACCTCACCTTGCCGAGAGGTGTCATGTTAACCTGTGAGGAAGGTGAGAAACGACGCAGCGACGTCAGTGGTTCGTCTGCAGAATGAATGCCGCTATATTGCGGTGCATGATTCCCGCTTGTCCAAACTATGAAGCTGCGAAGAAAGCGGGTATATCATTTTTTCAACTTCCTCGAGAGCCCGAAATGCTTAGGAAGTGGCTCGCGATAGTGAAGAATGAAAGGTACGCTGTTTAAATAGCAAGTATGAGGCCGTGAAACATCTCCATGTCTGTGGCCGGCATTTTGTCCCCAACAGTGATTTCTCTGATGAATTCCAGCTTACCAAAGAACTATCCATACGTTCCGTTACCTGTGCATGTTCACAGCGCCAGTCTCTAGTATTTCTTGATCAGTGTATTCCGGTTCGAACTGATAGCCTGTGAAACCTAACGATCCGACCCGTGAAGTCTTCGTCGGATGAGCTCTTGATTAAGTCGGGATTGGCGCCGGGCGAGTTGCCATGTAAACGTTTATCATTTTGTTTTCTGTTTCAAAATGAATTATTCTCATCCTAACCAATGCTTATATGAAACTGAAACAAAGTCTGTCTCATTAGATACAATTTGTAATGCCTTGGAGTGCTCGTGAGTGCAAATGTTTTGAGCAGCCAGCAATGAATAAACCACTGCGTTACCCGGCCAGCTTTTGATGCCGGCAACAAAGGCAATTGACCGGGCACCGAGGCCAAGTGAGCGCATGTTAATTCAATGTTTGCTGACAGAAACAATTACTCGATTTTATATGCTATGGTTACATGTTAATGTTAGGGGAATCTTTATTCAGAAATGCAAAATTAAAATACATTATTCAAATCAACAACCTTTGCCGTGACGATCTGTGGAAGGGGAACCCGACTTCGCGGCCCCCGACAAGTAAGTAGATTTTCAGTTTCGTGGCTAATTCACCAATTACGTGCACATTATTTCTTTGGCTCACTCTCATAGTCTTTTTGTGACAGGAGGCTTAGTTTCAAGCTGGTTTATGTTCGTGTCAATCCTGGCAGCCGTGACGGGCCTGATCGTGTTTCGAGCCACTGGCCGGGATAACGAGCGTTTTGTGTGTTTAGAACTAAAAAAATCACAAGTATAAACAACACAGGTCTAGATTCTCCTGTCTATATTTCACGGAAGAATACTTCGAATTTATCTCCGAACAGACCCCAAACTCCTGCTACTGACTTTGGTAAATTGGCCTGCCGAACTTTGTAGGCTACGGTGTGTCCAAATACCAGTCAATCCGTAACAGCGAAATAAAACAACACAGAGCCAGTTGTCAATCAAGACACGGAAGTTCGAACCACGGCATAAATATGTCATAAAACATCACAAAACAGCGATGTTTCAATTCATTCTTAAACGACCACCTTACGCAACTTTGAAGTGGAAAACACATTTATTTTACATGCAAGATGTCAGATTATATCCTATTACAATATCACCTACACTATCGCACTGCAGCACTGGTCGGTCCCGCTGTTTGCGCGCATCGTCCCGGCAGGCAAGCCTGACTTGGAAAGGCCGTCAAGAACTATAACGGCTTCTTTCACTATGCGTCTCATTTTTTATGGCCAAAGATAGCGGTGGGATTCAGCACGCACATAGGGCCTACGTATGAGTAACCTGTCCATCATGTTTTGGTGTCAAGGTAACATGCACTCAGAGTGGGAACTTACGCACGTGCACCACTGAAAGTCACACGTCAAAAGAGAACTGCGACAGTCATAAGTAAAAGAAACCGGCGTGACGCTGTACTTTTAAGCTGTTGTTAGGAAAGACCCAGTGCTTTACGATATTCCTCCCATTCCATTGGTCCCCCAAAACTGCGATGTCAAGTGTACTTCGATACTTTCCGGCTCCCTGTTGCCAAGGCCCGAGTGTGCCATGTCCGTAGCTAGCTGCGTGCACCTCCTACCAACTATCGCCAATTTTCAGTCAGTCTGCACCGTAGATATTTTAGGCTCGAATGGTAAGAATTTTGTTCAGGCTGAAACTGTCCAGTGAAGAAACAAAATTTTTCTGGATGGCTAAAAACGGAATATGGAAGCAATAGGCCTAATTCACAGTCAGGTTGACGCAAGAAATCGTAGTCAAGAACAGCCAGCGACGATGCAATAAGCGAAAAACAAAATTTGACTAGAAGTTTTTTATTACTTCAAGATGATACACAAACATACATTAACATATTGCCAACCTTTGAATTCAGAAATCGAGAGGCAGCAAATCGGTAACCCATTGAAGCACACTGTCCCTTTGGTCGCTACATATCCTTGATAACCTGGCAATAACATTAATCAAAACAGGGAGAATTTGACATCTTTCTGTTATGGGAATTAATTCTTCAAAATATGAGAGCTTTCCCATGTAAAGAGAATTTGCAGGGTTGGCAAAACCATTGTCACATTTCTGTGGCCTGATTATTTTGAATATATGTTTATCTAGTGCACTGCAGACGGAAACTCAGCGTGGGAGACAGCGTCACTGAAACCGGAGGTATTGACGCCGGTGGGGTTCTTAAACTTTGCAAACAATAAAATGACAAAAACGTTCAAGTATTATAATTTGAAGTAATAATTCGTTACTTAATTGTATTGTAATTCACATTGCCAAACCGGCGTCCGGAGGCCTGCAGCGTCGTTGCACTCGATCGTTGTGACCATCATCTGTATCTAAAAGTCGGGAATAGCACGTTTCCTAACACTGGGCGCTAAATCTTCAATCTTAAAAAGTCGGGGATGGGCGCTTAACCGAGAGGTGGGCGTTTAACTGGAAATCTTCAAAAATCGCAGAGGGGTGGTTAACCGAGCAGTGGGCGGTTAAATCGAAAATCCACCAAAAGTAGGGGGTGGGCGGTTAACGGAGCATGGGCGTTAACCCAAACGTTTACAATAGTTTGGCTAGGTAAAAACATTTACTTCTAGACTGACCCTTATTACCCTATGGTAGGCGACCACGCACGTTCAATACTGATGAATAACATAACACCTCCTCTGATAGTCTGCACGATCCTGTCATCTACGCAAACACCACGATGATTATGTGAAGCACTTTGAATCCGAAGCAGATTCAAAATTAATATCAACTAGTGCAGTGAACACAGCAGGATGCCAAGAAAATGTTCAATCATTCTGGCGTTCAAGGCCAAATATTAGTATGATTTGCTAAAAAGAGTGTTGCTTGGAAACTTTAAAGAAGTGGCAAGAAGCTTTAGTATGTCTAAAAATTTTTAAAAAATTGCCGACTGATAGTTTGAATTAGGTTTATTACATAAGAATCACAAAGGGTATAGTAATGCACTGTCTATAGGTGATGGGGGGAGGCGCGGTGGGGTTTGAGTGGGGTGTAATTTCTAAAGGCAACTAATAAGTCGTGTTTATTTCAAATAAAATATTATTTAGCTTGCCAAATGTTGATTTTTGGTTGAGTTTTTGTAATTTTGGGTTAGGTTTTGTTATTTTGGGTTGAGTTTTCGTTTAGACATCAAATTTCACAATGACCTCATACCAAACAATAGACAAACATCAGAAGTGACTTAATACAAACCGCAATTTTGAATTAATCAAAGAATAAATGTCCGGTCTTGTTCCCATCAACATTTCACAATCCTAACAATATAACATAATAATTCCAACAAAATAACACAATAATCATCGAGTGAAATACAGAGTCCCCGGTAAATTGTGGTTTTGAAATACAAGCACTTTTGAGAAGGTCAATGTGCAATCCCGGGTGAGAATTATACACGTTTGACACGCTTTTGAGCGTGTCAAACGTGTAATACGTGTCAAAATTGCCACGTTAACGTGTAAAACGTGTAAAAACATGACACGCTAGCGTGTCAAAAGTGTAAAATTTGCCACGTTAGCGTGTCACGAAACGTGTAAAATTTGCCACGTTAGCGTGTCAAACGTGTAAAATTTGCCACGTTAACGTGTCAAACGTGTAAAATTTGACACGCTAGCGTGTCAAACGTGTAAAGTTTGCCACGTTAGCGTGTCAAACGTGTAAAGTTTGCCACGTTAGCGTGTCAAACGTGTAAAGTTTGCCACGTTAGCGTGTCAAACGTGTAAAGTTTGACACGCTAGCATATCAGACGTGTAAAATGTGACACGCTACGGTGTCAAACGTGTAAAATTTTGACACGCTAGCGTGTCGAACGTGTAAAATATGATAGAACTCTTCAATAAAGATACAATTTAAATAGGCTTGGCAGTTCTGAAAAGGCCACTGGGAGGTAATCACCCAATTTGAATGATTAAACATGTTCCCTTAGTAACAACAGAGTTTGCAACAAAAGTTTTCACTGCCTATTCAAATATCCAAATACTGAGTTAGAGTTGGTTTAGCTGTCAGAGAGTGCAGTTGAGTCAGGAGAGCACTTATGAAGTATGGTTTTCGAGTGTGGTGCAGCTCTAACAGAAGTTTAGTAACTATGTATATACTCTGGATGACAGTGGCTTGATAAACTTTTCTTGCAAATGGTCCTTCTTTTTACAGGTAAGTTTGATTGTAACAGAAAACAAGAGTCAGTAGAAACTGTTGACTACGCAGTTAATATATGAAGTTGGAACGCCTCTCATCTTCAGTAGTATATCAATTCATAATATTGTTGTTATTGGATCAACTCACATTTTGTGTCAGCTTGAATGAGGATAAGACATTGTGTTTAGAGGTTTGGGCTGCAAAATCAACATGAACTCAATGTTATGACAAATGTTGAATCACTCTTGGTAATTCAAAGATGTTACAAAGTGCGTCTGTTCTTTACTTCATAAACTGTTTTCAAGCAACTGGCCTGACTCAAAAGCTTAGACTTATATGCATATATATAGCAGCTTAAGCACTTCAAATTTGTATGTTGAACCATTTTCTTATTTCTGTGTTAATGTTATTCTAGATGAAATGAAATTTAGTGACAACAGTATGTGGTAAGAGTTGGATAGTTACATTATCCTTTTAATGATTCTATATCATTATCACATTTTGGATTATTTACATCAACAGTAACAATAAACTGTGACTTAAAGAAGAAATCCCTTTATACATTTGCTTTCAGTATGGATTCCCATGGTGGATGGTGAGCTGCTATAAACAAGAACATTATGGCTTGTACACGGCCTCAGGCTAAATGTAGGGTCGCTACCATGGCAATGACACAGATTACAGGCTAGGTGTCAAAAGCGCCACGTTTGACACGCTAGGGTGTCAAAAGTGCCACGTTTTTGCCACGTTTTGGCAAGCCACATTCGACACGCTATCGCCACATTTGACACGCTAGCGTGTCAAAAGTGCCACGTTTTTGCCACGTTTTGGCACGCCACGTTCGACACGCTATCGCCACGTTTTACACGCTTATCGCCACGTTTGACACGCTAAGCGTGTCAAACGTGGAGTATTGGAACGAAAATTACACGTTTTTGCCACGTTCTTGACACGTTTGACACGCTACATTTTACATGTTTGACACGCCACGTTTTACACGTTCGACACGTTTTTAGAGCGTTCCAATACTCCACGTTTTTAGAGCGTGTCAAACGTGTCAAATTCTCACCCGGGATCTCTTAGGTTACTTTGTATAAGTCAGAGAACCCATAATTTTACCTTCTTGTTTCATACAAAATGCGACAGGCATCATAATAAAACATCAAAGAAACACAACCTTAATGCATTAACCAATTACGAGGGCAAGTTCTATTTGACTGTTACAATCTGATCCATTGTTTGATTTGAAATTTATTATAATAAAATCTGTATTTTCCTTGGCGGTCCTACTGCCTTGATCCTGGCTGAAACTGACCCTTCTTGATAAGTAACTTAATTGGCCTGGTCAGAAGCAAAATTGAACTCAGTCAATTTTTCTATAGTACAACAACCATTTACAGAGTGATTAATTAATGGAAGGAGACTGATTTTATTGCAGTATTAAGTAACCTAAATTATGGTGGTTTGTTGTAGATTCGTTTTATGTTTTGTAGACTAAATTGTACTTCCTGGTTAACTTAGTTTTTATGTCAACAAGAACATTTTTCTGGATTTTGAGTGCGTGGAGTAAGGATAAACATCTCCTGCATATGGGACATATGTGCATGCGATGCAGATGGTGGGCACATATCAACGACCGCTCCCGTTTCTCGTTATATGTGTTAATTAGGATCAACATAGCATACTTACCACTTATTACATCTATTTATTTGGGATATCTTATTCTTTTGTTTACATGTGGGGAAAGGAGTGACCTGGATGAGTACCATTGCCGCTCAGGGTGGTGTGGTATACTCATAACAGTGTTTCACCATTGATGGGATGAAGTATTCATTGTGTAACTGGATAAACTAAGCTTAATTAATTACTGATAATTGGAAACCTGTAGGCTGCATTTCGTTAATTTATTACAAGGGCAGTTGGCAGGTGTTGGTTTCTTGCACAACCATCAACTACCAAATTTTATGTATTCATTTTATTTGGCACATCCCAATTATCAGGCAAATATATTTGATTTATTTTTTTTGCGAAATAAGTGGAGAATTACCATATTCAAATTGTACAATGTCTCGTCGGTTTTGTTCTTGAGATAATGGTTACATTACTAGCAGAGACGATCAGGGCCCTCATTAGCAACAATAGTCTCTATAAACCCAATGTATTGGCATTATCCATGGGGGAGTTATTGACATGCCTACCTTTTGAGTTTAATGCTCGTTATTCAGAAGAGAAAATTAGTTCTCATTCAAACATTTAATGTAGTACATTAAAATTATGAACACTGACTGAAAAAAATATAAAAACATCAAGTAAATTCAGAAGTTTTCAACAAAAGTAAATGTATGCGATCGGTACATGGCACAGTCAAAACCACGAAAGTCAAAAACGTCTGAAAACACACATTATATCGAATAGATAAAAATTGAAATTCAGTGCTTTTATTCAAAATGATCCTGATGAATCTGTTGAAGAGGGAAGTTGTATGCCCTTCTGTGCTACATCATCACCAGTAATTGCTGATCTTATGCCTGTAGAGCTTTACAATTAGTTGCAATGCAGGTATAAAATTTAAAAAGTTGAGTGTTGTCCATTAAGTGTCCACTTATTAAAGACAGCAATGTGTTAGCAACCCATGGTACCTACACTAAACGGTTAATGGACTGCTAAACACAGTGTCAGACGCAAAAACACGACTCCCGCATGTGCCGGCAAACACTGTTCACTGACTCACATACATGGGTTCGGACTAAAAAACATGATTCGTTTACCCAAAATACAGTCACGGACTCACATTCATGTAGAAACACGGCACACGGACCGTCAATCACGGTTCATGGATGAAATATGGAAATCAGCTTCGACAGCAGTGTAATGGGTGCGAGATTAAATATAATTTTGATCCTATGTGTGTATGTAATGTGATATAATTGTTGTGAATTGGACACTATAAACATTATAACTGTTTATTTGTTCTACAATTTACTGGTGTCCAAAATCTTTTTGTAACGTCAATTTTCAATTCTGATACATGCTATGAACATTCCCACTAAATAAAATTGGTTCTAACCCCGGTGTTTAAGGTAAACGGCGGGGTATGGAAAATTGAAGTAGACCGTATTTATCCACCTTGGCTGAGACGCGCTCGGCTCATGGTCAAAGGGATGCCGCCAAGCTGCTCTATTCATCGAGTCACGAGCGAGGATAATTGACTTCGCTCATGCGGATATGATCAGCTGATTACAGTCTAGCCTAACCACTGTACTTTTTATGGAGAGAATTTTACGTAGTTTTTACTGTAATATTTGAAAAGAGGAGCGTAAACAAATACGAATACAACTTTGAATTTTTCAAATCGGCCCAGGATAAGAGATTTTGCAACACAGAAACACTCACGATTACTTTCATTCGGCGCGCACGAATACAAAAATATAGGACCCAAGTTAGGATTGTATAAATGTAGAACTACTCCGTGTGTTATTTAGGTTTTGGAAAAAATGCATTTTAATACTCAAAATACGTTTTGTATAGCTATTACAAGCTCTAAAACGACTTTGTGTAATTTCATTGAGATCGTTCTTTGTCATCCGTCAAACCGGAAACTTCCGAGATGTGACTCTGCGAGCGCACTCACCTTGCACGTTACAGCCGTTTAAGTGAAAAACAATCTAGTAAACGCCATTTTCTTGCATAATCCTCCGCCTTTTGTAACAAAAAAGTCTATCGTCGATGACCCGCACACGCACGCTCACTCACTCTCATACGCAGACGACCTTCAAAACAAACGTCACGTGACAACAACATGTGTGTTCATCCAGAGATTTTTCTCGTGTTGTGGAGTACGATGTAGCGCACATTTGGACTTAATCGCAATTAATCTGGACTCCACAGGAACTTTAAAAATTGTAAAACATCAGGAAGATTTCAGGTAATTTGTTGAGTCGAAACTATATTTTTATTCAAGAGTACAAGTTTTCCTATTGACGATCGCGATTCAGCGACGCATCAGTCGGCAAGTTTTCGCCCTGTGATGAGCACAATTTTTTGAAAAATTATCGTAATTTAACAACGGAAGTTGATAGCAATGCACCACAATTTTGTAGAAAGGCTGTCATAGGCTACAAATACGTCACAGAGCGTAAATTTGATGAATCCTAGCTTCCGATTTTACCCGTTTGGGAAACCGGGTTTCAACTGCCGTAGGCTCACTACAATAAGCGTCCCCTCCCCGTGAAATGAATTTTTCTAAGCGTTTGTTTGAGCCAATACAGTATACAGCTTTCCACCAAGGCTAGGTGATGCAAGACATTATTACTTGTTCTTTGTTGCATTATAGTAACTGGTCTTGGCTAATTATCATTTTATGGCCTGGTCATCCATTCAGCCCAAAGTAGTTCCAGAGGTGGCTTATCAGCCAATTATTCACTCATGCTGACTCACAATAGAAGCCTGATAAGAGTGAAGGTGGATAAATGCGGTGTTCCTACAGTTTCTTGTTTTAGTGGATGTGTTCACGACATGTAGTGAGAGTAGCGACTTCGGTTATCTTCTGCATTCTTCTCAAAATGACATGGACCGTTCCAACTCCCTAAAAACCTTTGGTTTCAATTTCATTCATGCATAGCAATAATTACTATTTCGCGCTAATTACCTGGAAAGCCAATGCTTTATCGGAGTGAACCATGTTTGGCGGTCTATGTGTCATGTTTGTGAGTCTGTGACCGTATATTTTGGGTGAATGAATAGTCTTGGTGTTGTCCGATTGCACGTATGCAAGTCAGCGAATAGTGTTTGCAGGTACATGAATTGTTTTTGTGTGCGACATTGTGTTTAGCAGTGTAGTAGCTACCTTGCTATTAGATGATCATTGCGGTTGTCTACCCCCACAAAAGAGGAAAGTTGATTTCAGGATGTGAACTTGCTTACAACCCTGATGAAAAGTAGTTCATGAACTTTGAAATGTTCAAGAAGATTCATGAACAGGGTCGTGATCATTCATGAACAGTTCATGATCAGAGTTCATGAATTGTTCATGAACATAAAGTTCATAAAAAAGTTCATGAAGTCTATGAATGTTCATGAACTATTCACACTGATTCATGAAATCATGATCACAGTTCATGAACATGCGAGAATTATTCATGAATTCTGTGGACAGTTCATGAACTGTTTTTAAGATCATTTACTTTTGATTCCATGAATTCATGAACCATTCCACTTTTTGATGAACTTCCTGACGGTTCATGAACCGCCTTGAGTATTTCATGAACTGTTTATAGTTCATGAATTTCTCAAACCCAGATGACCAATCAGTTCAAGACCTTTAATGCAGGTAATTCATGAACTTAGCGTTCACCCGACAGATTTCTTTCTTGGTGCACTTATGAAGTTCCCTTCAGGGTCATGATTATTGAAGAACGTAGACTAAAATTCATCAACTTAACAAAAAGAAAATGTCACTAGTAACTGCAGTACTCAATGTGATTGAATAATAATGAACATGTTATGAAGAGGTATCATTGACATATTTTCAATATCTTAACGACTTTAATTGTGTTATTTACAACTTATAACCATTCATTCAGCAAGATAAGAGTACACAATCACCATTCAAAAATTGTCCAATCAAATATATATGCATAGGCAGAAAGTAGTTTTTACATGGTCTGGTCTTAAATTTCATGGCTTTCTCAGTTCACAGCCAACCTAATAGAAGGACTTCAGTAAACAGAAATTGCAGTTCAAACACCTTGGAAATAAAACATTATAATACACACACCATCACATCAGTTATCTGATAGTATATCGCTCAGGGTAGATTTCAGTACCTGTCTCGCAACTAGAAAAATCACCAAAATCACGGATTCTTATTTAAAATACACGGCTTGAATATCTTGCATAATCTCGCTCTTGCATTTAGCCAGGTCCCGGCATTACTGAACTCTACCCAAATTTTGAGTGATGCAAAAATATGATTCATACTGATTTCAGATTTAGTTGTCAAACAATAGAACCAAATTTTTAATTCATAGGTTGGAAACTCAGTAACATGCAAATTTACTCACAGGTGTCGCAAAGTTCACTACATCAAGAGCAAGTATTTAGAATTCTTCTTTTTTACTGAACATGCCTATGAATAGCATTAGCCTAACAAAAGTTACTGGGGATATGTTCAAGAAGTTTTATGAAACATGATTCCACCCAACTATTTCTGAAAAATAAGTGAATCCCATTTGCTTGAATATACAAATTCTCTGAGAATAAACACAAAACTTGTAGTTACTGAGATTTTTATACATTATGTCTTGACCATGGCGTTTTAATTCAGATGGAAAAAATATGGCAGATTATCAGTAGTCCAGACAGCTTTAAGATGAGCAACAAAATTAACAAACTGTTGGCTTGGTTAAAGTTATTGATTTGCAAAAGGTGACCGAAGAAAGTGTTCCTAAAGACAAACTGGAGAAGAAATGCACGCATTGAATAAATTTACTTCTCGTCAATAACTTCACTTAGTGATGGCTACATAGAAAAGAAAAGTAAATAAATGACAAAGGTATGTCAAGGTGTGGCATGGGATTGTGTGGACGGTAGAGAAAAGGTAAAAACTCAATTAAGGCTTGGAAAATTATTAATTTCTTTCCAATGGAGAGAATTTCTAGCTGGTAGCCCAATTTGCAACACATGTTGTTCAAAGAAAGACAATTTTCTGATAATTATCAAATTGAGTTTCAATTTGTTTTTGCATCCTCTCTCATCTTTGCCACATGATGATTGACATTAGTTCACACATGCAAAAACATTAACAATCCTACCACTTTCAAGGATTGGCAATCAATAATACCTGAAGTGAAGTAGAATTGAATATAAACATGGCAGTATTTTCGTGATCCAAAATCACATTGGTAAACTAATATAGGCATCATGATACTACAAGCACATTGATCCAGTCGAACCAGTGCCAAACAGCACTGAAAACACTTCCAATACTAGGGATTATCTTCATGTCAAATGACGTAACTCTGTTTCAGTTAGCCAGCTTCTAAAGTTTGTGAAGGAGTTCCACAACAGACCTAGAGACCTTGCTTTTCTGGGAAAACAGAGGGAATTCGCAAGATCTGATTTATTTCACGGAATTGGAGATTTCATAGTAAAATGTCCATACTTCAGTAGCAGATACTACAATTCTAGAATCTGGTTTTTAATCATCAAAAAATAAGAATATTATCCATCAAATTTTACATGATGTGGCCACAAATCGAGCGTGGATTGATTTGTGACAGACATGCTCTTCATTCCTTCTGAAGGTGGCACTGTAGGTATGCAGCAAGTCATCCGTGAAACGGCGCTGCATTATAGTTCATCAGAAATATTAAGGTAATTTCCAGATAATTACTGTTATTTATCACTTGAAACTAGTAAAACACAACTGCATAATAAGCAGAATTCTATGTTTGCTTCAATGTATTTCTGTTTTTAACTCTTTCACCTCCAAGTAACTGTCGGCCATTGTGTCCCTGAACCCCAAGTAACTTAGTACACATGGGCTGAACTGAGGTGCTTGTTTTCAAAATTCCATAAACAGTCCATTTATCATTGAATTTCAAAGTGTAATACACCAAAATGTAGAGAACAGAATGAACTTTATCTACAAATTCACCAAAATTAAAAAATCCCACTCTCTCATGTGATGCAGGTAAGTAACACCTGAAATGCCGGTGTTTGTTTGCCAATTTGCCAATTCAATGTATCGTTTAAAGAATAAAAATGATTTATGAGTAACAGTGTCGTGAATATTCTTCAGTAAAATTTCTTAAGATACGTTTTTAATCACATTTCACATCTTCTATTTACATTTGAAGTCCATAAAGTGACTTAAATTAGGCGATCGTTAAGTTCAACGATTCAAATTTGTCCACTTCCGGTTGTGACTCGCGCTTCCTTTGGGCGTTCAAATTAATTACCCTGACAATTTCACCGAATATTTCATCAATATAGAAATTTTTAAAGTACTCAACTTGCTTATCGTAACCATCGTAAACTCTAGAAGACTCCACATGTTCAGAAAATTTGCGAAGATGTCGAAGTTCAACGGCGTTTGTTTGACCCAATTGCGAAATTCGCGACCTGCAAAGTTTTCCTCCGGTTCAAAGCCATGTAATTCAACTTCTTTGTCGTAATAGTCAACAAAATCTGGCCAGATTTATAAGAATTCCTTTTTGGGTTATCTTGTATATTAATTAAGTAAAAAGTATACAAATTATTGCCAATTTCGTCATTTGAAAAGTCTACGTCTGAATCGCCGTCGGCCGACATTTTGTTTTCGCGAGTCATCGATCTAAATTCTTGGAAAACCCCTTCAATAACTCACGTTACCTCTCAGCAACGAATCAGAAAAGCTGTTAGAAATGAAGGTAAGGCTATATTTAAATTTGTGACGTACACAAAAGAATTCCCCTAATCAACCAATCAAATATTCTGTTGCTTGGAAGTTCGGCATATCGTGAGACCGATAAAGCGGTCCACGGTGTTGAATGGAGGTAAGTTTCAGAGACCGCTTAAGCGGTCTGCGGTGTTGAAAGGGTTAAACAGAAAACCGGGGTCTCTGGAGACTGTATGGCGTAAGCACACATTTGTTGCAATGGATTGTCTAAATCTGGTTTTTACCTGCTAAAGGATGTGGATTGTCCTTATTTTAGGTAAACGTTACCCCTGATTTCTGGTTTCACATTGAAATTAATCTCACATCCATTAATTAAAATGGGAAATAGGTTCTTCAGCTCAGACAACAATAGAAACGATGTCTTCAAGGGAGGCTGCTAAGAAGAAAGATCTCAACCCTAATGGGATCAGATCATTCTTTTCTTTTTGAGGATAACAGGCAATTAAAAATACTTCATCAATGCATCAATTTTTGAAAAAAATAGAGACAAGAAGCTCATGTTATCATGTCGTAAGTCCATTTGCAGCTAAGATAGTCGTGCACACAGTATTACAACTACAACAGAATGTTTTTTAGAAGAGCAAAAATGTCAATTGGATAATTATTCATATTCAAATATAATGACCACCTTCACGATCCACATTGAAAATTCAAATAAATGTTGTGACTGCCTTAGCTAAGATCATACGTACTAATATGTGGTCCTAGTCAACATTTGATAAAACAAGTCAGTGGAACCATTGCGCTACTTTATTTTAAGTGCTTAATAATTTTTGAGTGAAAATTAAATAATTTTAAATGTAAATAAAAGGCTTCAGATTGAAAATACACTCTATCAAATTCAAACTCCACAGCTTGCTGAACACAAGAAATAGTGACTATAATTAGACACATACAGCATTCTAACACAAAACAGCATTGCTAACAAAACAAAACAAAAATATCATCACTTGAAGAAAGTAGTCTCACAGCATGCACATAAGTCCAGGGATATTAGCTTCCACCAAGCTAAAAGTCATCAAAACAAAAAGTCATTACATAGCAGCTAGAAACGATTAAAAATGTGACATTCGCAAAATCCTGGGTGCCTCAAGTAAGCATTACAAAATAATTTTTCAAAAGCCACTGATAATATCTTTCTTGGTTTTTCATATTCAAACTTATTCCAACTCAATTTTCTCTACATCAATGCCTAGTAATCTCAATTTCACTAACTCATTGACTCATCTTTACAATTTGGATATATTCTGCTAAAACCACTTTTTAATGACTGAAATATTTTAATTCAAACACTTCATTTTTCACTTTCAATGCTAACCTGAACAAAAGTCTTAAGGTAAAAGGTTTGCATGCATGAGTAGTTTAACTCCTTCTTTGAGTAGTCATAGTTCTAAATCATATGTATTATCACAAACACATTTCATAAACATCTCCTACTAATTAGTTATATCACCAGTGCAGAAAGAGGGCAGAACACAGCCCCAAGCAAAACTTTTTCGGGAAAACAACGAACAATAAAATCTGTTATTATAAAGCAATAAATTCAGCACAAACCATTCCCGATGCTATAGGAGCAACTATCATCTTCAGACCATCCATCCTGCTCCAGGTCCAGCACCACTCACTCTGCCAACATGTGCATGATTGCAGGTCAGATGGCAGCGCCACCAGTTGTACGGTGGACAAACACAGCAGTATATTGATTGTTAGTCATTGTTTAATTGTTTCATGTTGACTAGGACCACATATCAGCGTTTGGTTTAGTTCAAGAAGTGTATTGACAATTCATCAAGTGACAGTGTTATTGATTTAAATAAATCCAACAGTATTAATTTATCAGGTAAACAGATATATCACCCGCACAGTGGAAATAACCATGGCATTACATATTTTTGAATTACCTAATTCACTTGAAAAAATCTAAAGATGTCAATACCATCAAGTTCTCTTACTTTAAAAGCACAATTGGATATTGCCAAAGACAATACCATCATTCTGGTTTACCTTTGGTGAGCCAATCAAAATCAAGGTATTGGTTTACCAGTGATTAAACGTGTAAAATCAATCTACTTTTTCAGGAACTAAAATTGAGATTTTATGAAGAGTTAAAGAAACATTAAACAGAAAAAATTTGTAGAGTTAACATTACTGGAGACAGCACATTTTAAATATTAACAGTAAATTTCTTGGCTTTGAAGATTTATAGGCCATTATCAAGCAGTCTGTGCACATTAAAATTAAAAAAAAAAAAAAAACAAATTCATATCAAAACAATGGTATCAATAACAAGATAAATTTAGTTTCAATGCAAATATTGAAGGTGAAATCTTAAGAATGTTGTCACAGTTTTCTAAATGACAATTTCATTACCACTTAAATAACTTATGATTTTTCACAGAAATACCTAACAGTCCCAGTTTCGACAGTCCCTCACCTAAGAGTGGGACAATTTAAAAAAAATTATTCCAAACATCGTTTTGGAAACTAGAGCATTTACGTTATCTGAAAGTTTTATTAGAATGCAATGGGCCAGTTCTGAAATATGATATTACCAAATTTGGATATCTTATCTTCAGTTATGACATTTACTTAAAGTCCGAAGCGAAATCAAGGTCAATTGTTGCCAATGAGTAATAATTTTCTGATTTCAGACAAGTAAGGACAAAGGTCTAAGATCCATTGCCTTACCTTACAAACAGTTTGTAGAAGAGTTAACTAAAGCAAAAAGTACATCGGAACTGGGTTTTGATAAACAAAAGGCAACTTGCCTATGGACATTTGTCCTGGAGCAGGTGATGATTCAGACTGTGCCTGACACTTGGACATTAAAGTGGTAAAAAATGACACTCAGTGCATGCGCAGCAGATAAAGTGTGCCTGTAAGATGCATATTGTGTAGGTACGTAATGTGCTATTAATGTCTATGTCATCAAATCTGTGGTATATTCATCGTTCATGATATATTTTACTAAGTATGTTGGTTCAATAGACGTATTATTGATATTATTACTTAAAGTTTATTACAAAACTATAGTTACAAACCTAGATATAGAAACTCAGTAACTGCTAAAGTCAAAGGACAACAGTATTAATTTGAGGTTTGTTACATACCCCTGCCTAAAAATTTTTAGTTCAAAATTTCACAAATGTACAAATTAGTTTATTGTACTCAGTCCACAACACTTAATTGTAGAAAGGAGTATCAACAAATGAGGGGATATCAAGAACTTTTCCGAAATAAAATCGACATTCTGCTCCTTTGTATTCAACAGAAAAGCAGACAGCCTAATGCTCCCACATTTAACAGACACAAAGCAGGAAATTCATTAAAACACAGTCAGCTAATTCTACAATTACAGTAGTTCCAAAACAGTCTTTCTAATTACAATTGCACAATTCCAAACCAAGCATTTCAGATATTCTCAGATTCAGGAATAAGAGTTAGTGTAGATGAGGTAGATGTTGCAAATTAGCGCCACTAATACGCAATTAGTCAACTTAAATATAGCTCATCAAACTAAATGCTGCTACAAATTAGACATACAACAACAGCTTCAGACAAAAGGATATTATTACAGCAAAGTCGAATTGTAGTACGGCCCGAAGCTAACTAATGGTTAGATTTCAATTTATACATACATATCACATTTCATCTAGACCCACAATTTCATAAAAAACTTTAGTTTGCTGACATCAAGTAGTAGCCACATACACCCAGAGCCGACGAAAGTTAAAGAATTGCGACTCAACTGTGAATAAGTTCTCAACAAAAATAAGTACTACGGAAATATGAATGCCTGTAGGTTTTCTTAGGTCATTATTCATTAGCCCTCCACATCAGTGTCATTAATAATAAGAATAATAATGGGACAGTGGTGATGGAAAGGCCAATCCATTACTTAGGCCTTCTGCAGGCCCTGATTGCAACAGTCAGATTTCACTGCCCAGTGTTCTCCACATCTGAAAATCTAAACAGGTTGCACGCGCTGAGCAGCAAACATGCGGGAAGCGTGCGGCAGTCAACGTTCTCTCAAAGCTAGTGTGCACCTTATTTTTATTCAAGTATTGGGTTGTCATAAAAAGCAATGCAGTCAAAAACATCACAAAAAATCTATTCTAAGTAAAAAAACAATGCAAAAGTTCCCCTCTTGGTAAAAATTCCCCTTTTAGAAGGAGCAGTCACCTTTCCCCTCAGATGAGTGAGGGCCTTGGAATTTTACACATTTTTGAAGGAGAAATTGAAGAAGTATATGCAAGTTTCCGAGGCATGACATTTCTTTTTTTGGCAACCTCAGATTTCATTTGGCGACCTAGGATTTCCACCAAATCATCAAATGCATCAAACTAGGTGTGGAGCACTGCGATTACATGAATTGCCAGGATAAACCATTGACTATTATCAAGGTGATAAACAAGAACAAAGAGGGCATTAACTTGCCTTCATAACATTTAATATATATTGTAATTTTATTTCCTTTAAGGGTGTATGTTGTGAATTGACAAATTAAACGTGGAACTATGAAAGTGGATGGCAGCTCAACAAAGAGAAATGTCTTAACCACGCCACTTAACCCTAGACTACCACTGGACATGAAGGTTTCAAATGCTGTCAAATTGCAAATAGTTTTCTCTTTAACACTTGTGCTATGATTTGTAGCGGAAGTTACAGTAGCACAAGTTATCTTGTGGTCAAACATAGGATTATGATGAGAACAACTACTGCTGTTTGAATCAATGAGACATCCGCATAAATGAAGCTTGACACAACAAAAATGACAGCTCAAAAGGCTTGGTATCAGGAATATACCGCAGCATGCAAAAGTCCCTTTGCCCAAAGCCCGTTTTGATAATTCAGCTCTTTTCGGCCAATGTTTCATTGAGATATGATCAACACCCATGGTAGAGAATATGTTGTTGTGTAGTAAAAGACTTCCGCTATTACAGGCTTGGTTGAGGAATTTCATAACTGTGGTAGGCGTGGCCGAAATGCCGTAGGTGGATCCAGGGGGATCAAGGGGTACCGGAAGCCCTTTTTCCACTTGATTTTACCAACATCAAATTTAGAATTTTCAAATAGTTGACTTGGACACTCCTTTTTAAAAAAATCCTTGATCCGACTTCCACTATGTGAAAAATTCTGGATCCGCCTAAAAAGTTACTGCATTTGTTGGAACTATCCATTGTCAAACTTATTATTATTATTAATTAACAAGGCAGATGAAGTATTTCATTGACACTAAACTTCCGTTTGCACTATTGGTCTATTTAGTAGGTTTTAATGATAAGGCATTACCTGTGGACATTCGCACGTTGCAATTAATTTTCTGTCAAAGATAAAATTGCATTCCGTTATCGTTTTGCAATTATAACCATTATTATGACACTCACTACTTGAAATGCACCCAAAGTTATATAATCTCATTTTCAGTTACAATACTGACACCAAGAAAAGCGCAAATTATAAAGGGGCTGGAAGCAGACTATATCATTCGCTCATTGTTAGCCAACACATTAATACCAGACATCATGCAATGCTGCAGCATTTTTGTTTGCCTCCACAAAAGAGGAGAGTTCAATACAGACCGAGTTAATTGGTGTTTCTGAATTAAACATTTGCTTGTTAAAGTGGAACTTGCAAGCTAATTACTTACCTCCATGATTGCTTGGTCAAATTATTTAACAACACAACATATAGCCATGATGAGAATGTGAAGTAGGTTGAAAATTGTCAAATGTTTTTAAGAATGAGTTTTGTGTCCAAAAACGATCTGCCATAAATCATTGAACCGTATTCAGTAAGTATGATGACATGGTTCTGGGGAATAACACTGATGCATGCTATGTGACCCCTCCCAAGGTACGACATTGGCGCAAAGGTCACCTGTTCGCAAAATTTTTCGTTTTTGCATTTACAAGTTGTCAGTGAATACAACTGCTTTTTGTTTAGTGTAGATGATGTTGAAATAGCATACATTAGCATAGTTAGTGGCATGCAAATACACCTTTAAACAGCACAAACCCAACCTAGGCACTCAGGGTGAACTCAAAGGCAATGGTACACCATGCCAAACTACTTTTTTCTTTTTAATTTAGATCTGAGCTACCACTTAAAGCTTTCTAAATCATGCGTAAATTTACCTTCAAATAAAAACCTAATTTGTTTAACCTTGCCAGAATTGTTTCTGTCAGAGGACAGTTTAATCCAGGTTGGGACAATTGGTATTGCTGATTCGTACATTTCCTTGCGAGGACATTTTGTTGTTAAAACCACAGGCTCTCTGTACATTCAAGGAGGTGGGCTCACATCCAATATCACAGGTATGATAAACCATGCCCATCAATCTACTTGCTATGAAGCAACTGCTTTTTGAGCTTTCTAGACCATGTGTAAATTTCACTGGCTCTAAATTCCTTTTTGCAGCTCGGATGTGTGTCTTTTATAATTCCTTGACATCTGTTTACCATAGAGCAAAATGGAGGTTCTTATTGGTATCGCATTTGATAACTCACCACCATCAACAATGCCCTCTATCTCGAATATCACCATCTGGCCTGCTACATCTGAAACAAAGCGCACATTGTTTTCTTAAAGAAGCCTTTTGCCATTGTTTAGTTGGCATTGTTGAATTCTTAGCCAAAGCCATTTGGAGTTTTAAAATAATACCTACCTCATCTGATCTTGAACTGTTGCCCTGGAGAAGGCAACTCAAGTTACAGACAATGCATAGTTTTACTCAAACACGCAATTTCAGGGCTGACTAACCACACAGTGCTTGGAATGACCAATGACAAAAAAGAGGAAAATTATCCAGGTGATGTATTGTTCCACAAATAAACAGGCTTGTGTGATAAAGTTGTGTGATACAGCTATAAAATTAAACCGAAATAACATTGTTGCATGAATAAAGTCAAAATAATGACAAAAAGAGACGAAAAAGAGGAACCTGGACATTGCTGTAGGATACTACATAACTTAAGTTGATGCACAGATACAGGGCTAGCGGTTCCACTGTATAAATGACCTGTTGCTTTAGTCAATTCATTCTACAGTCATGAAGGTACTAAACACTTACCTCTTCAGTTGCCACTTGTCTGATTCCTTCTTTGTACCTTTTGTCTACTTGCCCTTTCACTTCTCTCCAGTCGATATCGATGTGGTATTAAGGGCATGTTCACCGACAAGTGGCTCAAGATCTCACCTGGTATACAGCTGGGGGGAAGCGGAAGAAGTCCTCGCAAACAATGACCTGAAGATAAGTTTAAAAACCCCATTTCTTAACTACTTGATGAAAACACTGCGTTTTTGGACGACTAAGTGCAGACAGCCAAAGCACGTGCAAATCTCACCGACGTCTAGTGGGTTTCTTTTCAAACATGCATCTTGATTTTGACTAGTTTAAACACAAAATAATGAAACAAGAGCAACACGAAGCGTTACAAAGTGCCCATGACTGCAACACAAATGGATCCTTCTAATGGTGTATTAAGTATCATAAGAACAGGATCCTCATTCACCTAGGGTCCTCGATGCCTTGAAATTTGGGCCAAATGGCCCCATTCCCTTCTTAAAAATATCTAAAAATTCCCCTCAACGGGTCGAAAATTCCCCTTTTGACTGATTAAAAATTCCCCGTTTAGTTCTAACCTCAGATAACCATAAAATACTGCATTTAAACCACTGAATTTAATCACAGGGTCGCCAAACACTTGAAACGTCACAAACTGGTTTCCCTACAATGAAAGCGCCACATACAGGAGTGCTGTAACTAGTTTTACATTATTTCACTCTCGCATATTGAAAACGCAAAACTAAAAAAGACAGCATTTGTTCATTTGCACCTCAAAATGGAACACAATCAAACTCTGCAAGGTAAAGAAGAATTACAAAAAGCCACGTGGCGGAGCGCAGAAACATAAAGGGACTGTCTTCAATGACGAACTTGCTGTGCACTCCACTCAGAAGCAGTCTCAAGCACCACGTTTGAACAGCAAGTTCATCAGGATTATCAAAGATGTTGTTAACAAGACTAATCTCAATGGCCGCCGCAATTATTGTGTCATGGACCATGGCGACACCTAACGGGCGTGTGTGGTCCAACGAAGTATGCGAGGCATCAACTAGCATGGCCTATTTTATTTTGTCAAATTCAAAAGTGTGAAGTGCGTTTAAAATATTGAGAATAAAAAATATAAGCAGTATATTGGGAAAATTCACACAAAGGCAAAATCAAGGAAAAATGCGGGCAGCAAAGGTAATAAATTACTGGAAATACATCATAACAAGAGGGTGACTCAGTTATCAGTGATGGCCAGGTGAAAGTACTAGCGACTGGAGGGTGGGCAGGTACAGAACCTGCAGGATTTTGTTCAAGAGGGTCAGGGAAGTAACAAACATAAGATAGGTCTGCTGAAGAAGAGGTAGGAGCTAGGAGCAAAAACGGGGGCAGGGGAATGAGCGCCTCTCAACCAAAAGGTTGGGGGCGGAGGTTAGCTTTCCACCTCAGTATTCCAGGTGTTAATCATCAATTGATTAACAACTAATAATTAAAACTTTCAACACACGAACTTTTTCAAATGCTTCCTACGCCAATGTCCACAAACAGCTTGAGCTCTTATCGTATATTCACACCTTATGACATTCTACATTCGATGAGTAGGGGGGGGTCTGTGCCCGCTTGCACGAAACAGTCTTTCTTTAATATCAGCTTATGCCGTTTTGTAATAATATAACTGAAAACTATGCCCTTAATTCAGTCATAATATTTAGGGTCTAAAATTAAGGGTATTGCATGAAAAGATCCCGCCTACGTATTAGTTACTTTCAATATTATTGAGAATTTAATTTAAAGTTGATTCTCAATCTGTATCAAAGCTAAAAATTGACTTAGTAATGAGACTCAAACAGCATAAGGAAGGATAATCGGTGTTTTCACCTGACAAATATGCAGTAGATTTAGTTGAGTTCTTATTTAAGACCGTTTCGTGCAACCCGCGGGGCCCTGGACCCCCGCATCTGTTGGGAGGGGGTGAAAACCAGCCACGGATGTAATTCCTGCCAGCAGTCCACTAAACCTGCTTTGCATGTCCTCAAAAAAACAACCAATTTGATAAATTTCATGCAAATCCACCAAGAAACTCCAAAGATATAGAGGTAAAAAAATAAAATTGCTAACAAGGGGTACTAGTGGTAGTAAATTTTTTTTTGAAACTCATGGCCGGCTGTAGTCAGATTCATAAGAACACAGCTGTCAAATCTAATTATGACCCTGCAAGGGGATTATCAGATACAACGGCTGCCGGACACTAGACAGGGACGACATGTAAATATGTAGAACCATAAAAATGAAACAGGAGAGAGTTGGCTATTTGGGCAACCTTGGCGCAAAGCTATATACTAAATATATAGCGTTACGCCGATATAGGTAAAAATCTGACCAGATAAAATCTGACATAAAATCAATGTCATTAAAAACTAAAATCTTCTTGAGTAAATTGAATTATTTAACGGTGTTGGAAAAATTGGCGTTCTACCGTTATTATGCTGCTAAAGTTGTGGAGCGATCTTTCGCATCAGCTTTCGGTGCTATGAAATATTAATTGCGTCACCTATTGACCAGTTTCTTTTTTCGCTGATTCTTCAATCAACTGCTCTTCTTTCACGAGGTTGCATAGATGTCACAACAAATTATCGGAACTGGTTTCATTTAATTACAAGTTTTTCGTATTTTAATACCAGCAAACCGAATTTCAGAATTAATTTTGCTGCTGCGAAGCTGTCATCTCCCGAAAGATGTCGCAAATCGGGTGCAAGCGCGTGACACGAGCATACTGTTTTCAGAACGACAAAATACTTTTCATTGCTACAAAAGGCGAAGAATTACGCAAGAAAATGTTTATTAGATTGTTTTTCACTTAAACGGCTGTAATGGGCAAAGTGATTGTCAGTTAATTCCCAGATTTTGCATCAGGCCTTCATGCAGCATACGTCCTGGGGGCATCCATTTGGACGCCCTAGCACTAATCTGAGCTCCCTGGCAAGGAGGCCCAATGTATCATTTGGACGCCCATTGTCAATAGGAACCTTTCAAGTTTGGACTCACACATTGTAATGAATACTAGGAAGCCTCTGAAGGCTCACAGTGGGGGCTCTTTTTTCAAAGCAGGAAGAAATATACAATGCATATACAAAGTATATGCATTGTTGCTATTTTGACACTTGATTGACAACAGCATTGTAAAAGTCTTGGTCTACAGTTTTTTTAGTAAAAATGCTCACCATAGAAGGCTGTTTTATAAACTTAGACGTAAAAACCTTGATCTACGCATTTTTTGTAAAAAAAATCTGTGTGTTTGGGGGTATTGATGGGGGTGGGGGGTTACGCGTCGGAATCATGGACGCCCTGGAATATTGGGAACTCCATTTTGGACACCCTATTTTCAAAATCCTGGATAAAGGCCTGTTTTGCATGCACCCCGTCTGGTCTTTCACATGACGACATTCTCTCGTTCAGTGACTTTACCAGACGTAGAGGGTTGTGAGCATGTAATAACATCTAGCTCCTTTGTTAACTGCCAAGAACAGTCTTTTATCTGTTATGACAACAAGCAGGCCAATTACCTACCATGCTTATAACAGACCAGGTGTCAACACAGTCAAACCCAGAGCGAATTGGTACGTTTGGAAAGAATAGATTGTCGTAACTTCAGTAGTAGTTAGGCAATTTTGGCGATTCAAAAACGAAAAATGACCAGCATTTGACAAGGAATTCAGAGATGCTATATTGGTCTATGTTCAAATATGTTATAACAGAACTTTTATTTTTAACAGCACAGCCCAGTCAGGCTAGATATGATCTTATTGGAGATTAGAGCAATTATCGAACAAGAGACCTGGCCCTCCAACCATAAATGCCAGAATAGAGCTAATCAGCCGTGTAAGATATTGGCTACAGGGGTAAACTTCCCAACTTGTTGTTGGGCTATAGAATCGAACAAGTAATGTGATGAGCTACATGTTGATACAAGTTTCACTGTGAGGTGACAAGCAGAACTGCCCTGGCTGTGTGCAGTTTCGAGGTCTGTTGGCATTGAACACAGACAGTGGTTCCTAGCTGTATTTTGAAGACAGTCAGTCTTCATACAGCTAGCTGGCTGGCTGTTAGGGCTGATTTAGGGGCTCCTGCACTCTCTAGCTGCCCAAGAAATCAAAGCAAGGCTGTGTCACACAATTCAAACAAGAGCAACGTGGAGCGTTGAAATGCGCCCACAATTGCACCGCATACGGTATCCTTCTAGGTTTGTTTGTTGGTACCATAAAGTGGCCAGTAGAGGGCATACTTTGCAAAATGGAAAGGCATGGTCATTGTCTCCTCAATAGGCTACGGGCAAAATGTGAGAAATCTTCATGATACAAGCACATCCTATACACCAGTTGCTTAAAGCACCACAGAAACATAGAATTAAAAACAAATTTACCAACATACGAGATTAGCACAGCATTAGAATGCCAGAAACAAATTTCTACTAGGAACTTTTCCTTCACAGTCATGAAGTAACACAAAGTATACACCTGAAGACCTATGAAAATACAGAGGTCAATGTAAAATACTAAAATTGCCACTAGAGGCAAATACTAAAATTGCCACTAGAGGCATACCGGTAATCAGAATCATCCTAAAGTCGTCATCGTCCGTTGTCAACATCACATAAATACACTTGCTAAATTTAGTAAAGATCCTGCAAACGGTTTGGGAGATACAGCCATGGGCGCAAAAAAA
>NMRA01000067.1:988581-1055746 GCA_002633005.1 Phoronis australis
CAATCCCTGGGTTGCTTTTTGTTCCGTCTGAAGAAAATTTAATTTCGAAAATATCTTCTGAAAATGAACAAAAAAGTGCATTAGTAAAATCAACAAGTTTTTAAGTGGTCTCAAAAAAACAGTCGGTAAATGCATTAATTTTAGTCTCAGTTCTTCCACGCGTGTTTCTCCCGAGATGTTAGTACCTAACTTGCAGACGAGCGTTCCAAATTGGAACGCTAAGTCCCGCGTGGCAGCGCTGCACGCGAAACAAGATGGCGGACGACCTTTGGAGACTGACGACGAGAGGTAATCGGACTATATGGGGCATTTTAACCAACCCGAATGCAACGACTGGGTAAACTCTCTCACATTCTTATAATGAATGGGTTCGCAGAAAACAACAAATCCACGAACCGCGTGCATCATTAGGAAACATCACGCATCACAAACAAGCTTTTCCACCACTGTCTTATACCAATCGTCTGCTTCGTACTTTAAACAATGGCGCCATTTTCAGGAGATTATATATCTTATATTTTGTAAATAGTCTTCGTATTCAAGTTTCCATTCCTGTATTCAAGTACAAAGAAAGAAATGAACTAAATATCCTTTAAAAAATATTTTTTTTTGTTTTGAAAATTCAAATTTTGATCATCATAATACTTATTTGGAAATTAAGGTTTTCATAGATACGATCGCTCAATGGTATTTTGCACGAAGGTCAAGGTCAATCGTATTGCCAGAAATATGAAGTGGGAAAATGTAACAGGTAAAACTAAATGCAACATTTTGATCGGTCTTTTGTGGATCGTTTTTGTGGCTGTGTTTTGTTTCTTTTGTTCTACGCACTTAACTTCATTTATATTTTCACTACAGATTACAACTCAACAGTGTTGATTGCACTGCTACTTACTGCACTGACAGTGACACTGTTGACTGTTGTGAGAGGCACTAGTTTCACAGGTCCTCGTGAGTGGCGTGCAGCCTCTCCTTTCCGTGGTTAGCAAACATGTCGGCAGTACCACTGTCTGAACTGGTACAGTACCGTTGCCGCAGATGGTAGTCATACCATAGGGCCTTTATAGTCGCTATGTGCCAGAAAATTTTCTACAATTACATACCTGGCACTGTCACTGAGTAGGCAACAGGTAGCCAGCCAGCTAGGCAATTACGTCGCCCCTGCCTGAGGCTGAATGTTACTCATTTCAAAATACAGCAAACAAAATTGAATAAAACTTGCATATATTTGTAGTGATAGCCGAGATTACCCGACCCGGGGATCGAACCCGCGACCCCCATAAAACCCGGCAAGCGTGCTAACCATTCAGCTAATAGGCAATTGCCCGTTAGCGAGTAGCTAACAGAGGCTCATATAATTCACCGGAAGCACATCTACAACATATTGTTATTAACACATACCATGACTGAATGCAATTTATTCAACCCAACTTGAGCATCCATGAAAATGGGTCGCGGTTCCCTTGAGTTTTTCTTACAGGGTGTCATTTTGAGGAAGATACGTTAAATCATGCCTGATAACAAACAAAGGACACAAATCTTACAAATTTCACCTGATATCTTTCAATGCTATTGCAAGTGTCATGAGTCATGCGCCAGGTCACACGCTTCGCTCAGTCTCGCGCTAGACTTTGCTTAACTTATGTGACTCAGTTGAAATAGTTTGTGAGTTGCGCGCTTGGTGAAAAAGTTAACGCTGACCAAAAAAGTGGAGTTGGAATTCATCGCCAAAGTCACCTTAATTCTAGTAGCTATGCTTCATCGAATATATGTGTAGAAGCAGAAAAGACCACTGAAGGAAGTAAGCGCTTTTTAAGTAATACTTTTAAGTTCAAATTGTATTTTTGACGAGGTGAAAACCCTAAATCAGTGAGCGGATTTCATCTATTGCCCATTTAAAATACACGGGATGAAATTAGTACAGAAAGCGATGGGAAATATCATAGCCCCTAACCAGCCAACCAAGGGACTACATGTTGCCTTCCAGCCAGGTAGCTGTATTCTGCTCCATTTAATGGCCATTTTTATGGCACTAATAAACATCCATAGAAGCACACTGTCTGTGTTGTAGTCATGGGCATATTTCAGCGCTCCAAGTTGCTCATGTAGTTGTATCTCACTTTTAAGAATTTTATTCGGCCATACCTATTTGGCGTTAAAGCAAGCATAGTGTGTTAAAACTACCCTTTGTACTCTGCTAACAGAACAATCCAGCAGATTTGCAAAGCATGTTAAGTTACAAAAAATAAACCCATGGATATTACTTTTGGAAAATAACTTGTAGTATAAGTGGGTATTTTCCGCCCAAATATGTCAAAGCATTGCTGCGAATGACTTAGTTATTTAAAGGAATGATTTAAGATCAGCATGGGGGGGCTTCAATTGGCCAAATTTACATGAAGATTAACCTGCATATGGAATTAATGTTACTAATCATATAAGGTAGTGGAAATTGATGAGTGCGTGACACTGACAAGATTTGGAACTTCTCATCATTTGGTTTCTGCACCAGTCAGCAACATTACCGTAATAACTAGTGCAGGAAGTCTTCAACTTGCCTGTTTACTAAGACAAGGTCTGTAGTGGTCTCTGGTATAATTGATAACACCTTTACCGACCCCTGTGTAGAGCCTGTCTAAAATCAGTGTGTTGACTGGTTGGTCCACAACGTGTGTGTTTCAAACCCTGGTTAAAGCTGGATTATCATAAAATAAATCTTCATCTTATCAATTTGTGTGTGTGACATGACCAAACTTGTACCCAGGTCCAGTATTTGAAATTGTGAAAACCATCGGTATTTACAGCGATATCCTTCCAGTATTCAAGGCCCAGTTTGATTACATTCATCACTTTCACCTGGGTTTTGTTTAATGTCAATGGTTCACTAGTCAGTCCGTAGCTAAGACGGTTGTAAGTTTTTGCAAACCTGATGCTGTGTTTTTAGAAGAGTCAGTGACTGAAGTAAAGTTAATGTTTTTTTCATGGTCAGACTAAACAACTGCCTTCACAAGTCACATTGATAAACTGTGTGCACATTATAATCAAGTTTTCAACTGCCTTAGCTAAGACCGAACTTACAACCTTTGATGAAATGGACCCCTGTAATAATGTAGTATGATAATATGGTGCAATCTTCTATGTGGGCGTGTGTACTCTTCTGATTATGGTAAAGTTTTTTTAGTTTAGAACACAATATGACATAACAGTGAAAAATTATTTTAACAACATTTTCAATGAAAATAAATAGGAAGAAAACTTTATTTAATAATTTCTAAAGTTTATATTATAAAACTATCGTTAATAAGCAAACAATGATGTTCAAGCATTTGTAAAAATGCAGTTTGGTGGCAGATGATGCTCCAGCAAGGTATGTGTGTTAGTTGCAACTTTACTAGTAATCCACCTTGTTCATTCGGACAGGGGCTCTCGATGCGTTCATGGAGAGCTTCTTTGACTCTTACAAAGTGTCTTCAAAAATTTCTTTGTCGTTATAGGTAGTAATTGGTTTCTACCATGAGCAGGAAGGGTGAGAGTTCTCCTGCAATTCTTGTTAAGCAGAGCAATCTGTGAAAGCTTGATGAATTGTGCCGGAATTAATAGCCTTGAGTTTGTCTTCACTTGTCTTTGTCTAAAAAAGTATTTTTGGGATTGAAGTCATTTTTGTCATGTGGACTGTATAGTTTGAGATGCGTTTTGTGTGAGTGTGTAAACTGGTTTATAATCTCTAGTTTAGTCCACAAGAAAGAGTTGTGTCCCTTTAAAAGATTTTAATTAGAGATCAGTGCTGTTTGGTGAATAATAGAAACCATTGGTAATAGCAAACACTTTCATAAACAGCGTATAATAAAGTATAATACCGTAATATCTGTACACTAAACGTACCGAGACGCCAATTGAGGTACGCCAATCGAGGTACGTTATGTATTTGTCCCATATGCTTCGAATTGCTAAGTTTCTTTCATTTTTTCTTCATAGTTTTCAAATACTTCACTCAGACTGTTCATGTGGCAAATCACATCCTCTATGTATGTACTTGTCCGTTGGGTTGCAAGTTTTCTCTAGTAAAAGAAACAGTTTTAAATGTAACAATTTATTACTTGAAAAGAGATAACAAAGATAAAAACAACGGTAACTGTGCATTGAACATGTAACATCTCCTGGAAATAGTTAAATAACAACAATGTTTGATATTGTAGTTACCAAGGAATCTGCGCCTGAGTTGCAGACGATATAATATTTAGCAAATTAAAACTGAAACAGAATTGTCATATAATTAACAATGTTGTACCAGATGTTACGTTTAGGGCCTGATTAAGTGTTATTTACACTACTGCAACCGTATTACTTTAAACTATTTTCCGAAAGTGTGGTGATCGAACTGGCTAACGACGTCGAGTCGACATTCACCTACCTTTTGAACTTTCCATGTCAGAGGTCACTGTTGAAGTAGCGCGGGAGGTGAATACAGAAAACATTATTACATGGCCGTATTGTACTCAACAGATTCAACGCATACGGGATAAATAAATGTATTCTGGTCATGTTTTCAGGTGTGTAGGTTTTAAAATTTTTATGTCTAGGACTTTAATTGCATTGTTGCGATTTTACGTATTCTTAAGTTAACGGTACTGGGGAATGTCACCGATTGTAAGGTATTTTAGATCATTTTGGCATATTTTACTGTACTCTGAAATGTACTTTGAATCATTTAGTGAATTTTTGTAAAAACTGTAAGTCAAGTGGTTTGAGCAAGTCAAACAATACAAACACTGTACGTCTGATCACCAGAATTGCAGTTGTAGTTTTATTACCTATTTCTGGCATCCTTGCTCAAGTCAAAGACCAATTGCTATGTAACAGGACTGGATATGAAAATATGTCAGTCGGCCATTGCACACAGTGAGACCGGAGAAGTGAGGGAACACACCTTACTTGATGTTTTCAGAGCAGTGACACCACTTGGGGTTTGAAGAACTATCGATTCATATTTTATAGAAGGTTCGAAATACCTCTTATAGCCAAGTAAAACATCGGAAATCAAGGAATAAGGTTTTCAAAAGGTAATTTAAAGGGGAATACAATCTTTTAGTTTCCTTGTAAAGACTACTTGGTACTTAGCTGTGAGTCTGTGAATCCATGTGGAAGAATCTCTTTTAACCACTGCTGGTTATAATAACATTGTTTTGATATGTCAAATAGACTACTGATAGGTCAGCAAACTTATTCCCTTCTATTGTGTGTAATTACAAGTTAAGGACACTATATGGCCGACTAGTGAAATTTATGTTTCCAAACACCAAATAAACGCTGTACGGAGGTCTATGTCAAAACCTGCCATCAGACAACATTTCTGAGAAATTGCGAGCATTCAAAGCAGTGTTAGAAGTTTGGCAATTATTTTTGTCCAAAGTTTGTGAGCTCACCGTAACCAAAGTTTGCTTTGAAGATTGACATGCAAAGTGGCTGTTGTTCCACCCACAGCCTCTTGAAGGAGACAATGTTTTATCAGATGTCTTGTCAACCAATTTACCCATGTTTAATTAAATTGTTTTCTAATCAATCCCCTTGTTGTTAGTCTGCACCGTTCCATATCTCAGTAACACAACTATGTCAACAACTCAACTCGGTGAGAAGGGAACTGGACTGGGGTTGAACTAGTTGCAATGATTTTTAACTAGGTTTTCTAACATTCTACACGTCGCAGTTGGATGCTCCCAGGTAGGAGGTAGACCTTGTGTATTATGCTTCACTTTGTAGGACTTGGGCTTAGTTTCAACATAATGAAAATTGATATTTTTAATTAGCTCATAATGCATGTAAAGATTGAATGTCTATAAATATGATTAAATTTTGCATCAAACCATAAACCTATCGATTCTTCGTAGCTTGTTAATGTAGCATCTCAGGGGCTTTTGTATTAACATATGGAAAGATCTGAAGTGTTTTATTAATATAGTAATTATGTAATCCATAAAAATTTTGCCAAAAATGTCATTTTTTCAAGTTCCAAAAGGCTGATTGCCTTGCCAGAAATGATAAAAACTACCAAATATTTTTTGACATCAATCCGGTACAAACCAAGTTAATAATGAGCTAAAACTTGCATAATATTTGTTTTTGTGGATGGATAAAATTGACAATATAAATTCATTTGTCTGTAATGTTGTGTGCTAAATAAGTGTCGAATTTACCATAAGTTGTTTATCTGGTTCACCAATGCCAGCATTGTAGCAAGACTTTCGAGCAGTCCGCAGAAGGGTTATTTTTGCCAGCAGTTAAGTTTGTTTCCACACCATGGTAATCGAATCTGAATCGCTTTAAATGAAAATTGATGTCAAAACACTTTCACTCTTTGCCATAAATTGATAAGGGTGACATTTGACAAAGATCTCTTACCCCTGCGCTTGCTTCCGGGTTCTTCGAAGTATACAGTCTGGCTGCAAATGCTGGTGGAAAAGTCAGTAGTTTTGGTGTAACTCATACTATCAGTGAAGTGACCGTTCACCTTAATGGGGCTTTTGCTATAAACAAAAGTGGAAGTAAAAATGTGGGCTTTAGCCAATTTATGAAGGAGTACTTAGGTTTCCATCCTAAATTGTATGTCAGTGGTTTTAGATATGGGCCTATATGGTATACACAGTATATTATGGTATTATTGATAATGGTTTCAGTACATATGTTGTAAAACAGCAATTTGGCTGCACAGCTCTAGAAGTGTAAATTGCATGGTATTCTCACTAGTTGAGGAGCTAAGCTTCTGCACTACTTGTACATACGGTAAAAAATCTTCAGTTTTAGGTCACAATATGACTAACAGGTGAAATTTCATTTTGTCAAATTTGTCAACAAAAAGGATTTTTTAGGAAAATTTACTTTGCTTTTAACATTACCAAACAACATTTGGTAAAATTTTCAGCACTGGCAACAATGCATTAAGTCTCTGAAAATTAGAAATTTGACAGTTTTGGCATTTTTTATCCTTTATCCGAAATTGGAGAATTTTTACCTTAAGACCTTTACGTATTCTGTCTGGGGAAATTTGTTTTTATTTGTTTGTTTGTTTATACCTGAAGTGTAATAATTTGCTAGGTATGTGTACTGAAACATCAGAAGCACATCAGAATCTTGATTTTGAAACTGGGCTACCAAGTTTTGTTCAAAATCAATATTTTATTTTCACCAAGATGGTCTATTGTGCAGTTTGACAAACGGGCTTTGTATGGTGGTGTGAGGATTTGGTCTAAGCTCCCAGATCCTGCAGTGAGCTACCATTCAAGCCTGAGGAGCAGCCTATGGCCTATGGAAAGGATTTTCAGAGATGTAGTTACTATGGCAAATATGTGCTTTTCAAGTCAATTTCATTTTGTCACGAATATGTAAATAAATAATCAAAGTTTTAGACAATGTAAAAATTCAATTACTGTCAAAAATCCATAATTCAATGTATGCACCCTCTTTAAAGAAGGATTACATATTTTTTTCATAAATTCAAATGCTCACTGTATTGTTCAAACATTCATCGCGAGTTCATTGATGACAGCCGTACTAAAGTTTTTGAGTAATCAAGTAAATTTGTCTTCTTGTGTAATCCTGATAAAAATTTTGATAAAATAAAATGTCCTGATTTGAAGAGACTTTACAGCACTAGAAACAAAATTTTTAAAATATTTATACATAAATGGAATGGTAATTCTGTGCAGGCACAATGAACTGGAATAAAAGTTGAATTTTCATGCTATAGTGACCTGTGTATTGTTACTAGACAATGCTTCGTCGCTTTTGAAATAAGCCTGACATAAATAGTTCTGACGCTATTGTGCTGAACACCCTGTGCTTAAAAAAACGTGTTTAAAGTAAATAGATCTCGTGATATCTTGTTTCAAATGGTTGTGCCTGGGAATTCATACCTGGGTAACTCACGATGATATAGTCCAGACAGGTATGTCGTGATCTTAGTGTATAAATAAGAGCGCATGTCGCCAGGAGGATTGTGTTTTCAACAGAACTCCTTGAGACAGATGTTTTGATGGTTTGATATAATTGGGAAGACTGCATTCAGATCAGGTCAAATGAAACGATAAATGGGATGTGTGTGTGTGTGTTATGTTGATGCATTTTTGTTTTATTGTTGTGTTTTGGGTCAATGCCTATATCACATTTGGGACATTTTTGTCCAGTTAATTTGTCATTTTAGGTTTTGAACATAATAGTTAATTTTATCGTTGGCATCTAAAACAGCGGACTCTGATATGGTTAGAAAGAATCTGTCATTTAATGTTTATTTATTGTTCTCATTATTAATTTGTTATATTAACATTATATGTACGGACTGCATGACTTCTAAAGCAACTCTTGAAACATATGTTCTCTTTCTTTTGTACATTTATTGAGTAAATTTAGAACTCTATATGTCATGCATGTTTACATGATATGGTGAAGTCCTATTAATTTAGGACACAATGTGGCGATTGAATGAAATTGTTATTTCTTTCTCATCAAAATTAATTAGCTCCAACAATTAAAAACTTCACCAGTTTTATGTTTACAGATATTGTGGTAATCGGTGACATTATTAGAAGCTTTTGAAAAATAAAAAAAGTTGTATTTTCGTTTTTTTTTTTGTTCGAAATTGGTAAGGTGTATATAGAGTAACAAAGTACGGTACTACCTTTAATGTGCAATTTGAATAGTTGCCAACATTTGAAAACGAAAAAGTGGGATACCTGGATCTGGGCCATACCACAAAGGGCATATGTTGGGTGGTGTGGTGTGGTCTGGTCAAAAGTAAGGACAGTGACCGTGTAATTGAATTGGATTACTGCAGCTAGATAGTGGTACTCCCTTTGTTTCAGTCGCCCCATTCATTCCACTGAGAGGTATTTCATGCATTGTTGAAACCTTTCATCCCTGGTGACAGCTGTGTATCTTGTAGGTGAGTTAAATGAGGCATTCCATTGATTTTTATTCTCTGTGCTTCCAGGTGAACAGCTGTGCCAATGATCGTCAGTGAGTATGTAGTTCTTCCGGGAAACGAGTCATTGTAGGTGATCCAAGCAAGCGGTTATGGAGACTACCTTCAACTGTGTGTTGTCAAAATGACGTGGTATTCGTAAAATGGAATACTGGCTAGAAAGATTGAATGGTGCGTAGTTTGGTGATTGTTTGTTCTATTTTGTGCACTGCATGGTACTATTTGTTTCTATACTGAGTAGAATCATGGTTTCTACAAAAGTCTAACTACACAAATTATTTTTGTTTTAGTGGCCAACTTTTATGAGTGCTAACATGTGAGGATCCAATTAATTCCTCAACTGAGGAAAGCTTTTCTCATAAGAGTTAATGTCTTAATGCTTCAGTATTGTGATTACTAGATATTCTATTTTTATACGTCAGTGCGCCTCTGTATACATACTTTGTATGTACCATGGGATGGTAGCCTTTTACGTACAAAGAATAAAGTTATAAACTTAAAATAGTGAAAGCCATTTAGTAACTTAATTCAGCTATAAACCCACCTTCGCTTAAAAAGTTAACTTTTGATTTTGTCACTTATTGTTAAAAATCTCAACTTATCTTGCGATTTAGTCAGACTAGACAATGATTCTTGAAGTAAAGGGGATCTGAGTATTTGTTTATTGCTTGCGGTGAGGCACAGTGAGTTGGCTTGTCCTGGTGGATGTCATTTGGACAGTAGCGTGCAGAAGGGGAGCCGACGGGCCTACAGCCTGGGCATCCACGCCGGGGGTCATCCAATTACTATGAATAAATTTTCTGATATTGTGACTGATTTGTAGTTTATTTGAATGAAGCTTCTATTTTATGTTTCACCTTTTTTACTTATCTAGCACTGGAGTTTATTCATTTGAGTAGAGGGAGGGGCATCCAGTAAAAATTGCCCTGGGCATGACCAAACCTCTGCACGCATGCTATCTAGCAAGAAATGCCAGTTGTTCTCCATCCCACAAATCATTCCCCTTCTGAGTAAGGAACACGTTGATATCAATTTTATGATGGTTGCTTTGACAGCTGAAAGCGGGCTTGTTCCCACTTTAATTGCTAATCAGATTATTGAAAGTGACAAATTTTGATAATACATGCCAACAGTTATTATGAGGGAAAGGTGTGGCACCATGTGCCAGTTTACAGGTCTTCTAATCTGTGACATTATGGTTGAACCAGCTGATTCAGTGTGTGTTCAGTTGCAGGACGCCTGTAGTTTGTACTTGGGCTACAACCACTTGTTGCTTGAGAGTGTCACTGTAACTACAACCAGCAGTGTTGTGTAGTTTTTAGTAATCAACGAGACATGTAAAATTCAATAGTTGATAGGCTAGTTAGTGGTATTAGTGCCATAAACCTCCATGTGAAGGACCAGTACTGATCACAATGCTGCAGGTGCTTTGTGGGTAAATCTGCGGGAAGGAAAAGCACTGTTAACATATGGGTTTGGTCGATAGCAAATGAGCATTCAGGTGGAGTGAAAATATCAGTTTACCTCTGTTATAATGAAGTTTGCCTAGCCAGGTTTAGTTAGTATTTTACTGTTGTGTAGACTTTTTTGTGTATTTTCACAACATTGTTTACCTATGAGGCCCTATGAGGTCAGAGATTTTTTAAATCGCTGTCTGAGATATCACCATACATATGTTGTTCCGCGAGTCTCGCTACCGGTGAATTTTGTTCTAGCCAGTGTGTGAACTGGGTATCAGTCACTGTTCACTCACTGTTGCCTGTAAGTCTATTGTCGTACTGAAGGGGGCACCAGTCACATGGCCAGTGTCCCCATATTCGAATCACTGGAATTAATGTTAGGTTAGGATATGTGAGTTCTGACTCAGCAGTCACATAAAGTGTGACAGGTGTTTTTAAAATTGTTGGTCATAAATTAGCATGGCATTGGTACTGCAGTCATTTCACAAAGTGCTTTTTCATTTCGTCCCTATGTTTCAGTCCTTGGTGGAATTTAGTCAGTGAATATTCGGTGTTTCTATTTCAGTGACGAAATTCTTTCTAAAGCTGCAAAGTTAGTATGAAGAGACGCAGTTTGACAAGAACAGTTCTTGGACAGTTAGTCTCCGGATCTAGTGTGTAACCATGACGTGGATAGTGGCGGCCCTATACTTACTGTCACAGATCTGAATTCGTTGATGATTGTGGAAATATATTTTTAAGCGAGAGATTTATGTTACTTTTAACTAGCCCTTTATGCAAATTACATTCCAACTATTTTTACAATTTGTTTGAACTGATACGCATTTCGTTATTATTATGTTTATTATTATTTACATTTGACATTCCCGGTTTTTAACATTATAAACTGTACACACCCTTGGATCAAATCCATCCAAAGTATACTTTTATTTATGAGCATTTACTCCAATAACCTGTGACCATGGCAACCTGTTTGATGTCTGACCTTGATCTCACTGAGGACGAAATACACAAGATCATGGCAGAAAAAGCAAAGGAGTTATTTCAATTGTGTGATACTGAAAACAAGGGTTATCTGACCCGTCAAGACCTGGGTAAACTGAATGAGGAGTTGGATCTATCTGTTGAACAGCTAGAAGCCGTGTACGATAGTCTGGACAGGGACAAGAATGGATGTCTGACGTTTGATGAGTTTATAGAAGGATTTGGTGAGTCAACATATGTTAGAACTGTGAGTAAACATGTGTCCATCTGTGGTCACTGAAGTGTTAACGGTGTGCCACTACCTTTAGCAGCGTTCAATAGCTCAAGTGGTAAAACTATAAATTAGAATACAATATGCCCAAAAAGTGGAATATTATTTTGTCAAAGTTCTTTATCAACAGAAATGTAAAAGTGCATAAGCTGAAGAATTTTCTCATCATTGCAGGTATTTGTGTTGAAGATGTTTGATGAGGAAGTTATTTATTTTGTTTGAATCTGAATAACCATTTCTTTAGTGTGTGGTTTAGGGAATGTCTTTCAATATTATATACAATAACCCTAATTTTGTGTGTTGCTCGACCAATGTCTGTTTATATGCAAAATAACCTTAATTTTAGTGTATTGTTTGACAGATGTCTGTAACAACAAACTCAACAAATTATAAAAGTAAGCATTTTGTGTTCATGATGTAATGCCGATTTCTCAATTGAGATCATATCTTACACAATGCTGGATGCACTTTCAATTGACCTAATGAAGTCTCTATAAAACCTACATTTCGGAGTCTCGCTCAACAGTGGTGATGGTGATGACAAGTTTAAAATAATTAAAATTACTCTATTCCTTTGCACAGATTAAAAATAATAAAATAAAAACTCTAGCTAGTACAATATTAATTATAGGGGACGACCTTCGAGAAGGTGTCACTTTATTAAATGCAGGAGACAATGTGAAATTGGTTCTTCAAGAAGGTGTCACTTTATTAAATGCAGGAGACAATGTGAAATTGGTTCTTCAAGAAG
Organism: Phoronis australis; assembly: GCA_002633005.1. Classification (NCBI taxonomy): domain Eukaryota; kingdom Metazoa; phylum Phoronida; family Phoronidae; genus Phoronis; species Phoronis australis. Next base: position 1,001,019 of record NMRA01000067.1, read on the forward strand.
GTGTCACTTTATTAAATGCAGGAGACAGCTGCAAACTTGTGCATTGGAATACTTACTCAATAAACAGACTGAGGAGAATAGGAAGTTGGTACTAAACATATGTTGAATATAGAAATAGGGTTAATATGCTAGGAAAGGTATCGGTAAATTCTGTTGTACTTCAATTTTGGATGAAAATTAGGCGAAAAGAACACCAGAATCCTGGACGTAATTTTGCTCCTGAACCAAAACTGCCAACGCACAGCCGAACACATGGCACCTGAAACACAGTGGTAATTGATCTAACAAAATTATGCAAAATGGATGAAGTCCACGTGACCCTAGTGTTTACTTACAACCTGGTGAGTGTTAAACAACCATGGGGGTCAACCACCGCCACAGAAACAAAACTAACGAAACACAGTGAACAGGAAAATCAATGTTAACTGGGAAGCACTTGTTGTGGTTTAATAAATGCATCATCTTGAATTTAACAGCTGGTGTTATCATCACCGATTATCTTGTTTGGAACTGAATATAAAATGGGTTATTAATTAGCATTATTATCTGTAAATGGACATAATAACTGTATCATAAGTAGTTGCAGGTATATGTTGCACAGATTTTAGGTCTTTGTAATCAAAATATTTTGTATGCTGGTGGAAATTTTTATTGAATATTTGTTTTCATCTTATGCATTAGGTCAATGCGTTTACTCTTAGTATAGTTAAATGTTATTTTTCTGATGGTGATGATGGGTATGGGACAGAGGTCTCAAAAACATCATAATGACCTTGGTGAAAGTCAATAGTTGTTCTAAATGAAGCAACTAGGCAGAGTGAGATGTCAGTAGGCACATTAAGATGGTTCATGCTGGTAGGTTTGTAAGCCCGCGTGTTTCAAACGTTGATTGCATCATTTCCATTTTATAATTGAGACGGTGTTCAATTTTGATCAATAAAATCCTGTGTCTAAGGTCGCTACAGGATTGGAAAATGTACAATCTTCAACAAGTCAGTGTGTGGGAACTACCACCTGACCAGAAAACAGAAAAAATTCATGAATTCAAAATGTTCGTGTAGTTTATCTATCCAAACACTTTAGCTGGGGATGAAACTCATTTTACTAGTTATTATCTAGAGTACTTCAGAAGGAGATTTTATCAATTTTCCGTGCCCAAGAGATACACATTTAACCTCTACATTATACTTTGCACATGTGTCATTGAAAATTTGCACCACTGCAGCAATGTCGTTCTCGAATCTGAACACAGCTAGGCATCAAATAACTAATTCTGATTACAAACTGTGTCGTGCTGGTGCAGGAATATGGTGCAGGAATATGGTGCAGGAATATGGTGCAAGAATATGGTGCAGGAATATGGTGCAGGAATATAAGGCTGGGGATTACCAGAATTAATTTTGCCAATTCAGTCCCTTTTGTTTACTTTTGTCTGCGAATATTTGTTCAGTCACCTTGTATTTCTACTTGATATTTGCTCAGTTTATCATGCTTGTGATGTTTTTCACCTGAACTTGCATAGTTTCCACCGTTTTAGCTGAAATCCGAATATAAACAATGCCTTCGCTGTTACAAAAAAAAAACCTAAAAAGTGTGTGTTAAAGTTGACAAGTAACTGTTTCAACTTTCACACTCAGTGTGCCTCCTGTTGGTGGGATGTCACAAACAGAACACTGAACATAGAGAAAGTGATTATTGAGTCTTGCTATGTTCATTCAAGGAATACCGGGTTTTAGTGATATATTTTAATTCAATCTAAAGCAATTGTTCATGGATTAATACCTCAATAATAACTGTTTACCCAAGGGTTGCTCGTTTGCATGATATGTCCTTTTAGGATATCAAGGAAGGCAAAAGCTTACCACTTATTGACAAGTTGAACACTGTGGTCATAAGTTATTGTACAGAACATGAGTTTGATGGAATGAATGAACTAAGTCTAAGTTATGATGAAGAATAAACAGCGTTCAATAAGTATGCTTGTAACAGTTATTAGTCATTCTGTAAAAAGTAGTTAAAGCCTGTTCACTTGAAGCAGGACATTAGCAAAGTCCTAAAATATTGGCTAAAATTAGCCATCTTGACAAACTTTTTCACTTCGTTACATCAGGATTGGGTCACCAATCCAATGAGTTTGCGACAGTCGGGTGATTATGACGAGCCCTGGCCAAGTGCTGACACAAAAATTACCAGTCACGTCTACTTGTCCAATGAAAAAACTCATCATGTTAGTCATCGGAATAGATTTGGTTGGCAGGATTGTCTAAGCATCGTTCTGTGACCATTTCTTGTTAATAAAATTATTTTCCCCTTGGGCCTGTCTTTAGTCTATTAAACGTAGAAATATCAGATCCTATTTTGTGCAAGAAATTTGTAATAAAAAACATTAATGTGGACTACAGGAAATACATGTGTAAAGAGGTAGTTGTGTTAGTGTAATTCAGTAATTGGGACTCATCCATTCTACCTCTAAAAAGTTCTTGTTTAAGATGAGAATTGTGTCTTGGGTGAGGAAACAATAATTGCTCTCCTCCAGGTGTTGCAGTTATCATTTGTGCACGAAAGTACTGAACATTTTTCAAAAATATTGAAAATTATGTTTATTTTTTAAAAGAAAGTCAACATAGTTATCTGTTAACACACGCTACAAGTTATATGAACATTATCCTGTTTTACATTCATATATTGACTCACAGGGCGTTTATATAAATGCAGCTGTTACATCTCCTAGGTAATTACTTAGGAGTTCAGTACCGCAGTCTGAGAAGGTCATCTGTGTACGAGGATGGGTTGTCAAGTTCTCCACTAGGGGGAGATCAGTTTCACGCTATGATGGACCAGTTCGGAGCCTATGGGGTGTTTGAAGAGTAAGTTGATTTCAGGCCTCTTGAACATTTTTCTTCACATTATTTGGTAAGTGACAACTCGGCGCATTTACAAAATCATCTAATTTAAGTCAAAAAAGGTAACTTTAATTTGGGAAACCATTCAAAATTTAGTTTTGCAGTTCCTACCTATCTACCATTGCCTACCAGGTCACACGACCATGTCTTTTTGGTAAAATTCAGCAAAACGGTAACTAAGTACTTTCTCATGAAAACAATGTCATCGATAATATGATGGCAATTTCTTTTGACAGAAATATTCAAGTTGAAGTCTTGTGTTTTGTGCAACTTAATCTTTTCATAAAAACATTGAAAAGCTTAGTAACTTTTTAGAAACAATTTCGAATTCCTGCAAGTATTTTGGAGACTGGATAAATCACTGGCATTTTTTTCAATATATATAAGAATGTAGCCTGCTCTGAGTCAGTGAATGCTTTCATGCAGAGCTCTCATCCGCACTGTTACAAGTTGTAGAATGATTAACAAATACGTTATGAAACAATATTTACCATGAAGACCGAAAGAAAACCAAGAAACCTGACGAGACAAGGAGTGTTTTAGTGACGCGTGTGTGTAGTTATACTCACGCTGTACAGAATATTGATGAATTACTAGACAAGAAGAATTTTCTCACGTTCTTTGGATCCAATCTGCCATTTGTGAGATGTGGTGCTCTGAAGAAAGTCAAATTATTTAAACACTTTTTAAGCGCTACCTAATCTTTAGTGCTTGCAACACTCAACCTGTGTTAAGTTTCTAGTAGATATATTTCATATTTGTATTATCCTTGACAGAACTCACATAGCTACAGTGGAGTTCTGAATGAACAGATGTTGCTGAAATTTCTCTACCAGGCAACTGTGCAGAACTGTGGCAATAAACCCGTGTGTTATATCGAAAAAACAAGTTTCGATTTAGGCCACTTGGTCGTATCCTGTTCTTTACTCAGTTCAGTAATATTCTATGGACTTGTTAGTATCTTGACCGATCTTGGTTTCTGGCTGTTGCAAACTCAGTTCTTTGGAAGCCCTGAAATCACCTCTAATTTCATTCAAAGGGGCTTGGCTAGTCACTGATCCACATGGTGTAGTAAAACAATTATCTTCTCAGCCAGGACTATAAACCTTTTATTAGGCTGAGTTTAGGTTCACAGGCCAACTGGCATAGTTGTTTGCTAAGAGCATGTTTTCACAAAAAACTGCTCTTACTTGTCTTGCATGCCAGTTTAAAAAAGCCTATTGTGTATGAAGGACACCCATGATGTACAACTGTCGCCAAAATTCTAGGCCACTATGTAAACTAGTTACCCCTTCCAAGCCCAGAATGTTGACTAATAAACAATTTCAGACCAATTTCATAATCTGGCAAGTTGCCTAAATCGAAACTTTTTGATGAAAAGTACGGGTTCAATGCTGCTTTAAACTGGCCTTGTTATTATTTGAAATGGTTCGATCAGATCAAGCAACATTTTGTTCATTTTGAAATTTCAGCCAAGAGGCAATCCGTTCACTATGGGAACGGTTGAAAGCTGAGGAGCCCCACCTAGTGTCATCTTTTGAAAGATGCCTCGGGAAGATATCATCAGAGATGAAGAAAACACACAATGAATACCAGACTGTGGAGGCTGCTCTGAAGAAGTGAGCTTGTTGATCTTTTGAGATACTCATATGCTAAGTCTGTATTGTATGATGCTTGAACTTTACTTTAAAATATCACCAAGTTTGGACAAAACTAAAATTGGCAGTTTTCCTTTTTTCTAACATAATTATTGTCTGGAGATAGCAGAGGTATAGATCTTTCAAAATGTTAAAACATTTGTTTTATGCTACATATATTTTGTGAAAATGCAAAAAAAATATGATTTCGCTTGTCGGCCATATATGCTGGTGCGATATTACTGCAAGAGTGCAATCATCAATCTCACTGGAACGTCAAGGACAATTCAGTCTGGCCATGTTGCATGAAACTGTTGGATCCTGTATAGTACCTTATTGGCCGCACAGCTTTAAAGTTTCCCTGTTTGTCTCCTCTGTGTCTAACACTGGTCATTGAGCTCTCAGTGCTATCTCTCCCCTACTGGGCTTCTGTGTGTCAATGGAAAGTAGACAGCATGCAGAGACCCCATGTGGTTATGACTTTTGTGTTCAACTTGGTATTTTACACAGTTCTCTGAGTGGAGAATCTTGGAGTTGGGATTTTCAATCAAGCATGACCTCTGCTTTTAAGTCCCTGGTGTGTGCATGTCTGTGAGTAAGTGCTAGTAGTCTGTCCTCATATGTTCACACTGATTCTTGATAAATCATTTTGCTGATAAGGTCTGTCTCTTGTAATGTTTGTTTTTCTTATTTATGGGACTGTTTCTGAAGTTTTCTAATAGAAGCAATGGCCTTGAAAAAAACTCAATCTAGCTTCTCAAGTTTCTACCCTGAAGGTCAACCATTATGTAGTTTATCAACCTATGAAAGTGATAAAAGTGTAGCAGCTAATCTTTGGTTACAGTCCTCACACAGAGTGCGAGTCATTCTCAGATCACTGAGGGTTAGTTCCATAGAACGGGTGACCCCTGGAGCTGCCAGGCTGTGTGTGATTGTGACTCAGAGATACTACAGCACATACATTATATTAGCACCACCCCTCATTGAGAAAAATAGTTCGCATATCATGAAAATAGGGCAATAAAAAGTCCCTGGTCTCACTTGTTCAAACGTCTCTCTGCCTATATTGTGGCAAGTATGTGCATGTGGGGGGGGGGCACTTCCCATGATTTTTTCAAATAGACCAAAAAACTTTGATGGGTTTTAGCATTGGTCATGAGGATGTGGAACATGTGGTTTACAGTAGTAATTTAGTAATTATGGTAACCGTCTGTGTGGCTGAAGATACAGTAATCATATTAAGTACTGTTGAAACTTACTCTGATAACATCAAGGGAAATTTAATTAAATTTGTGTAACAGAGCCAAGTCTCCACTGAGCATCAAAAATGTGTATTTCACCTCATCAGGTTCAGTTCAGTTACACATGATAATTTTCAATTTCAAGTTGGCAAAGGAAGGAAACACCCTTCTCCTAAGCCTGTCTCTAGCGAAGTGCCCGACACATACAGTCGCGCCAGCATGCCCACGTAACAAAGGCGTACTGAGACGCAACAAAGACATTAGCATAAGAATAACTGATCATTTGTTACTAAATAATAATAACAATAAGCGTAAAGTTACGAACGTCCCATCACATTTGTAACACTTTTGACACAATACACCAAAATATATTGTATAATGGGAACCCCCCCCCCCGTCAATGAACCTCTGGCAGTGTTTATTAGGATTAGATTAAATAGGTTAACTTTGGAAGTGGTCTGAGTTGACCTAATTGTCAACTGACTCTGGGTGGTTGTTCTTTTGTTGTCCGTGATGATACCTTGTCGTCGAATCAAAAATTTCTAATTTCTACTGTCAGTCTTCTTTTGCTTCCCTGTTAACTTCTGGTTTTCTAGTGGGAATTGGCATTAACATGTTGACAATGGACAATCGAGCAAATTTTTTCACTAACCTCAAAAAGAAAGATGATTTTCACATGACTAGTGCATCTGGTGTGTTGTCAAACAATAAAGTTGAACCTCACTGATGCTGGATCCAGATCAAGTTTTATTAGCCATATTAGCTGTGTGTGTGTTTGACTAACTTATGATTACCATATTATTATTGACCCAGATGTTGGTTGGTCATTTGACAGTAGTGTTCACTTGTTTTAAACTGTGACACATCTCAGTAATGTTTATTACTTAATGACAGACTATATAGTATTATAGCATAATCTGTCTCTTGGATGCGGGGGAGGTAATAGTCACTCACTTTGTCAGAACCACTTTACTGCACTGAATAACAAGCATGAGACTGGTTCTCGAAATGCGGGACCGGTGCCGTTGACTATTGCCGGATGTGGTGCGATTTTGGAAAAGTGTGGTGTCAACTCCAGGGTTTTTTTCATGTTGATGAGACTGTGTTGAGCAAGTGTTGATCTCTTCACTGGCCTTTATTTTATTTTGTTCCAACTCTATTGAAGGTTCACCTCTACTTTGATGTAAACGTGTGCATAGATTGTAATGTTCTGTTGTCTTCAGATCGCTGTATTTTGTTTCCAGTCGTAGCAGTGCCCACGATGAGGAAGTGAGACACCTTTATGAAGAGATGGAGAATCAGATAAAACTTGAAAAGGAGCGATTCAAACAAGAGGTATATCTTGAAATGTTATGATGAGGACTTCATTCCTCCTGAGTTATAACTACAGTTAGTGAAACTGGGCTATTGAGGTGAACATTATGTTTAAATATTGCATATAACTTTAAGAAAACAAGTTAAAATTCTGACTCTATCAGTTCATGTGGCGGTTCTCCAGTTAATTTGCACTGTAATTCCCAATAGTTAAGATTTGCAAAATAAACTGAATATTCACAAGTTTAGGATGTTTTAAACAGTTTCGCTCGTATTTTCGTTTATAATTGATATTCTGGTTGATAACCTGACACTCTATATGAATCTGTAGTCTTAATAAGTTATGTAGTTATACAAAGTCTTCCAATTACAGTTTGGGTGTTATGTACTTTGTTTAGGAGAAGGTTAGAGAGCGCCAACTGAGGGCAGACATGGAACAGGAACTGGCTGAGAAAGAGAGTCAACTGCAGGAGGTTATAAATAGACAGAGGGAGGTAGGTGGGTGGTAGGGGTGGTGGAGCTGTTGTAAAGGGTGACGGAACTGTTGTAGGAATTGTGGGACAGCTGTAGGGAGTGGTGGAGCTCTTGTAGGGACATTGGAGTTACTGTGTAAGGAGTGGTGGGGCAGCTGGAGGGGTGGTGAGGCTGCTGTAGGGATGGCGGGTCTGCTGTAGGGATGGCTGGGCTGCTGCAGGGGTGGCGCTGCTGCTGTTGGGGTGGAGGGCTCTTCTAGGTGTTGATGCACTGTTTAAACTTAAGGAAATTTAGAATGTAGACAGACAGCTGCATAAAAACACATAGAAAAATATGGAATACAGTCAACTGTGTACCACAACTTTGCTGGTGAAGCTCACAGTTGAAGATATGTCCACGACTGGCAGTTTTGTTAGATTATTATTGATACTCTTCAAGTCGCAAATTGTGCAGCATTGAGGCATCCCCCTGGAGGACAGCTTGGAGTTACCAGCTGCCCAGTGAGGTAGATCATACATCAGCTGTCACTCCATTCTCTTGATGTTCAGGTGTCATTCATTCAACAAAATATCAAACTGTAGTGTATAAATACTAAACACCTTGTCCGAAGTTTGGAAATTTGTGTTCACTCGGCCGTGTTTTAATTATTTTGGTTTGATTAAGTCATTTTGCATACCAGTGAAAAACCCAGTAATTCCCATTTCCAACAATAATACATTCCGTCAACTTAATGTTTATTGTTTTTAGTAACTTTGCTGCCAAAGAGGGCTCGGTCTAAAAGTGAATGTTGCAAATTCAGTTGGAGCTAAATGCGTATTCAAGTTTGAGCATTCAGCTTTTTGAAGAGCAATTATGGTAATAATGATAATGATAATAAACTTTATTTATAGAGGATAAAATACAATAGATATAAAACATGCTTTAGCCAAAGGCTAATGTACAGCATTGTCCTCTGCAGCAAAAATTAAATTAAATTAAATAAATTAAGATAGATATTGATAAATAAATTAAATTAATTTATATTAAATTAAACAGTATTTACGATTTGGATATACAGATTGAATTAAAAATAAATAAATGAAAACTTATATGGTATATATGGAGTGACAAAAAGGAGGGACAGCTCTTACGACAACAGGTAACTAATGAGTTGGTGTCTGAAATCATCATAAGGGTCAGCCTCCTTTAGACTATTTGGAAAATTGTTCCACTGTTGAATGGCTTGAATAAAGAACGACTTAGAATAAAACAAACTTCTGGTTCCATGGTAATAAAATTTATTTATGACAATTTGGCAATACTTAAACATTTCGTTTATTGAACAACTGACTGATAGACAGTTGTGATAGTCTGACTGATAGACAACCGTGATAGTCTTCTCAGCATTGGGTCCACTAACCATTCGCAGTCACTATAGCAACACATCTCCTTTATGTGCTGTTTACTAGCCTGGCAACGTGTTGCTGTGTGATGGCATTCCACTCCTGAGTCAGTAAGTGCCTTGAGTCAGCCACAGTGGTTGTGTTGGACACTCGTGCAAGTACATCTCGTCCGAGTTGGTCCCAATAAGGTTCAAGTTTGGGCTGCCTACGGGCCATTTCATTTGGAGCCAGAACACCAGATTTTCACATTTGAGGAAAGCTGCAAACGGGGCGCAATTTACATAATTGTGATTCATACTGAGCCTGCTAACAGCAGGAATTCTATACTATCAATTACTCACAAATTTGGTTTTTACCCCTGGTTTTAATCACCAGCACATCACTGGTGGTGTCATTTTTTCGCAGCAAAGTTACTAAGCATAACAAAAATTTATTGACAAAATATAGCATTGTTGGAAAAGGGAATGACTGAGCTTTCCATTGGCATGCAACATGATTTAAATAAACCAAAAGTAATGAAAACACGCACGAGTGAACACAAATTTCCAAACTTTTGTTGAGATGTTTTCTCTCGAAACTATTTGGTTTGTGCACATCAGTTTAAATTCTGGCAGCTCATGAGGTCTTGTTAACATTACATGCTTTTTATTGGTGTTAATTTGTATTTTGGTCATTGTGTGCTTTCCATTTGCATTGTGATTTACGAAATTCAACAATTTCATTTTCAGCTGGAGCAGCGTCTTAGTAGGATGAACATGTCTGAAGCAGAGATCAAGCAAGAGAACGAACGACTTTTGAAGGTATGTGACTGCCAGGTGTTTCATTAACATTGGAAGTAGGTGGCACCTGGCATTTTTTTGAAATCTCCTATTAGTGGCGATTGTGCTATCTCTGATGAACTGCTTGATTGATTCATGAATTTGCCATAAAGGCAAACGATGAAAACTACCCATGACTTCGAGATTCAGTGTTGTATCTGGTATTTATGATTACATGCAGATTCTGACAGTTGAAATACTTGGTGGCCAAATCTAAAACAAATATTTCATTTAGTACTAGCATCACTAATTTTTTTCATTGTTACTTAAACTGTGTTGGGTTATTTACAATTTTTTGTTTATCCTTTTTTTCTTTAAGTCAAAATTATCGTTTGAAATGTACCTTGTCAGCAAATATTTCTAAATGAGATAAAATGTGTTAACATCTCCAGTTATAAATGTATATTCTAGAAACCCATGCTATTGTTTTGATGATTGTTCATTTTACGTTTATACAAAGCAGAACTTTCACTTATAAAAATAACATGACATCTGTTTTAAGCTGCTTCTTTCAGGGACATTGTCCGTTTAACGACTGAAAATGTCTTTTTGGATTGGATGCGTTAGACTTGTTGAAGATATTAGCCTTGATCAAAACTATAAATTTACAACAAAATTCATGTCTTTTTTCATTTTGTTACAAATTGCAATTCTCTCCTTTTTCTGCCACGCATTTGCTGAAGGTTAGTGACGTTACCTCTTAAATACGCTTAAAATACTCTGCCATCTATCAAGTGGAGTTACCTCCACTAACAGCGTGTTAGACTGAGACAACAGAGATTGCTGATGCAGAGCTCAAAAACACACTTTTTTCTTTCTATTGACTTTTTTAGGATAAAACCGAGTTGCTGCAGCTGCTGGAGAATTCTCACGATGAGCTGGAGGAACAGAAATCTTACCTGGCAAATGTCAAGAAAATGACGAAGGAAGAGAGGCGGGACCGGGCACTGTATGTAACACGTGTAGGGTGGGGCGTTATAATTTATATTATTTTGTGGAGTGTGAGTTGGGGTGCTGCAATTAACATTTGGGAGGAGCTGGGAGTGTCGTAACTAACCTTTTGAGGGCTTGTGTTGGAGTGCATTCTGTAGAGCAAGTTTCGCGCGAACGGCAAGTCAACTCTGGACTCAACTCATACGTTATAGCAAAATGTCCTTCGTTGAAATGATTGGAGCACGAATGTTGAATTATAGCAGATATGCCACTGCTTTTCCATTGGTGAAACTTTGTCACAAGTGCTCAGCGAGTATCTCGCGCCAACGTCCCTGTTGACCACGTTATTAAACATGTCATGTCGAAGACCAGAAATTGTCAACACTTACATAATTAACGAATTTTCTGCTCTCAGATTGTGAAGTAATCAATAAACTCCACATTACTTTTGGTATAGTCCTGTAAAACTATTGGCATTAATTTGACTTATTAAGAAACCCCAAAATTGTTCAAAACTCAGTTATGACGAGTTATATTAATTTTCAGTCTCTAGAGGGTTCCATGTTGACGTCATTGTGTAACAAGAACTTCAAAACACAACCATTTGTATAAGCAAAGTCATAGTGCTCACCTCGTAGGTTAGAGGTTCCACTGTGGCAGTGTTCTCAGTACCTTGCAAAATTCTCAGTCACCCAAGTCTCAACATGAGGCGGTTACTAACATTTCTGCTCAACACTCCCTAAATTTAGATGAAACAGTATGCACTCTGTTGTTGCCATTTTTTTTTTAATTATGTTGGGCATTCAGACACACACACACGCACACGCACACACACACACACACACGCACACGCACACTCTCACACACACACACACACACACACACACACACACAAATGCACACAAACGCACACAAACGCACACAAACATGTAATATTTGAAACTATTCGTTTAAACCTCTAACACTAATTCAAAGCCTGAGAAGTGAGTCCTCCAATCTCGTGGCGTCTTGTTTTTGTCATGTTCCCAGATCCAGTCTCCATAGCTCTGTGTTATCTTCTATCTTTTGGTTCACAGCCAAGCTGTCCAGGTGACAACAGGGATTGCGTTAGAGAGAGAAACGCTTGTTAGGCAACTGGATCTTCTCAGGTGTGTAAGCTGTCCTTCTACTTTGATATTATGATAGTTTTGTGAGTGGAAGGATACGCCAGTATCACAAATACAAATATATTAATCCTTTTGCACAGAGTTCCAACAATTCGACTTAAAACCTCTACTCTCATTTAGTGTGTTGGTGCTTTGACGGATTTGTGCTTGAATTTGAAAAAGGTCTGTGGTATAGTGGTGTTGATTGAGTGTGTATAATTATGTTCTGTCTAAAACAGTGCCATCTTGAGTTGAGGTGATTTAAACTCTTGCCGGATTTAATCCTGTGTGTGTACCTTATGATTTGCCGTCTCTTGTAAACAACTGGTTCAAACATGAGTGTCAAGTTTATGTCTTGTCGCTTTAGTCTAGGCAGGTCTTATCTCGACTGATAATGGACCCTACTGCAGAATACAATGTACCAATTTGAACTTGCTGAAACACAAAGCAAGTTCAGTTTTCAACCAATCAGAATGACTGAGCGCTATGACATAAACTATCTCATGTTACCTAATGAAAATCCTTGGTCCATCATCATTCAGCAGTCAAGAATCTTATTTCTCTATGTCTCTGTGTTAGGCTGTTTGGGTTTATTGCATTGTGTCATGTTAAAGCCTAACTTCAATGGAATTTTGTTATTTTAGATGTATTGGGATAACCAGATAGTCCTAGCAAAGCCTTAGTAAAATAAGAAAATGCGAGTTCAATCACGCAAATGTTAGCCAGTCAAATGATAGGAGAAGCTGCCTTTTCGTGCCATGTTGCGTCACCGCGAGATCCCAGCACAAACAACAAAAGGCCGATTAACAGTTGTATTGGGTAGGGGTCTGAATAGAACACCATTGCATGCAGGTGTTACTCGCAGCTGTTTGAATTTAAAGGTGATTCTCACGGTGACGTAGACAAAAGCAAGCCAATATTCCTAACAGTTCGTTACATTTGGCAATTTATGGCACTAGCTGGCTCTGAGCGATGCTCTTGACATAATATAGGAGCCAAATTTACAGGTGTTACCGTTTAAGATAGGCTTTAATGAATGTTTTTCTTTTAGAGACATGAACAAGAAGTTAAGAGACGAGCAAGATATTGCAGAATCTCGAAAGGTGAGTATCTACTTATCATTGCCATGGAGACTAGGTGCTTTGACGCTGGGATGGTTTAGTCTTCAAACACTGCTGCGCATCAACGCTTTTGGTCTTTGTTGGAGAATAGTTTGAGAACACTCCAGGCAACAGGAAGGGTGGATGATGAAGAGTTAACTTTGTAGTAATTCAGGTCATTTTAAAACTGTTGGAGTTGTGTTTTTTGTGCAAGATACAGCGATTGTCAACGACGTAATCTAGTGTGTAAATGATAAATGTATGGCTTTATAAGTCAAAGTGACTGTCCATTCACCAAATCTAACTGCTAGCACTGTTTTCCCCCTAGTCTACGTCAGGTACCCCCAGGCCTGCACAGCGGAGGATACAGGTAGTGAAGTAACAATGGATGCATCATGAAGTCAGAACTCACTCTTGCGCTCTTCTCGCTTTCTCTGCCAAGCGTTGGCTGAAAGTGTCACTTGGGTTGATTATTTTGCATCTCCAAAATATTAAGGGAAGAATATCATGAGCACAAGTCAATGTTGCGCAATTTTTCCAACCTGTTCTATTTCTATCATAGGACATTGCCAAACTGTAGTGATGTCCGTTTGTGTAGTACCCATGTAACGTACACTCTCAATATTCATGGAACATTCAGGAGAGATTGCGAACAAGCCTGGGACAGTTAGACTTTAGCGATAACCCTGGTGCGGGTCTGAGATCATGTGCAACCGTGACAGAAGTCTGGTCTCTCAATTTCTGATTACAAAGAACAATTTCCTTCATTGTCTAAAGCAATCAAATGGACATTCTCTACACCTGAATTCTGATTCCCTTAAACTGAATTTTTAATTTCTGGGTTTTCAGTCACCAAGTTGGCGAGAATCATTAAATTTGAAGAAGAAAAAATTGTGAACGGGTGATATAGTTCTTTTTGTTATTTGCAACGGGGAGTTCTGAATTCATGCTATGCTACTAGATAATAACATGGTGCCGTTGAACGTTTGGTTTTGCTAATCAGTACACAGTAGTTTTGTAATTGCCTCCCCTGAACATGTGCTGTTTGCCTGTCTGTTAATCCCGCTCTTGTACTACAACACCATTTAGTCAGATCTAACAATCTCCCTCATTGCATGCTCACTAGTGTACATGTAGTTTGTTTGTTGTTAATTCTAGCTACACAGATTAGCCAATATGAGTCAATGAATGAAACTTTCCTAAAAATCCTAAGGTGGTAAGTTGGAGTGACAAATCGTGTGTGCTAGTGCTGGTGTCTAAAGCAGGGTTTTTATCAAAACTTGCAGAAATTATTCACCTGTAGGATGGAAAAATTATATTCTTTGCTGGAATATGGGTGAATATGAAATTGTCAATTGTGCCATTTGTCATTTCCTTAAGGTATGGACTGTTTTGTGGTGATTTGGTTCCTATGGATACGTTCACACTGCTGCCTTTGCATCGATAACCAATCAATCAGAACATTTCCTCAGTCAAGAATATTTATTGTGCTGAGTGATATACGAGCTGTTTTAAAGCTGAATCTTGCTCAATGTTGAATTCGTAACCTTAGAGTCTTCAGGTTTGCTTGCATTACCACTCACATCTGACCTTGAATTGTTGGCGAATGAGTCAGAAACTCAAGTATGGGGTTGGTGAAGCCCAGTAAGCTGTGAAATGTTTCCTTAGTCGATGATTGTCTTGATGTTCTTGTTGGTATGGAGTATTATGAGATCGCTTATGCAGAGTAAAAGGCTTAATTCGATTTTCATTTTTAGCCAGATAAATAGTCCCAAAATGCGGCTTCAATTCCTGTCCTCTAATCATACCTATTCAATAGCCCAATTAATAGTAGATGATGAATACGAATCAAAGCATATTATTTGTTTAAGTGCAAGGTGTAAATCAAAATACCCAGCTTTGAGTTGCTATAGTAAAATGTAACGTAGTAAATATGAATGTTAGATTGTTGTGATGTTGTGTGCAGTTTGCGTTTTTAACATGCTAATCCTGTGTCATGTCATGTTTTAGTTTGTGCTTGCGGTGCTGTGTTCTGCAGTTGAATTCATTGATTTAGTAATGATCCGTTTTTATGTAGCGCCCTCTGTTGGCCAAGTTGTTTCTCCCTCACTGAGAGAGCATGTTGTCCTTTTAATTGTTTGATTTTGCTTTTGTCAAAAGACAGGGCCCATGCTATCCTGAGAGGAAAAGTGCTTGCGCCTTCAGGAACTTATTGTTTGAGGGGAAAATCCCCCCTCCAGCACTGTGACCACCTTAAGTTTTTCATAAGTCATTCTAACCCTGAGGGGAATTTTTTAATCAGTGGAGTGGAATTTTGGCCCTGAAAGGGGGTAATTTCACAAGCGTTTTAAGTGTTTTTCATAGGGTATTGGGGCAGATATGCTGCCCCAAAATTGAGCTACTAAGGGCCCTGGAAAACGCAATTCAAATTCTTAAATAAGACGATTTTAAGTGAACGCTGTTTTATAGTGGCCACCAATATGCTTTGTGCATGTTGATTCATGTTGAACCTGTTGTGTCTTTGTTTAAATTTGTATTTTTGGCTTTTTAAACTCACAAACAAAAAGACCTGCTCATTTGACACTACACAGACAATTTTACGCATTCATTTTCATAACTTAGGTGTAATTATGAGATCTGATTACAATGTTACAGATTGATCAGGCAAGACAGAACTCCAGTGACCAGTCACGGCTCCCTCTCACTAAGCAAGGCTCTCTCCTCTCCAACTACTTCAGTCCAACCCTGTCTCAAAGCTCCAGGTACTCTTGCGCCCTCTATTGTCTGTTTCACAAGAGGCTGATAGTCTCAACCTGTCTGTGCACGGTATCAGATGCACAGCCAAGTTGCAGTAAGGTGTCACCAATTTCAAACAAAACGACACTGCACCATTTTCAAGAGCTTCTAACACTGTGGTGAATAATATCCACAGTTTTTTAAAACTTTTTCCAATGGTAGATGTGCTGCAAAACTTTGTGTTGTTTATGTGTCATGAAAAAATGACAAAAGGTTGTATTGTGTCCTAAATTGGTGAGATTTTACTGAAATTTACTTAATTATGACATGGCTGATTTCATTTATCATAATTCACAATGGACTATTATATGATTGTGTGAGTGTCTTACTTCTGTATTTTCTTAGGGCAGTTTGTAGAAAAATGGGCAGATATAACATACCCACATTTTGAGAACCAGTTGGTGCTTGTTATTCAGTGGAGAAAACTGGTTCTCAAAATGTGGGCACTTTATATCGGACTATTACCAAAAAAGGTAACGTGTAATAATGTTCTCAACTAAACCTTAAAGGAACTCACTTGACCCATGCAAACTTGTCTTATGATAGGAACCGATGGCTTAAAAATTATACATGTTTTTGGTTGGTTAAGCAGAATTGTGCCATGTTGAGGAAACATATTTTTCATACCAGAAGTATCAATCTGATGTCGTGCAAGATGTCAAAAACTGGCTGTTTGTACATTTGGTAGTAAAAACAATTTAATAACTTCTGTTGTATTACTGAAAGTGGAAAGAACATTATTTTGGGTGTGTGAAAGTGTAATTTGTGCAAATTATAGCGAGCTTGGATATTGTGCTTTTTTGAAGTTTTCAAAAAGAATGTGTGTTTACATGAAGAGTCTCTGTGTGAGTTGCTATATGTCAATTTTTGTTGTATTATCCCACCAATTCATACCTCCCTTGTGTCAGCCAGTACAGAGCTGTGTAAGTGACATACTGTTCACTACCAGTTATTGTCATCGCAATTCATTGACCTTTGACCTTATTTTCCAAGGTTGGGCTCTAAGTGGTAGATCTAGACCAGGTAAACTAGATGTTATTAGCATGCTTCATAAGCAGTCATACACTGGCACGCACTCCATGCTTGTGTTCCCATGGAGACAATCTGTTGTCAACTAATGTTGTACACTCAGTTACTTTACTATTAGGAGAAAATTTTAAATCAATAACTACTCTTATTTGTTCAGTTATCAGTGTTTTAATGTCATCATTGTGATACTGTGTTGTTTGACCATCTTTGCACTTTTATGGTTAGTGTCAGCACAGAACGTTAATTTTGCATTATTTCACTGACGTTTGCTATTTCCTGTTTCTGTGTGTTGCTTTGACTTAAAAGTGAGCTGAGTTTCTTTTGTTTTAAATGGGAAATTTTGTTTTGATAATGTTGTGGTCAGTAAGGTTTCTGAATTTTGATTGATGAGCCTGGGTGGCAAAACTGGTTGATGTCTTCTCAGAAGCAAAATCCCAGGCAAGTCTTAACATTCTGACAGTACTGACTTCATAAGGGTTGAAGTAAAAAGTAGTACTACACAATCTTATTCTATTCCAGGCTTGACTTTTCCCTGATCCACAGGGGGTAATAAAACAATTATCTTCTCAGCCATTCCCATGAATCTTTTGTTTACTTACACAGTACAACTGTACAGTTGTGCTTACTAAGGTTCACAAAGAACTGCTTCCACTGTCCTTGCATTCAAAAGTCCTGTGAACAACCACCATTAATATTCTGTGCCACTGTGTGGACTTGTTACCCCCTCCAAGCCCAAAGTGTGCAGGCTTGTACAATATTTTTCAAGCTGAGTCAATTATGTACAAGCTTTTTTGATTGGACACCCTTATTTAAGATTCCACCCTAAGTTCGACGACGTCGCATAACCTAGGTAGCACCATATTTCCGTTTTAGTGGCTTTGAGCATACCGCACAAGCTACATTGTCATGAATGAGCAAGACATTCTGGGATGGGTTCATTTTGTTAATCATTTGATAAGGAATGGCGCTTTGATTTGAGATGTAATATCATAAAGAAAGCCGGCTTGAATTATGTTACCAACCATCAACCTTATTCAAGCTTTGGTTACCAGGAGACGAGGTTTCCCATGCTTGGAATGCAATGTTGACAAATGGTGACTGGCACAACAAACGTCAAGATTTTTTAACAAGCCTGGTTTACCTTAGTCACCAGTAGTCATTTTCAAGCCAACCAAGCATTTTATGTTTAGTACTGCAGCAAGGACATTAGACAAAGAATATTATAAAAGGTGACGTTCCATTAACCTTGGTTGGGTCAAATTTAGCTATCAGTAATCGGCATATGCAACAAGCAATTGTTAAACATTAAACACAAAATTTTGAATTAAGATACCCTGTTATGTGCTTTTAATTAAAATTGAAAAGATTTTTTTTTCTCTGAATCACATTGTTGTGGCATGGCAAAATATAAATTTTGAAAGTGTGATGAAAATGGTTGACTGTTTATTTGTATTCACCTTCTTTGATGCGTAGAGGTCGTTGTACGTCACGACTAATTCGATTTTAGGTAATTTAAAGCTACTATATAATGTTTAAGACCTCCTACCAGGCTCCTTGGTCTATTGTAAGATCTTTTCCTGCATTGGGATGACACTTGTAAAGCAGGGTCTTGTTTTTGTGCTCATGGTAGTTGGAGACCTTGACCTTGATGTTTGGTCATGTGTAGTGAGTCTGAAACCAGTGATTATGGTTGAAAAGCATGCGGTTTCACAACGCAATTTGCTTCAATCATCAGACAGACGTACGAGCATGAAGTTCATTTCACTTTACTGGCCAGCATTAGCTGTAGATGATATTGCCTTGTTTAATTCAGATTCACTGGATACTAGTAGTGTGTTAAAATGGTCTTAACAAATAATGACCACCATTATTGCTTGTGTGTTCTTTGGCAACTATCGAAACCGTATCGTCAATTTTTTGTGAATCCACCGTTACTCATATTCTGAAATGTTTTGATGAAACAATGCTGCGTTGTTCAAGATGGTGGGTTGGGGTGCTAATATTGTGTTTCTACTTGTTGATATATCAGTGTTTAAGAGCATGTTATTGACCCAACCAACAGCCAGACCACTGAACATATCGGTAACTTTGGGGAGACCCCAGGCACCCAGGCCATCTTCAAGACATATGCTATGAAGAAAGGCTCCGACATGCCGTTGTTAAGGTTGTCTTGAACGTTTGCCCTTTGAAGGTTAAGTTCTCCTGTGTCATCCTATTTTTGCCGGTGAAGCGTGTTTTATGGTCTGAGCTTAAAAGTTCCATCATGGTTCCTTCGCTCTGTGTTGTTCATGTTACCGTGCCAACCTGTGTCATTATGCTTTCAGGTCATCTGGTCAGTCGTTCCACTTTGATGACTTGAAGTCCATCAACGATGATGAAGATGATGGAATAGACTATGACGATGACGTTATTGATAAAGAAGTCTCAGAAATTTATAATAATAATAACAATAATACTGACGTGGGAGACAGTGCAAAGCTGGGAGGAGTTCGTAGTGGTGAGGGAAACAATAATGTAAAAATAACAAATATGCATACATTACCGAAACCATGTGAGAATGAACGTTTAAGTCATCATCGGACAGACACTAGTGAGTTAGGTCAAGATGGTGCTTGTACTCCATCTGCAGACACTAGTGGTAATAGTGGTGTGAGGCATGATGAAACACAGTGTAGTCCTAGCAACCGCAGGAGACAAGAGTTTGTGAAACAGTCCAAAATGGCGGTGACAATGAATAAGGATTCTAATGTGGAGTGTAAGTCTGCAGGTGGTCAACAGGTGTCTCCGGATGCTGGTGTATTTGTGTCAGTTTCCTTAGACAGTCAGGACAGGCAGTCCCCTATAGGGGCACACAACACTGCAGGCTCAGGGGTCCTGGATAACCAGGTAGGTTTTGTCAGCTTTTACAATGTATTATGCATGGTTATAAAACTCCTCTGAAAGGATTTCAAGCATTTTTAGGTCTGGTCAACATGCCAACTGTTGGTCATACCACGTGACCTAATTAATATAAGTCCGAAAAGATTTCTCGTATTTATTAGGTTGTGTGATGTGGTCAACAGGTGGTGTGCTGACCAAACTTAAAAATGTTTGCGATATTTATTTCACGCTTGTTTGAGATTTACATTTATATGTCCTCTCAACTAAAACTATTGCGCAAACAACCTCATCTTGGTCAAGGTCGTTAAAACAATTCTATCCTGTGATCATAGAATGGCATTGAATCTTCCATGGGTACTCAAGCATTGTGTTCCCACATAAAAGATAGCATCGGTTTGTTCCGTACTCATGACCTTAACCTTTGTCTGTAGTGAATAATCGTCAAAAGTACTGTCGCTTTTTTATCACCCTATTGAAGTCTCCCACTCAATTTGAAAACCGGTTGATGATGGTATTTTTCCGAAGATTAAAATCATATTTGGGCATTACAGACAAGGGGGACATGTTGCTCGGTCACACCAGGTGGCGCTGTAGGAATTGCTACAATGCTACTTTTGTTCAAGGAATGAATCCTGGTTAAACTTTTATGCATGGAATTGCAGGCTGCCGGTCCTAGCCGTGTGTTCAAAATTGTGTTTGTTGGTGACTCTGGAGTAGGCAAGAGCAGCTTTATCCACAGATTCTGTGAGAACGCATTCACTGGACAGTTCTGTGCTACAATAGGTAGGCTCACATCTTCTCATGCAGTGCTTGTCTTAGATAGGAACCTCTACTGTCCATACATTCACCTATAACCTGGCTTCTGTTAAAGAAACTTTCGATTGAGATCATCTTCACCTGTAAACTATAGTCTCCACTTTGTGAAATGAAAAGTTATTTCTGGGCCTAGGAAGAACCAGTAGTTTGTCGTCAATTGAGACCCTGCTCTGAATCTGACATGACTCATCATGACAAGCCAACCAATTGAGCCTCGTCTCAAATAAGAACAAAATTTCAGTTCTTCCAAGCTGTGTCATTTCCTGTGATCTGGGAACGGCACAATGTAGGCGAGACCAATTTCATAACAGTAAGGTCTCTAGATTGAATTTGTTCAGTAGTTATGCTTTACTACTCCGATGCAGGTGTGGATTTTCAAGTTAAATCTATTGTTGTTGGCGACCAAGTGGTGGCGCTGCAGTTGTGGGACACAGCTGGCCAAGAGAGGTCAGTAGTTGTTTTGCAGATTGACTAAGATATTTCTCAGTGTGGTATGGAAGGTTTTTTAAATTTATGTAGGACAAGTCTGTGTATTGGGCCAAACACTTGTAAAACTAAAGATTTGAACTCAGTAAAGTTAGTGCATGTTTTCTGAATTAGAATTCTGTTTTTGACTTAATTCCAATCTGTTATTACTAGTGTCATGTGGCAATGATTGACGTTAAATGTTCAATGTGACATCTCAAAATGCTGATACAGTTTTATAAATTATCGTTTCGTGTTTGTTTTATGCAACTATTGAGTTATCTTACAAAAACCATTATTCTTATTTTTGATAGCCCTCATTCAAAATTGGAACATTTTGAAAATTCCTAACAGCTTTTTGGAGATCAATGCATCATGCTGTTTCTAAAATATGATGTTCTGAAGTTAGCCAAATATGGGCATTTTTCTAGGTTCCTGAATAACATTAGTTACCTGTAATTGGTAATGTAGGGCTGCAGAATTATTTATATGTCAATATTTTGCGAATTTTTCCAAGTCATCAATGTAAATTTTTAAATTGCATGTTATTGTGGAATGTCCACTCCTGTTTTGTTCTAGGTATCGCAGTATAACTAAGCAGTACTTTCGCAAGTCTGACGGGGTCATTGTCATGTATGATGTCACATCTGAATCATCGTTCCGTAACGTTCGTCAGTGGATGGTCAGTATTGAGGAAGAGTCCGAAGATGAGACTGTGATTATGTTGCTAGGCAACAAAACTGACCTCACTGAGGACGACTCACACCGTCCTGTTCAATATAAAGATGGGGTACAATTGGCTGATGTGAGTTTAGCTGTCACTTTCTCTTGTTTGTCTGATCATTCATTGTTTGTCACTTGACAAGTTCACTGTAATCAGGCCGTATTCAAGTGTTATGGAAAAGACTGTAGCTATTGTTGATTTTCACACGAGCCCAACGACTGTGGCTTCCAATTTTGTTTTTTGCATCCAAGGCTGTATCTCAATCGTTTGTAGGATTTTTATGAAATTTGGAAAGTATTTTCCTCTGAATGATGTGGCAGTGGGTTACGACTTTTAGATGCATGTGACTACGACATTGTGGCAGTTTTATGCGTATATCTGTATCTTCAGCGTTCCTCCGATTGATTTTCATGAAATTTGACAAAGAGCAGACCTGTGTACGGAAATCAAGCCTTCAGTACGCAAGTACGCACGGCCAGGCAAAAATATGCAAATTCAAAACAGAGTCATTAATTGGCTTGTTTCTCACTAAATATGCCAATTTGTAGTCAGAATGGAAGAGGAATAAGATTTTAATACTGTTAGAAATTAAAAAAGAATATTGCAAAATGATTATTTTAGCCAAAAAATTTGAGCTACGAACTCGGAAAACTCGCTTCGTTTCATTCTCGAAATAGCCAGATAATCGGCGAATCACGAGGCCTCTTCTATCGGTATGTGTGTCACAGGCCTAACCTATAAGCAACGACTTCTGTGATTTGTGGATTGCTTACTTCGTCTCATTCCGACTATATACAGCTAAATACGTACTGTTGACAAAATGGCAAAGCATGAGTGGCCTTGCTGCATATTCTGAACTAAGAAGCTTCTGAAAGAAGGGAACATATGTTGTTGGCACGTTATTCCAAAGAATGACAATGTCTTATGGAAGGGACCATGGAATTTATACTGCAAGTTTTATATAGCGTGTTGTTTTTTGCGGACATGGTGACTGCATTGACTTCGTAGCATGTTGAGCTGACGGACACTCGAGGTTTTTTCACAGGCGGTACGGTGGTACATGTTCACAGACACTTGCAATGAATAACTATTCCAATTTTTTGTGAATGGTTAAGAAAATGTCATCTGGTGCAAAACATTGTCCAGTGCAGATTCATAAACACCTTTTTGCTGATATGTTTTTGGGTTAAGAAACGAGTACAACAGTTTATATTTTACCACTGCGGCATGTATTAACATAACTATTTAAGCTCAGTATGGAAGTTTGCTATTGATTAACTGGATCTATTCACTATGCGTGTTGTCCCTAAATGAAACACCTTAGTTTATTCTGAAATAATGTATTTTAAAAACTTTCAGAGGAAAGTAACTAGGAAAAGTAGCCATGCGTGCACCAGGGGGCAAAAGGGTCCGCCTCAGAGAAACAAAAAGTCCTAGAAAGCGAGACAAAAGTCCACTAAAAAGGCAGGAATTCTTCTTTAGTAAAAGGTCCACATCTTCAAAAATTCGATCCCCCCTACATTTTAGGTTGGGTTTGCTGGAAGTTCGAATTTTCGATAATTAGTCTGTACACAAAAATGTGCAAATTTACTCGATAATCTGCAAATCTGGTGTTCAAAGTACTCCAATGCAGTTTTGGTGGTACATAGGTATGAAATAGGCCTCCATTAAAAAGGACGATGTCTTGTTTTTGAGCAGATTTGACGTATTCTGTGCTACCTAGTGGCCATTTTTATTGTTCACCAATCTGTTTTTGATGTTGTCATCTCTACTGAACAAACTGTTCCTCGTAAGATTTTTGTGAAATTTGCAAACGTGTTTCCTTGAATGTGACCATAGATTACAGCAACATTCAGGCACATCTGAATTCCACTGTGCCCCCTAGTGGCAATTTATGTTTGTGTTCACATTTCTTGGCTGAATATTAAGTAGATGACATTGCGTCATGTAGTTTTTGGCTTCAGCCTCTCTATACACCAAACTGCTCAAACGATCATTTAGAAAGTGGGCAGATGTTCTACTGACAACAGCAAGACGGTTGACTTTCAGAGAAATTGGACTTAACTTTCAACTGCTGATTTGTTTGCGTGCTCTAACCCGCTTACTACCCCAGCATTGTGTACCAACACTATGGGCTTCTTTGTCACGTTAAGTCTAACATGATCCTAGATCAGATTGTGATGTTGGAAATTTCTTGGTTTTAACAGTCCAGGGGTGTGGTAGGTCTCAGCCCACTCGCCAAGAGCGAATTTCAATGTGAAAAGCTTTAATACTTTGGATGACAGAAACTCAGGGTGTTTCATGGCACCTATGTAGTTCATTAATACATTATCACATGGACCGTACAATGGGCATTCAGGTGCCATGAGCCCTTGTTAATCATTAATCGAACACTGATCCATGTTCCTTTTGTGTGGAGCAGAGCAATTGCAGCATTACAAATGACTTCACAGCAATAAAACACTGTCTGAAATGACTCTTTGAAGGGTGGTAGATAATTGGCGTACTGCTGTGTGGAGCCAGATGAAAGACTTAATGGACTACATGTAGATTGATATATGGATTTGGAAATAGCTGTAGTCTAGAGTTAACAATAAACAAGATAGATGTTTTGGAATGACAGAGTGTTATTGATGAAGATTGAAAGACTGCTGAGTATGGCTGTCAGTTGAATAAAGAATTGACAGGTGACTTGCAGGAACACTAGGGGGAGTTGATGTTTGATGCAATTAACATCTCCAATTATTTATTAAATCCTTTTTTGTTTATCAAGCTCACTGCATTATCATATTTGTTTTTTATTTTATTATTTGAATGAGTGATTTTGCTCCAACGGTCTTTATATTTTTCTGTTCTATTATTTCCTAGTCTACATTAAGCGTTTTTCTAAGGTTTGGTAACACTTGATATTTCCAGAGTTACGGGTGTCTCTTCTTTGAGACTAGTGCCAAGCAAGGGAAAAATGTACAGGAATGCATGGTAGCCCTGGCCAGGTATGACATTTTATCTCATTTTGACTTGGTTGCTTTATCTTTTCATTGAATTTCATCACAGTGCATTAATTGGTCATTAATAGAAATTCAAAAAATAAAATTTCTGCTTCTACCCTGTATTTTAATTATTTTGCATGTCACTATCAGACTCTAGTGTCGTTCCTTATCTCCATATTTTTCCTTATTCAGAATTAGATCACTGCATAAACTGATATTGTATTCTTGCATTCTGGGGTTGGCTATTCACTGATCCACAGGGGGTAATAAAATCATTATCTTCTCAGCCAGGACCATAAACCCTTTGTTAAGCTGTGTTTAGATATGCAGTCCAACTGGGACAGTTCTGTGACTATGAGCATGGTTCACAAAAAAACTGCATGTCAATTTCTAAAGGCCTAATGTGTGTGAATGACACCTATGACTTACAACCATCAGTGACATTTTTAAGCCACTATGGGAACTAGTTACCCCCTGTAAGCCCAAAAGGGTTTACAATCATGTAGCTTGTCTTATTAATCAATATTGAGTTGAGCATGAAATTCATGACCCTGTACATGGATCTTTTACAGTCTTTTGGAAGATAACGAAGACAAACAGATGGAAGCAGCAGTTAAACTTCAGAAAACGGGAAAGAAAGCTAAGTGCTGTAAATGAGGACTCTGCACACTCTTGGAGTCGTTACTCATGCACCCTTTCGCCCTGTCGAATGACGTGGGGTCACCATGTGACCGAGATGTGTGTCTGTACTTAAGGCAGTGCTCCATGAGTCATGGGGCTTGTGGGAATGAGTGACACCTATTGGTCTGTGAAGTAACTTGAGTGACGTCGGTTGGTACTTGGTGCAGTAGCTATAGTGTAAATGAAAGTAATGTTCAGAACTTAAATCGTGCTTGTCGCTGCAGTATTAGCACGTAAAGTGCAATACAAAAGTGATAAGATAAAGTACCATTAACAGCAAAAATGACTAGTAATGGTTGCAAAATGGTTGCAAAATTCTAATGGCTTGTCCCCTTTCTTGTTAATTTCCCTTCATTCTTGGTCATGAGAGAAAACTAGTCTGACGTTGGAGTCAGCCTCCACCCACTCGTCGTGTTAGAGAATTCCAGGTCATTTTGTCTGAATAGTTTGGCTTGTACTGTAATTGGAACAGTAGAGGTGTTACAGTCAACGTCAGTTACTGGCATGAAGTTTTGTTAAAGTTGTGGATCCAGATCTGTGGTTCACGTTGGACAAGTGTGAGGAGTACTTTAGACTTCTCAATGGTTACAGCAGTGCAAATGTGAGCTGGTGCTGTGTATCTTTCTACTTCTGTTTTGCTCTGGAATATGGCAAGTGTATTCATAAAATGGCACTTGTCTGTGAACCAGCACCCTCTGGTGTTAAGGGTGTGCAGCTGGGCTGGGGATTCATACGGATCTCATAGAAACGCCTTGTAAAAGTTTTGCTAGATAAAATTGCATTATGATTAAATATTTCCACAATTATTGATAGAGAATGCAAGGCCTCGTAGTTTTGGAGATTTTTTTGTATCTGATCAAAGATCATGGTTTCGTTTGATGCATATCAATATGAATTCAACTTAATTTCAGCCAAAGTTTGGTCTAGCAACTTCAATAGTTCATTAGTTTCAGTAAGTCAATACCATTTCTGGAACTAAAAGCAATCTAGTGTATTCAAGCACTGGAGGCTTTATTTCCATCTATCGAGTTGTATAATGTATGAGCAAAGCCTTTGTGAGCAACACTTAAAGCAAATCCTTCCTCTTCTAATCAATACAAACCTGTATCAGTTTAAACTTATTCTCAAATGATGCTCTTTCAACATTTGTATTCAAATGTTTTTAAAATAATCACAATTCTATTAAATTTTCAAAATATTTTTTATATTTCTGGTGGTGTTCCAACACGATGAAAGGCATTGAGTTTTGCATTTCAGGAGTCTCCATCCAAAAATCAAGTTCATATTAAGGAAAGTAATGTTCATTTTTGTTGATGTCTGCCAATTATTGACACTCCGTCTGTGTTCTAAACCAATGAAAATAATGCGGAGAGTTTCTTTAAAGCACACAGAAAATCAGTCAACAGACTTCCCTGGTTAACATCCTTTGATTTTATGTAAGTTCACCTTTGTGAGCTTTTGTGTCAATCTAATATGATTGCATAGCCTGGTTGTTTGTGCAATGTTCCCTGATTGTCTGTGGCAATAGTTCTCTTATTCAACTGTCTCATGTAGTTATAGATCATGCAGTGTGTTGATATTACAATTTAGTTTGTAAGCCCTTGTCAGGCGCAGGTCAATGTCTTATGGTTCTGCTAATAATACACCTGACTTTGTCTATGATTTCATTGGTTGTTTACATACTACGATTCAATGTAGCTGATTGTGATCTCCCTTTTCTAAGTGAGCATGGTTTGCATAGGTTTATGGGTGGTCTTGTAATGCAGTATGTTTGTATCGAAACTGGCTGTTATCTAAGTTTATATTTGTTTAATATTATGTTCACTCAAATATTGATTTTTTAGAAATTTAGTTTTGGTTTACGTACTAGGTATTCCCATGTCTTATGTATGAGTTACGAGATTGGTTTATTGCTATTTTTGTTAAAGGAAAATTCCAGAATTTTTATGTTATTAAAAATCATTCATTATGTAACCAGCTAACATTTTTACAGAAAGGTCAAACAGTGGAAAACCACCCGAAGTTTGGGTCACAATAATTCATGTCTATTCTTTCCAGTGTCTGCCTGTGGTAAACCCTCCATCTTGGTGTAGATTGTTTTAAAGTTGCGGAAAACCAAATGAAGGGATAATTTAAAAACTAACAGCATTTTCGAGATTTTATCTTGAAAACTTACATCATACCAAATGTGAATATGTTATTAATCCTGCAGTTATGCTATAAATGTACCTTAAGTTTCTATTTTTCTAAATTTTCCTAAAAAAGCAAAGTCACTGACATAATTAGGGGCAGGTTGGTGTAAAGTCAAAATCAACTTCTACAGAATTTCTTCTTAAAGGAAACATTTTCTTTTGCTCAGTTCAATTCTACAGTTTTGTAAATATTTGGCTAAATATACAAATTTGCAGATAATTTCCTTCATAATCTTAATGACAATGCAGTAAGGCAGAGGTTCTTCAGTGCATTGTTCATGGAAATTGAAGACATTGTTTTCCTATAGAAGTGTGGACCCATGAGGTCTTCAGAATAGGCCAAATATCCTGTAAACACAAGGATTAAGCAGAATTTGGAAAAATATAGCAACAGAGTTACATACAAAGTATACTGGGTGATTATCCCGTTAATGTGTTTGGATTTCCGAGTCTGATTGACCCTAATTAGGACTGGATTCTGACTACTGGGTATACAGTAAGTTTCGCCTATTTGGTGCTCAATATGGTCAACCATTGAAATTTTATTTTACTAAATGTCTCCACAGAAATAAAGATTACGAATGTGGTTGATCTCAAGCGTGCGTTGTATGGTGTAGATGTCTTAAAACAACCTTAAACGTTTGGTGATGTTCCCCTTAGTTGGGTAATCAGCCTGCTTTGAAATATGGAAAAGTGTCGAGATATGTGGAGAATTACCGTAATACCAAAAAGTAGTCCAGGACTCTCTAGAAAATGATAACCAAAAAATTTTACGAACAAAAGTGACAAATTGCGAACTTTGCGACAAAAAGACTTTACTGTAGGCCGGCACAGCTAGTAATGGGCATAAATTATTGTGATATTGACTTACGGTATCGAATCCGCAAATATTGAATTATGGATTTTCCCCCGAGGTGATATGTCCTTGGACTTCCCTTTAGTAATCTGTTATTTTGTGCCTCTTAAAGTGGCGTTATCGGTGAGAAACAACGTGGATCTAAAACTAAACAAAATCAGCGGCCACCGGTCCCCGGCCAACACTTTACTGGGAGAGCGAAACTCACTGGATAAATTGTAGTGTATGTTAAGTGTTTTGACCAACTGTCATTTTCCTTGAGTTTCAGTGATTAGCGGGTAGACAATGGCGTTAAGTGGCGATTTGTAATAAAGTCAGAAAACACGATTGTTGTTGCTTTATAGTTCTGATCAAAGCTAATATCTTCAAGAAGCGTTTCCCATATAATAATAATATTAATCAAAGAGCGTTTTTCGCCATATAATTAATTGTGTGCTACTTTCTGATAGTTTTCAATGCTCGCACTCCGCATGCCGTATCTTTTTACGATTACAGTAGGTGCACGTAGTTACGCCCAGGGGTCTTTAGTTAGCTGCGCCGTTATATGAAATTAGGCACATGGGCTTACAAGTGTGAAACACTTGAGTAAAACCCAGGAGCAACTTGTTTATTTATTATGTGAGTGAAACTTGCCTTATTTGTTGCAAAATGTTAGGTGAAGACTTGCTATTAAAAGTCATGCGCCTGATGTGTTGACATGTAAAACACTCTTGCACAAATAATTTTCTTCACGAAAGCGCATTATTTCGGATTAAGATACATGGGTCGAAATATGCATTAATTCCTTGTATTGGGCCTACTGGGTCATGTTCTTGTCTCTGGGTGTAAGTACTCCCCGTTTTCCCTCGGTGACATGGGCTTTACTTGATATTAAAGATACAGACTGTTTTTATTTTTTCAACTCTAGAATACAGGATAAGTTCCACCAATTGAAGCATGTTACTAAAACGGGAGCATTTTGTAAATTGCCGCACTCGGCGTTTAAAGTTAAATTTTGACTGTGATTTTGTACTCAGAAAATGACATTCCCACGTGTTGGTCATTTTAAAAAAGGTTGACGTCATGCTGAAAGATTAACATTTGAAAAATAAGTTATAATTAACAAGGTACCTAAACTACACGGTCAACGGACTCATAAACACGGGCATGGACGTATGAACACGACTCACGGACCTGCAAACACCGTCCACGGACTCACAAAACACGATCCTAATAAACGGGACACGGACTCGTATTCACGAGGAAACACAGTTAACGGACCGCCAAACACGGGTCACGGACCCATCGGCTTCCTGGGTCAGCTGACATCTTCATTTTCTGTCCGTAAACCGTGTTTCCTCGTGAAAATGAGTCAATGTCTCGTGTATTTGGGTGCGTGGATTGTGTTTTGTGAGTGCGTTCCCGTGTTTGTGAGTCAGTGGACGGTGTTTGCAGGTCGGTGAGTCGTGTTCATGCGTCCGTGCCCGTGTTTATGAGACCGTAGTTTAGGTACCTTGATTAAGCGTCAACACAACACGTGCTTGTGTGTAGGCATGTGGGTTTGGGCAAATTAATGTCGTCCGTCCCGAATGGTGCCCGCTGTTAAGCCTCCAAAATCCCTAGATGGATGTCGGTGGTTTTCAATGGAAATGTTTTTATTTTTACTGGCATTGTTTTGGTTACATGTCGGCTGCATGTTCTTGCTTTGACAGCCAAGATTTGCGTTTGGAAAGCTTGGGACCAGCGAATTGGCGATGACCTAAAATTTACTCGGTTCTGTTATTAACTCTGTTGGAAATTAAAGGTTATTTCTGAACTAATGATGACCCTCCCAACAGTAGGCCTACATGCGCGTACTAGGCTCATGGTCAAATATCCGAAATAATGTTTTTGAGAAAATTGTTCAGTCAAGTGTTTCGCATATACCGTAGCTTACTAAGTTCCACTTATAATAGTAGGTGGGTGTTCTCTGGGCATAGACCAATGCCAACTTGTGGCTACAGGCACACGCATTGTCGTAGAGAAAAACGCACAATCTTGCCCGCATGCGAAACACTTTCACGCTACTTCAGTGGTTTGATGACGTATTTCCTGGACTGTGACTCGGGTGCGATCATCACGTTCTGCTAGACTCACTCGTCAAGTTTTATTAGCAGGAATAACATGTAGGTAACAGTACAGTTTTAATTGACTAACTTGTTGTCATATTCATAAAGGTTTGAAAACATATACATTCGGTCGATATGAAAGTTTACCTAATAAAAACGACGAGTTACGGGTATTTACGCATCGAACAAGCTCTACCGATCATCGAGGTCAGCCAAGCATTTCAGTTTTTGCCTCCTTTTGGCCTTGGCCATATCCCGAGGCCTAAGTTTGCCTCAATCGTGACTTATGCAGCGTATTCGCTATGTGCATACGATCACGAGTGGAGTGTAGCAGACATGTACGCCGGTCCTTGAAAACTGTTACGATGTAATCACTTTGAAGGGTCAATGCTTGTGCATGACCACGTGGTCTCGGTGGTATGAAAATTGTCTGAGGTGATAAATTTTTGGTCCTGGCGTGTTAAATTTTGGTCCTGAAGTATTAAATTTTCGGTTATTACGTGATGAATTTTGGTCCCAATTTTTGTTGGTCTTGTAGAGTGAATTGTTTTTGATTCTTGCTTGAATGAAAATTAGATTTTCAGTGGGATATTTTGTTTTGTGTGGAGCAGACAAATTGCAACATTATAGCTTCACGGCAATAAAACAGATTAACATAAATTTGACGTATCATATTAGACTAAAATTAATTGGTGACTTTGCGAGCCGTTTGGTTTCTGAATTCTCGGCGTGAAAAGTTAGGTCATGATCGATGAAATACGACAAAAATAGTTAAAATAGACGCAGCATGTTTTAGTTCTTTTGTATCGGTAGTCAAGTTGGTCCTCTTTGGTTTCATGCGCGTACCCAGCCTTGAAAATGTGGGGCTCGAATTTCTGTCGATGTGGACCCTTTGCTGACAAAACATTGGTGGGACTAAAAAAAAAGAAAAAAAAGAAAAAAAACGGGGCAGAGTATTAGCCATGACCCCCCTCTAAATCCGCCACTGATATGTGCTATTTGTATTACTGCTCAAAGCAGAACAGCTTCACTGTGGCGTTGGATTTTAATGAGAGCCAATTATGTCAATAATTAGGTCTCCGTGATCTGTTACAAAGTTTATGCAATGGCTTTCCAAGAACGCGACTAAACTTCTCAACAGAATCTCGGAATGAACTGTCGATTGTTCATTCTAATGACTTATTGCAGCCAATTCATATCCCGTATCTCTACATACACCTAAGTCACCATGACGACTAAAAGCATCATTCCATGTGTCCGTGTTGCTGATATCCGGGTTTGAGATTGAGCGAGAATTATGCAAATTTCACTGAGTTACCGTGTGTTCTTTAAATTTCCCTCTTGATAATACTTGTCATGACACTACGAAATAATTAAGCTAGCAACTCTGGAGGTTTGTAGAGATAGAAATGCATTTAATTTCCGTCTGTTAGCGAAATACAATTTCCTGTTTTAGAAATCCTGGTGTTTGGCGAGGCAAATTCTAAAGAAACTGAATAGTCTTTGGGTCTACACTCTTTTATACTCATGATATTTACAAGTGTCACAGCATCGGGTAAAAATGGTACAAACAGCAACAAAGTCGTCCGTTTCTCTACCTACGGTGCCCGTGGCATGTACATAAGCAAGCAGGAAGTATTGTTCATGTAGCTGTGATGGGTTATTTATGGTAA
The DNA here is from genome assembly GCA_002633005.1 of Phoronis australis. NCBI lineage: Eukaryota > Metazoa > Phoronida > Phoronidae > Phoronis > Phoronis australis. The sequence continues at coordinate 1,033,155 of NMRA01000067.1, forward strand.
TTATCGTTGACTGGACTCGGCAGACGCATGTATCGTTGACTGGACTCGGCAGACGCATGTATTCATTTGATCTTGACTGATCCTGCTCTGTCAGTCCAATAACTCACGGAGAACAAATAAAAATCAATAAAGATCTACTGTATGAGCAGCGAATCTGTGCTAGACTTTGTTAAATGTATCATATCGAGTTCCATGTTTTGTTCAAACTAATCAAATTTCGTGTCTTGTGGACGTTGCGTATGAATATATAATTTACAGCTATACTGACGCTGAGTAGTTTATTGGAACCCGTCGTGTCAAGCAGCATGTGAATTCAGTAACTGGAAATTTCTTGTGTTTGCTATCCGAGTTTGGAATACAAAATGGAAATAAAGAATGTGAGTCAGAGGCTGAGTTGGTTGTTCCAGTGTGCCGTTTGTCTGAGCATTTATGTTGAAGTCGTCACTGGATTTGGTAAGTGCGTTGGTTCAGAGATTTCCCTTACTAGATTTTTAAAAAGAAATAGCACACACTCGGGAATCGCTTTCACTATACATTCAGTTACATTCTCGAACATACATGTATCTTCACAAAGCTTGGAATATATATGGGAAGTAACTGCGATCCATTCTTGATTTTTGGGACATGCGTACATGATTTTTTTGCAATGTCGCTTTCAAGCAAAAGTCTTCAACGGAAGCACCAATTAAAACTTCAAAAGTTCGCAGTTGTGTCGCACATTAATTAGAAGCGTATTTTAGTCGCCAGGTTGCCCTGTGTGGCCTCGGTCTCTACAGACATTTGCTTTTTATTAAATTGCGTTGACATTCACCAATAATTCATTCGTGGCTTTAATTTAACAGTAATCCAAAAATGCGTTTTTCGACATCAAACCGATGTGTCTTTAATCGGTTTTAAGGTCGAAAATACATGTAGGGGAACACTATTGGATGGGATAGATTTCTTGAAGTTATTAACTTTGACCAGAACTATAAAACAACAAAATCTGTTTTGTTTTATGAGTTAATTAATTGCCGTTGTCTGCCACACATTCCCTGAAATCAGTTTTAACTTTTATATATCTACTGATGAAGAAACTCGTACCGATATCGCGTGTGGTTAACAGCAGAACGTTAGACTGTGACCGCGAGTGTTCCTGGTTACAATCCGCGCTGAGCCTGATTTCAGACAATCACATTTCTCACTTTAAAAGCATTTCAACATTAAAGTGTGGGTTTCTTTTTCCTTATTAAATATCAGGAGGCGCTAAATTGGTAAATTGGTCTTGGCGTTAGTTTCCAGCATATACATGTATCATTTGACTGTGCTGTAGATCAAACTGCAGCACGTGTTAGCAGCTCCAATGGTTTTGGCCAAATGGATTTTTCATCTAGAAATTTTACCACTTTGTAAGGTAAGAACATCTAGGAGGAACCAAGGTGCCTCTGAACACTTCTACCGTGTTGAAATACTGAAGCTGGACCCTCACCACGGGAGCGAAATTTTTACCGAGAACTTCTTTCGTATTCGGAAAAACAACACATTGCTTACACTTCCGGTACCCGCAAAGTAAACCCAGCCTCCCTTTCAGTAACGCTAGGACCTCGCTAAAAAGCAAGACTTCGCGAGATTACATGAGATATTGCCGTGTATTTTAAATAAGAGCACGGGACTTTGACTAGGTTTTAGCTAGGTCCTAGCGTAGGTCCTAGCGTCTACTGAACGCACGCCAGGGTTTCTTTATGAAACTTTGAGCTTAGAAACGGAACGTGTGCCGTCAACTAAGTCGTGATGGGGTTCTTGTTCATGGGCGGATCCAGGATTTCAAAAAGGGGGGTCCAAGTCAACATTTTGAAAATTTTAGATTTGATATCATTAAAATCAAAGGAAAAGGGGGGTCCGGCAATCCTTGACCCCTCTGGATCCGCCTATGTTGTTACAACTACATTCCTAAAAACGACATGGGGATTAAAACGGGGATTTGAAACAACCATCTGACCAGAGAACTAGCTGTAAAGTTCGTGAATAAAGAATTTTTACTGAAACTCGCAGACATTGTTCGTTTTGGGAAACCCTACAAACGATGTGAAATTACTATGGTTCCTAACTAGGTACATGAACTTTTACAATTCGAAAAATTTCAGGTCCGAAAAAGCCTGTGGGCGTACATTTGGAATACCCCTTTGTGGAAATTCACACCGATAAATGTTGTGTGACAAAAGGACGTCGACCATTCAGAGATTTGTACATATTTCCGAAAGAACAATTTTTTAATTCGTAAAATGCAAAATATTCCGTTAATTTAGGTGTATCGAATTCTGACCGTTCAATTATTAATCAAATGTATCGCTTGCCTGCGTTGAACATACACAATAAAATTTTTAATTTAAATTAATGAAATAGTTCAAATCATGCTCAGTGTGCTGTTCCTGACTTCTTTGAGCAAGATCCCCGTGTTGTAACAACTGGTGTGTCAACCACATTAGTTTATTAGACAAAATTACGAATTTTGTCTCTTCCATTTTAATGATCTCACATGTAAGTCACAACAAATGTAATTATAGGTGCTACCGTTTCCACCAAGAAAGATACTATTTCTTCCACGCAGTGTTTGCTTTTGGTATGAGTTTACAGTCTTCATATCTCCTGCTTTGTTTTTCACTAAGAACACTGGGAGAGAAGAGTCTTGGGGTCACCGCAGACGAAGAGCTTCGAGGTCAGCTGTACTGTGTGCCTCAAGAGAACGACAGCATGGCTGACAGCTCACGTCAATGCGAGAAAATAAGACAGTTGAATGAACTAGCCTCTAGTTTATTCAGCTATTCTCGCCTTCATGTCAGTTGCCGGCGTATAGTCCGGGAGCCAAACGCTTTTTTATTTAACCTGGTTTTGCCGGATAAAGTTTTTTCTTTGCAGTTTCATGTAGCCTGGGGTTTGGTAATCAGAAATCAGGCGGGTGACCGTTCCCAAACCTTGAGCATTTTTTAAATATGCAAATTAAGGTCGCCATTATGCAAAATTCTATTTTTGTCTATAATTTCTTTACCAACCACTGCAGGCAGATTATTTTGACGTTTTACTCATGTTTCCATGGTCAGTGAATTTAATGGTGAAAGTTTTTGGGTGGATACATCGTCAATTTGCATAATTTATGCAAATTAAGACCGCCATTATTCAAAATTTTACTTGTTTCAATAGCTATGGTACCAATCATCATAGGTGAACTATGATATTTGCACCTATGTTTCTATGGTCAATTAGTTCAATGAAATCAGTTTGCATGTTGTTGCATGATAAATTTGCATAATTAATGTAAATTAAGGCCACCATTATTCAAAATTATTTGTTGCTTAAAGCTTCCTTACCAAGCACTGCAGACAGGTTACTTTTAGGTTTTCATCCATGCTTCCATGGTCAGTGAAATTAATGGACCTCGTTTGCTGGTGGATACATCTTGAATTTGCTTAATATATGCATAATATATGCAAATTAAGGCCGCCATTATTCAAAATTCTAATTTTGCTTATAGCTGAAGTACCAGGCACCCCAAGTAAACTATTTTAACGTCTTTACCTATGTTTCTGTGAAATAAGTTCGCAAGTTGTTGCATGATGAATTTTCATATTTTATACAAATAATGGACACCACTATTCCAAATACTGTTTTTGCTCTTAATTTCCTTACGGGCGTTACATGTAAATTATTTTCCAATTTATCTCGTGTTTTTGATAATTTACGCAAATTACAGCTGCCATATTCAAAATTCTACTTGTGCTTATAACTGCTGCATCAGACACCAGAGGTTAGTTATAAATATTTGCACCCATGTTTCAATGGTTAATGAATTTAATGAAATCTGTTTGCAGAATCTCCTTTTTGATGAAGTAAGAAAATCTTTTGTGTAATGTGTGTTCTGCAGTTTGAGACCTTAAATTCCAAAAAGATATTGCCTATAGCCCTGCGATCTCAGAGACCATAGAAAAAGCGCAAAATAGTTTAATGACTTAGGTGAATGCTGGAATGGGGCTCGGAGCGATCAGTTTATGGGGACCACATTGATGAGGTAGGAATACAATAGTGAGGGAATAGTAAGGAATTGCCCTCAAAGAAGAGAATCTTAAGCTTTGGGCACAAATTGCCATTTGTCCCACAAGATTGAAACAGATCTTGGGAGAGATGGAGAGCGGTAACGTTAGATCCTGTACTAAAACTTATTACACGGAAGAAAGTAAGACACGTCTTGATGCACAAGCCCAGGATATTGCATGGATCTGCCAAAAGTAGATACCAGCATCGATCTACTGGATCCCAATGTCCATCCCAAAGACACAGTGGTGAACATTAGCAGTGACAGGATTGCTACTTCGAGAAAGGCTGCCAATACATTAGGAACACATGTAGGCAATCACTGATGAAGATCATTGTCCCTTAATACAATACAAGGATATTGGAGATCGAGACATCCCATGAAGAAGCTAGCTCCATTATTGTCAAACAGGACGTGAAATGTGCATATGAACTTAACAAATTTTAGGTTGTTTCGGATGACAAAAATGTATTTGTCCTTCGTGTGCATTACTAACACAAGGAACAGCTTCAAATACCACAACCATGAAATCACGTAGTAAGCGTAGAACAGTCGAACACATAAAGTTAACAGTGAAAACGTGTAGCGATATTGTGAAGTTCTCCTCCCTGCCCATGCGCTGTAGGGGTGTAACACGTTGGTATGCAAAAATATTGAAGGCTGACCATGACCTATCTGCCATCGGCACTAGTATGCATGCACATTTTTCTGATGTCATGAAACAAGTCACTAAATGTATGTGCGCCTGTCATGGAATGAAGAGAATCAGGAAGATGTCACGAACCAGACTACAGGTATGGGGAAGAGAAATGGCAAGAAATATATATCTGCCCCCAAACTGTCACCGACAACAGAGGCATTCAAAGAGAACGTAAACGTAAACAGAGCCCATTACCAGTCAGTCATGGGGTGGAATGTCACCAGCACTAGATCGAGAGGACTATGGATGGAAGAAAGATGCCATAAACAAATCACTCTCACTATCTATAATTCCGCATGGTGTCCAACTCGCTCCTATTGCTTACTAGTGATGATAAGGTGTGACTGCAAAGGTCAGATTTCACGAAATTCAAGTAGATACTATTGCAGAGTCAATTTTCTGCCCCGCAAAATATTTTGGGCACATTATACTGTAGTATGCTCACGTTCCGAGTGTTGAATTAGCATTTGAAACGTCTTGTGACTGGTCTCCATTCGATAGGATATTGTCCCGGGTTTATGCAATTAAGCAATTTGGTCATCTACTACCACTTATACCCTGGGTACCAGACAAAAGTAGAATTTGTAATGTTGTGTAATAAATTACAGATTATTTATATTTATGATGTAATAACAGATTACATTAAATTCATCAGTAAAAATACCAAACAATTTACATGTGGTGCCCCCCGTAAGAAAGTTACGAGCAGAAAAAGAATTTATGATAATGTCTGCCTTTATTTGGATATATTATGCTAATTTATCGTGCAACTTGCTAACTGACTTTATTAACCTAATTGACAACAGGAACATAGGTTCAAATATCATGAGAGTTTACCTGTGGTGCTTGGTACCGCAGCTATAAGCCAAGTAGCTATATGCACAAGTAAAATTTTGAATAATGACGCCCTTAATTTGCATTAGTTCTGCAAATTATGCAAAGTTATCATGCAACTACATGCAAAGCGATTTCATTAAAATAGTTGACCAAAGGAATATAGGTGCAAATATCATGATAGTTCATCTGTGGTGCCTGGTACAGTAGCTAGAAGCACAAGAAGAACTTTGAATAATGGCGGCATTAATTTGCATAAATTATGCATATTGACAATGTATTCATTAAAAAACTTGCACTGTTAAATTCGTTTACCATGGAAACATGAGTTAAAACGTCAAAATTATCTGGCTGCAGTGCTTGGTAAGGAAATTATAAGCAAAAATAGTAGAATTTTGCATAATGGCAGTCTTAATTTGCATAAATTATGCAATTTGACAATGTATTCACCTAAAAACTTGCATTATTAAATTCGTTGACTATGAAAACATGAGTAAAACGTCAAAATTATCGGGCTGCAGTGCTTGGTAAGGAAATTATAAGTAAAAATAGAATTTTGCATAATGGCGACCTTAATTTGCATATTTAAAAAAATACTCAAGGGTTGCGAACGGTCACCCCCTTAAATCATGGTGACTTAACCCTAGGGTACATGAAAATGCAAAGAAAAAAACTTTATCCGGCAAAACCAGGTTCAACCCCCTGGCTCCCGGACTATTAGCTATCGTTCTATTGAGGCTGACAGCTTAGCTCGTAGCTTCTCGTCTACCGTTACCTGTAAACTCACGTGTCAGTCGAAAGTCACTGTTCAAGAATTTTGTGTGTAAAATACAGAGCATCATTCCTGTTGAGACATCCGCTCAGAGAGTAGAAAAACGGTCACGTTTTTCGACAGCAATAATTTTATTGAGGAAAGTCAACTGGACGAAATTACTTTTGTAAAGATCAACAAATATTGTTACGATTGTTACATAGTTATGAGCAGAATATCAAACGGTGTAATAATCAAAAGACTTTCATTTTGCAATTTACTACTTAGCTTTGGGAAAAGCTGGGGGGTTTCTTATAGAAGCCCCTCGGCCTAAAGCCGATTGCGTCAATCTGATTCCAATCTTCAGTCAAAATTTAATAGCTCACTTGCGAGTTTCTCGTTAGTAAATGTGACGTCACCGGAAGAGGGGCAAAACCCGCTTTTTAGAGGCCGTTGTACACCGGCCTTCCGTCACAAAAGCCCGACGTTATGAAATTGGTGTCAAATTGCTCCTTAGTCAAATTGCAAAGGTGGACACACTTTAGTCCAGATTCTACAAGGAAATGACAGTTCTTTGCAAACCCACAAATTACGTCTCATCTGAATAAAAAACAAGTTGAGACCAATTTTTATAAAGGCAAATGGTCTTGAAGTTCGCATCCTGGAAGGAACGCGGGTTTATAACCACTTTAAACATTACAGTTAGCGACATCTTTTGAGATTTGGTCTTTCATTTAGACTTTTTCTTAAAAATACATTGATTTTGAAACCACACAGAAAATAAGATGAGTTTGTAATCTTCTGATGAACGCGCTGACAGAGCGCTGCTGCGCAACTAATTGCAGTGTTGTCAATTTCAATGTCAAAGTACGATGCAGTGTACAAACCAATCATTATGTGCGCTGTATGACAACAGATTTTAATAAGAATGTATGATGTAGCCTTCTAATTAATTTCCGTCGAATTATGCGAACAAATCAGGCATGTAAAGCGGTATTAAACTCATGTTCTCTGTCAAAAACCAACTTTTAAGTTAGGCCAATAACTGTTGTAAAAACTGTCTCCTCTTATTCCTTACTACGTTTGTGCTCAGGAAGAATCGACAGCTCGTAATAGCTTCAAACCAGGTACTCAATAAGGTTCACGTAATGCCATGAACGTTTCGGCTAAGACTCGAAAGTTTGAGACACTGGCGCGTTGGATTTGTCAAGTCGGGTTATTGTAAACGATTCTACTTCTGATATATGAGAAGACGGAAGTAATACCGTTTTGGAAGCGTAAATATGCCTGGGAACTAAACAGTTGTTTTGGGAACGAAAATATCATGATTTGTAGCGGTATTAATTAAGGATTGACTGTTCTTTCCGTCTCCTGCGCATTGCTTGGAGGTTTCCATCCAATCTGGCATTATCACCAGACAATACCGATAGTTTCTGAACGTGTTTTGGTAACATTCCAGTCAATGCGATCCCTAGTGTCGAGTTCAATACTTTCAAAATGACGTATCAAAACATTTTATCCCTTTTCAAATATGCGATGCCATTCCCTATTTTGGATTTTGCTACACATTTCACGACAATCGCGGTTATCCAGCCCAACAGAGAAAACAAAGTGTCTGATTTCAGTACACCGCCGGGGATGTCTTTTGCTTTACAATCAGTCACCCTCTTTACAGATAAAAAGCAGGAGATTTATCCCCACTGTCGACAACTGGACATTTTACCTGTCCCGCTGTAGTGTAAAGATGTATTTGTATGCTTCTAACTATGCTGGTGTATAACAGGAAGTAAACGACAATGCTGGTTCAACATAATGAGCGCTAAACAAGTACAGTTGTTCTCATTGACAACTTAAAAATGTGAAAACAAAAAAGTCTGCAAATGCGTTATTGACGTACCTCGCGGGCTCACGTACCCCGCATCATACAGTGTTATTCACCAGCACGACGTCACGAAACTTACTGCACACGGTTCAATGATTTGCGGCGGATCGTTTTCGCCACAAAACTCGTCTTTAAAAACGTTTGGAAATTTTCATGCTACTTCATTTTCACATCATCGCTATATGCGGTGCCCAAACTAATTTAGCCAAGCAATCACACAGATAAGGAATTATCCTTCAGGTTCACCTTCAATGACAGCTGACTGTGTTTCGTTGGCATCCACGTTCCTTTTGGGGGCATTTTTTATAAGTTTCCACTGACTTATCTTACAGAGCCAGTGCGATGCAAGAAAGATAAAGACTACGGTGACCATCCATTGAACATCTACTATTGCTCAAACGAGTCAAAGCCTGAGTGTTGTCACAAAGATAACACGTTCGACTGTTGCGAGCCGGAATCTTACAGAGCCTTGTAAGTAGGACACAATCATGTAACTTGTTATCGAAAAACGTTTGTGGACTTAAATGTTAAAGGCGAAAGCAACCTTTTTTCATGTCACTTTCAGCAAAAATAAGGTTCGTTGATTATCCCAGACACATTTTTCACTTAATTCACAGCTTTTCGTAATTTGATTAATTTCTCGTCCTTTACTCCGGAAGTGACGTTTTGGGAGGCAAGAGTTTCGCGCCAATTTCTTTTCATTATAGTCCGACTGTGAGAGCTGTGGAGTCAGTCATTGATCCACCTCGGTTGTGATAAGTTCGGTCGTCGTTTGTTTTTGTTTACAAGTCAGTCAACATGCCACGCTGTTGCTGCGTGCGAGGTTGTACTCATTATCGTCTCACACGCGCTTTGGGTACCTTGCGTCGCTTTCCGAAGGCTGACACACTTCGCTGTACTTGGCTAGCTCGTTCATGTGAAGAACGTAGCGTTACCCGTCCACGCAACGTACAAAGCAGTGGAGGGTTATCGAGTGTGTGGCAAGCATTTTCTGCCGTCAGATTATGTCAGATACGTACGCTGAATTGATGAAGGTCCCTTCGAAACAACGCCTGAAGAAGGGTACCATACCGTCGCTGTTGATTCCCGGCAGTGTCCCGTCGCCAACCCCGAGAAGTGCGTTTTTGAAGCGAGAAGCCTCGCGAGCTGTGGCCAATATATACAGTGACTGGAGGCACTTCATCTATTGTCACCCGTGCCTCCGAACGTACCACATTGCGTGCAATACCGGAAACTAGCAGTGATTCGCCCTGTGCTGTTGTCTCTCGCCCAAAGCCTGTAAGCAGTCCTGCAGCGATGTTGAGTAGTGGGAGTGAATACAGGCCCAGTTCGACACCCACTGTGAAGAGGACAGTTCGTCATCCAATGAACAGATCGGTGAGCCTAAGTTTGATAAGTTTATTGTGGACTTGTATTGGAGCTATTTGGAAGGTGCTAGGTGTGTGGCGAGGGAGTCACACGGCAGGATGTAAGCAGTTTGGGTGCTCAGATCACCCTTCGTTGGGAGTGTGTCGCGGGACACTCGGGCAAGTGGGACAGATCTTCTCAGTGTACGTGAGACGATAATGAGTACACCCCAGTACGCAGCAACAGCGTGGCATGTTGAATGACTTGTAAGCAAAAGCAAACGACGACCGAACTTTTCAAAACCGAGATAGAACAATGACTGACTCGACTGCTCTCACAGTCAGACTATATGAAAAGAAATTGGCGCGAAATTCTTGCCTCCTAAAACGTCACTTCCGGAGTAGACGACGAGTAATTAAATTACGAAAAGCAGTAAATAAGTGAAAAATATGTCTGGGATAATGAACGAACCTTATTTTTGCTAAAAATGACATGAAAAAAGGTTGCCTTCGCCTTTAACGTCAAAAAGACAGCCTCGAAATGTCCAAGTGTAATACATTGAATGATCTAACCGCTCACACTCTTTTGCTTTGCCTTCACTGGTTTAAAGCTTGACATGGAATAGATCTCGCCAGTTTCGAGAAATCGCGAAAATTGGAAGGCCTTGTAAATGTCAAACGTAGCATAGAGCGTCATTCACTGGTGGCCGTCAAACAGCCCAAAATTTAACTTAAAAATTTCCTCACTGGATTTTGTTTATTTTTGAAATATACGATTTGTGCATCTTTGTAGAATACGTTTTGACAGATCTTCATGGTTTGCGTTCTAACAGTCGAATTACGAAATTTGGAATCGATTCAGTGAAGCGCGAACTACAACACGTGAACTACAAATATTTCCATCGCTGCCGGATGAGACCCGAAACTGCCAAACCACCAAATATGAATTCACTGTAACATGTTTGAGGAGTAGCATTCTAGGCTGAGTTACATAAAGCTTCAAAAGTTATCGGCTGGATAAGTTTGATTGCTGCATGACGTCAGATGCATTGTTCAACAATAACAACTGACGCGTGATAATGCGGCGTCTTTGTTGCTATATGGCGTATAACTTTTATGCAACTGGGCTCAGGTGAAGAAAAGGGCTGATTCATTCAGTGAAATATTCCTTTGATAATACCACTGTATTATAGTGGTTCAAGTATCAAAGTGACTCCATTCTTACTGGGCAACTGGATAAGACTCAAAAAGCTTTATAGCAGAGACGTTTTAGCAGATAACATATTCTCCAGGCATCCACGACGAATCAGGGCGAACCCCAGCAGCAGCAGAGGTTAGAGAATATGTAGACTCTCCAGTGCATAATGACTGGAACATACGGAGAACAAAATTTGATAATACGGCAAAACCCAGTCATTCTTATACTATAATAGAAAGGCTGAAGTGGCCTTCTATGTTTAATTGACTCGTCTGTAACATAGGGGAAAGCGAGATTGATATCGGGAGCCTCGAAATTGATCTTAGGTTTGACTATCGTCGGCCGGATGTTCCGTCTCCGCCGCTATACGGTTGTCTTCGAGACTTGTCGGGAACCTTTATTCCTCCAGTACATCCGGTTTCGAGGCTTGTTAGCTGTGACTGGAACATGTGTATCAGCTGAAAATGGTCCGGTATCTTCAATTTTCGATTCTACATGGTTTGTAATGTCGGTCTTGTGGAGCACTATATTCCTCAAGCAAGATTTCAGTTTCCTTAAATCTTCAAGCGCTTTTTTAAATTCGTTTCTGTACACATGTTTGTTTTTCATTATTCGATCGTATTTAAGTTTCTGTGCTTCAATTTCATATGCAGTGGGGATGTGATTTTCAGCTGCCATTTTCAATTTTTCGATGCTTACCAGAAACGCCTTCGCTACTTCGTCTACATCCCATCTGTCACATGTTTCCGGTTCATCCATTTTAGACACAAACAGCTCTTCCCGGGGTTCTCTTAAAAATTCAAGCACCGTGAGGAGAAAAATTATTGGAAGAATTACGACTTCGAAAAATGTTTTAAGCGCTTTTTCTTGAATCTTCCCAAAATGATTCTGGTCAGAGTGAGTAGAATATTCAACAGCGCGTTGCTCGTTACCGGATTTTGCCTGCGCTAACAGCAACCCCACCAAACACGTTGCAAAGAGGGCCTGTGACATTCTCCTTTCTCTCTTTCTTTCTTTCTTTCTTTCTTTTATCCTTTTGTTTAATTCTTATCTCAAAAAATTCAAGTTTGCGATTTCGTTTTTACGAGAGCATTAGCAGCATCGTCTCGTTCTATGCAAAAGTAGCGTGAAGTTTACCTCCAAAATACATCCGGGTAGTTGCAGCACTTTAAAGCTATCTAGATGTTTAATGACGAATATGATACTAAAATGATGCAATTTGGACCCTAAAAAGGGTTACTTAGGCATGCACAGTCACATCACATTTTCAAAAAAATTGCAAGTCTGGACTTTTTTGGATTCAAGTAACCACGGGGCAATTAAGCACTTGAACTTTTTTATATGTTTTCATTAATAGGTGTGTTCCGACGGATGCACCTGAATGCTGCAGGGAGTTGAGAAGGATTAAGATTGGCCAGATCCTTAGCCAAGGAATAATTTTGGAAGATTTTAGTAATTTACAACTTTACGTAAATCTGGCCCAATTATTGTTATTGCTTTTAATTTCGGCATTTTAATTGACTGGGTTCAGGACGTCAAAATAATGTGATACTTAACAATCGAATTGTCGTTAGCATATCACAGCTCAAAATTTAAAATAATGCAGTTTTGGGCATATTTTCAGTGGCTTTAAACTTCGTTGAAATAAGATTATTTTATTTTCAAAAAGAGTTTTGTGACGCCTGAGACGAAATCTCTTGACTTAATTTTCATTTCTCGTCCGTCCTCCGTATTTTTGGGTCTGCTCTTCCCACCGGGAAGGGCGACCTTTCCAACCGGTCGGCGGCCCGAGCTTCACGTTCTTAAGTCTGCGACTATAGTGATAGAAAATAAAACAGATCCTGACAACGAGAGCAGACCAAACGCTTAGTCAGTGTCACTTGGACTCATGGTTATAACTTAGTTCGATGTTTACTGAATGTTTTCGACAATGTAACAACCCTAATCAATGGCCAACAAGTCACTTAAAATAACAATAAAAATACATGTCACGACTATAAAATAACAATGAACAGACTGCATAAAAACATTGATAAGTTAATAAGTATGCTATACCAAAAAGCAATTGTTCCGGGGGGTACTATTCCAGGCCATCTGAAAAAATCCTTGTCTTCCATGCTTCTTTCAAATTCAAGAAAAGTGCTCTTTAAACCTAGTGATGCAGACTTAGAAACATTCTTTAATTAAAAATACCGACGGCAATCGTTTTTAGGAAAAAAGTTCCCTGTTTAAAAAAAGTTCCCTGTTGAGGCCATTTAAAAGGACACCAAATCCTGTTTTGATAATTTCAACAAATCTTCGTCACAACGGTTAGTCTCCCGCTAATGCATCACTGGCGTCAATCTTGAAAGATAAAAGGAGGAATCGACTAAAAATTGATACCCCTATTTCATTATGGTCCTTGGTGGGTGATCTTTTCCTTGTAGTTGCCATGTAATTCGTTAAAAGCTCAACTCGCGCTTGCCCTTTTAGCACACTTCGAAAGGAGTTTTCAATTTTCCTACCAACGTTTGAGGATTGTTGGGGGTTAAACAGCATTAGTTTGCTTCAGAGAACTGGACGGGAAAGTCGTTTTTAGTATCTGTTAATTGGCAATAATCGGGTTTGGTATAAATGATTCGTAATGTACTTTTCGCCAGGAATGCAATGACTACTAGGTGAACATGGCTACTAGGTGAACATGGCTACTAGGTGAACATGATTACTAGGTGAAGATGACTACAAATTGTTAGAATTTTTGGGAAATTGTTCAAGTTGATAACACCTGTCATTATGTCTACGTGATTTTTTCTCTTTAAGAATACAACAATTACAGTTGTGGGGCGGTCTCGCTGCTATTGTGCTGTGCATGATAATCGCTTACGCGTGCTATCGAAGCGACCCCTATATTTGTGAAGGCAAACCTCTGACAGAGAGATGTTGCGGTTGTTGTCACTGTTCCGATGAAACACAGTAAGTGGTAATGTCTGCGCATTCTCAGTGTTACAGATTCTCAGTGTATGGTCCGCAGACCTTTGTTAACCTTTTCTCTTTAATTTGTGTAAGCCTGATATCTGTTCTGTTCTGTTTGATTTGTACCCCAGGAAACAAATATAAACTTTCTATTTTCACTGAAAGCGAATTAATTTATTGTGAGGGGTTTCAACTACGAAATGTTTAACCTTTGAACTGAATTAAATGTCTGAATGCTTGAAGTCAAAATAACTCCCGAAATCTATTATAATTTTTCTGTATTCAACACTATAAAATATGTTATGAATATTTGTATGCTATTCTGGAGAATTACCTAAGGGACATTTTACATATTATATTCTCTCTACTCAAGCATATAGTCGATAAAATTAATTTGTTAGTAGTGCATAGCGGATCAATTTCATTTCGTTCAGTGGGTGATACCATCTCTTGCTTTCCTAAATTTTAAAGTTTGCACCATGTTTTTGCCGTAAAAGTGTTAGCGTGTGTTATTTTCATTGTTTATAGACCGTTAATGGAAGAAGAACTGAAAATATCTAACCTTTCGGAGCTGAAGAGCGGCAGTGCAAGAACTCGTTACACGTACTCTCCGGCAGTGAACATTCAAGTAAGCAAACTTCGAGATAAAGGCAGTTGCAAGCCGCTTACACCAAAGGACTCTGACACGGCAGTAAACGAGAAGTGTTTGGATAAGAAGAGTGAGGACAACCTGAAATGTCCAGTTTGCCATGGACCTAACATGTGTGACCACTGCACTACTTCACTCTGACCTGCGCCGGCATTTAGTTGCCTCTGCCCAGTAACACTGACTTAACCCTGTCCTGCGGCCGGATGTGACACCACGTGCAGTCCAGGCGTGAGTTCAGTAGACGCTAGGACCTACGCTAGGACCTAGCTAAAACCTAGTCAAAGTCACGTGTTGTCATTTAAAATGCACGGCAATATCTCACGTAATCTCGCGAAGTCTTGCTTTTAGCGAGGTCCTAGCGTTACTGAACGGGAGGCTGGATTATCCGGCCAAGCTAAGCTGCTGTTCAATCAGAAGCCGCTCATAAGTCACAGTGGCTCCGTCGGCTCCTTGTAAATCTCGAGGGTGAGAAATTGTGAATGTGGCGACTGGGGCCATCGAGCATTGAGTACGACTGGGGAAGGGAGAGGGGTGCGTGAAAATACTTGACTACTACCGGGACCGAGAGGTAAAGTGACAGGGTCCCAGCCAGAATTCTACAAGATTAGGACTCACAGAAACCTTCATTCGTCAATGAAGGTGCGCATTTTTATCGTGGATATCTTTAAAGTGCTTAAACTCACCAGTTTCATATCGAAAATAACAAAAACAACCCCACCAGACGACCAGCTGTCAATTGGCCTATCGAAAGTTCCGAACCCCTTGCGAAAAGTCGCGTGACACACGACAAAAATAAAACAAAAAGTTTTATCCTCCAACATACGTTGTGTTTTTTCAGGTAAATGATAGCAGCTGGGAAACGAAGGGCTGTCTAGAATGCTGCGTTTTGATTGGTCAGTTAAGCCGTCACTCAAAATTCTGGCGATATGTCAATTATTAGAACACCCGCAAACACTGTCTGTCGATACGTTTATTAGCTGATCTCTAGTTAGGTGAATTTAATGGTCGATACAAACAACCTGGGCAACCAATCACAGAGCTTGTTATTTTCTATTGTGTTTAGTGTGAAAAGTGGTCAGACATGGCTGCTCGTTTTCCTGTGGCCGGATTATGATGATATAAAAATTAAATGCGAAGGCAACCTTTTTTCATATCATTTGTAGCAAAAATAAGGTTCGTTGATTACCCCAGACATATTTTTCACTTATTTACTGCTTTTCGTAATTTTATTAATTACTTGTCGTCTACTCCGGAAGTGACGTTTTGAGAGGCAAGAATTACGCGCCAGTATCTTTTCATATATAGTCTGACTGTTAGAGCAGTCGAGTCAGTCATTGTTCTACCTCGGTTGTGATAAGTTCGGTCGTCGTTTGCTTTTGCTTGCGAGTCAGTCAACATGCCACGCTGTTGCTGCGTACTGGGGTGTACTCATTATCGTCTCACGTACAGAGGAAGAACTGTCCCATTTGTCCGAGTGTCCCGCGACACACTCCCACTGGAGGGTGATCTGAGCACCCAAACTGCTTACATCCCGCCGTGTGACTCCCTCGCCACACACCTGGCACCGTCCAAATAGCTCCAATACAAGTCCACAATAAACTTATCAAACTTAGGCTAACCGATCTGTTCACTGGATGACGATCTGTCCTCTTCACTGGGTGTCGAACTGGGCCTGTATTCACTCCCACTACTCAACATCGCTGCAGGCACAAGGCGAATCACTGCTAGTTCCCGGCATTGCACGCAATGGGGTACGTTCGGAGGCATGGGTGACAGTAGATGATGTGCCTCCAGTCACTGTATTCACCTATTTCACGAAAGCGCCATCTTCCCGCGCCATCTTTAAATACTGATCGAAAACGAGGCACACTGATAAAACCTCGTGAGTGATCATCAGCTGGCCATGGTGTACTGTGCAGTGCCTGAACGTACCAATTCCAGTAATAACTCGTCGGTATCCTTCCCAGGGATATACTTAGCCACTCGCCCAGTCGCCAATGCGAGTAAAAATGGTGCTGGGCGAGTAGAAGTTGACTGGCCGGTTGCCCGGTGGCGATTGAATTTCAGAGCGCAAAAGCACTATATATCGTTTTCCAGATGAATATGAATAATTTTCCTCCTCCTTGTGCTGTTTTTATCATGAATTTAAGGTTCGGTTTGGTCATCGTGTCGATGCTCCGGCAGTAAAAAACATCGGCGCAGTGCGACCCTACCGATTCAGTACACGTCACCCGTTACGCGATTCCTCAAAAAAAACACAGTGTGCGGTCGTGCACAAAGAATTTGTGGACTAGTCCGAAACGAAGAAAAGGGGAGAAAGGTGGATGACCGGTCCATGTGCTCATAGCAAATGAAATACCATATTTCTTGGAACTGATTTCTTATTGTAATGTACAATGTCATTTTAGCCAAAATTATTTTTATAACATTCGTCCTAGTAAGCGCCCATGTCCCTATAAGCGTCCCCACTCGTTTTCAGACTTCGCTAAAATAAGCGCCCAGTCCATGAATGTGTACATATTTGTGCGAAAAATGTCTTACCTCACAGTTCTAAAATTCTACAGTAAATGTATTCAACTTATCAATAATATCCGACAGTTCTGAAAAATCATTGTGCGCGTAATTTCTAGTAGACTACGAGCCTCGCCACTATGTCGGTATTTAGCCGTGGCTGTACACTTCAAACCGTTCCGCAGTGCTTCAAAAAGAACGCCAAAGTTTTGCTGATCTTGCGAGGAAAGTGTCACACTACATGGTCTGGCCCTGATCAGAACAGACGTAGCGTACTGGTCAACGGGATTGGTATTGTATCTTTCCCGTACAGATCTTCTCCCACAACAGGAATCCAGATTGCTTTGTACACGAAAAATTATAAAAACCGCGAATCGAAACTTGGCCAAGAAGCGCGCGCTAGGGCCCACATATAACATGTTGGCCTGCTCAATGACATAAATATAACTACATATACAGCTCATTGGGCCTGCTACTCTGGCAAGTGAACACTGATGACACGCACGCGCTCGCTCACTCGGTGCACACCAGTTGACTCACTTCAATAGAAACGTCACGTGACAACAACTTATGTGTTCATCCTGAATTTTCTCGTTGCGGGGTGCGATTTAGCGCAGATTTTGACTTAATCTGCGGTTAATCCCGACTCCGAGTCCACAGGAACTTAAGAATCTTAGGAAAGGCTATTTGGGAGGATTTCAGGTAAGTTGAGTCGAAACTATTTTTACTCAAGAATTCAAGTTGTCCTATCGACGATCGCGAAGCAGCGACGCATCAGTCGGCAAGTTTTCGCCCTGGGATTTCAGCACATTTTTTTTAAAAAGATCGTAATTTAACAACAGCTGTTTGATAGTAATGCACCACAGTTTTGTAGCTAGTCTGTCATACATGTAGGTTACACATACGTCACAGCGCGTAAATTTGATGAATCCTAGCTTCCGATTTCACCCGTTTCGGAGACCAGGTTTTAACCGCCGTAGGCTACAAAAAGAGTCCCCCTGGGCGCTTATTAGAGCGAATACGGTAGCCCTAATAGATGATGACATCAGTGCACGAAACGATGATTTTTATTTAAATTAGCAGCAAGTTTGTGGTGACTGGCGCCAACGGCCGGGTGACTGAACTTCGGGCTGGGCGAGTAGATTTTCTGGCTCCGGCACTCGCCCAGCTGGCGAGCAGGGTTTTTCAAGACTAAAAGCCTGGGTATATCCCTGATTTCCACACTTTTCCAAAAGAGGTAAAACTACTAAGGAATGGCTGAGGAGGGTAGAAGTCTAGTTGCCGTAAGTATTGGTATGTTTTTTGGAGATGTTGAACATCAGACAACTTGATTTTTGGTAATGTTGATAAGTCTTTTGACCACACCACCTTGCAGGACGATGCCATGTTTGTCAAGGCGCCTCGTTTTCGATCAACACGACAGCAGCGCCCCGCGTTCGTGAAATAGGTGAATATAGTGGCCACAGCTCACGAGGCTTCTCGCTTCAAAAACGCACTTCTCGAGGTTGGCGACAGGGCACTGCCGGGAATCAACAGCGACAATATGGTACCCTTCTTCAGTCGTTGTTTCGCAGGGACCTTCATCAATTCAACGTACATATCTGTCATAATCTGCCGGCAGAAAATGCTTGCCACACACTCGGTAACCCTCCACTGCTTTGTACGTTGCGTGGGGGGTAGCACTGCGTTCTTCACATGAACGAGCTAGCCAAGTACGGCGAAGTGTGTCATCCTTCGGAAAGCGACGCAAGGTACACAAAGCGCGTGTGAGACGATAATGAGTACATCCCGGCACGCAGCAACAGCGTGGCATGTTGACTGACTTGTAAACAAAAGCAAACGGCGACCGAACTTATCACAACCGAGGTAGAACAATGACTGACTCGACAGCTCTTACAGTCAGACTATAATGAAAAGAAATTGGCGCGATACTATTGCCTCCCAAAACGTCACTTCCGGAGTAGAGGACGAGAAATTAATCAAATTACGAAAAGCTGTAATTAAGTGAAAAATGCGTCTGGGATAATCAACGAACCTTATTTTTGCTAAAAGTGACATGAAAAAAGGTTGCCTTCGTCTTTAAGCCGGGAAATGTCGAGGCGTTGCGTTTTTTTGTGGTTGTGACTACTTAGTACTTGATCACGCTGTGCCCTTTACTTTCCCGAGGAGACTGTACAAGAAACGCGTTGGTGGACATGACACACTGGTGTTGGGTACGTTCATACGTCACACTCATATCCGTGGAGCTAAAAAACTATCACCTGACGTCGTCTTTCTCCTGTTTTCTTGTTTTTGGGATTTTGCATTCAGGATTGTGATGTAGGCCTACAGTGCTAAAGGAAGGTTTAACGATGGTGCCGAAACAAGGTCATGGCGGTTTTAAAGCACTTAAGTTTCGGGACTTTATACTTTGTCTAAAGCTGGAAAGAGACAAGTCACGGTGTTTACAAACCTTACTACTGCTTTCCGGAACATAGCAGCACGTGGATTCACAGAGCATAAAAGTCTGCTATCTCCTGTCAGAACGCGTAATATGTTTTGCGAGACAGTGCATGACGATTAATACAAGACGTGGCACTTTGCGCCAGACGAACAAAACTTCCGGTTTTATGAAACTCTGGTTCGCGATTGTTATTTGACAGTTGTATTCCCTACAGTTGTATGCCGCTTTAAATTGATTTCATAGATTCTTTAGTGGAATACGTTTTTGAGGTGCGACTTAACAATAATTCCATTCATACAAAATCAAGTTCGTAAAGACTTCAATTAATATGTTTAACAGAGCTTTGGTTGTAAAAAAATATTAATTTATAGGAAATTACCATTTATTTAACCAATTTCATTTGCTGTGAATGAAGTCAAAGCTTCCCATATAATAGCAGTTTGAGTCTTCTCATTTAATGAGAATAAGTGCATGAACATGACCGAGCTGCGGGGACTATACCCATATACTAAGCCATACTGAGGTGTATAAAAGCGTGTCGCTTGGCTTTTCACGTCCAGATTCCCTGCGAAATGGCTCACTGTTTGGATTAAAACCTTGAACAAATGGCATTGTTTTAGAGCATAACTTTACAGAGGGGGTTTCACGTTTTGATTAGCTATTTTTACGACCAGTTACAAGCCGTTAGTTCATACTGAGCTACAATAGGGCCACTGTTCCCGTCCCCTTAATCCCCTGTCTCTCTAATGGGGTGGCACCTCCCGTTAATATATAGTTTTGTTGCTCCCGCGGAAAAAAAACTCCCGTACATTAGCTTTCACCAGTGTTAAAGCAACATTCCAAACCTTTGCCGTTTCTGTCAAAAACAAGTTTCAATTTGAGACAGTTGCCGTTGTAAAAATGGTCACGTTAGGTTATGTTTTCATTTTAAAAGAAATACATTTCTTCCTTTTTTCCATTACAAAAGAAAGAAAAAAGAATAATATGTTCGCTAAAGTGTCACCTCGAACAGTTGATATGATTCAACTTTGCAGTCGCCAATTACTTACCATGATGGCAGACGCATCACAGCATTACTCAGGGACCTGAGGAACCCCTGTCTAATTTTAGGTAAAACTTTTAACATCAGCCGTAGTTCCTGCACTTTCAGACTGCATGGGCGGCGCACCATAGGGGTCTGCGTGGGGGGCTATAGTCCCCCACTTTTTTCAGTGTTGCGCCGCCCATGAGATGGATGAAGACTCACAGAGAAAGAGCCATTGGGATAGACACGGAGAACGAAGCAATTTATTCAAGCAGAAATACAAAAATCAATATACAATATGAGTGGCTTAATTCCGTTGATCTAAATTTCGGGTACTAAGCGAGAGTCCTATGCCCAGTTGCATGAAATAATCCTAAATAGAGATTCAACTAAATTCCCTAAATATTTTGCATATTTGTGTCATTCTTTACTCACAGATCTAAACTTTTCCTGTCATTTTATTTTAATTATGAGCTCCTCTTTCACTACCGACATTTTCTAAAAAATATTAACTAAATACTGAGCCTTGAGTTCAATGAAAATTAAGAGTCCTTTTAAAACTAGAGGGTGTTGCATGAAAAAATTACAACTTATTTTCAGTAATATTGAGAATTCAAGACAGAACTCATTCTCGATTTGTTTCAAAGCATGCGCGCACCCAGCCGAAAAAATGGGGGGCTCGAATTTTTGAGAATGTGGACATTTTACTACAAACAACGGGGTAAGTTCAGAGCTACGAATTGTGCATTCGCCGAATTTTGGTAGGTCCTGCCTTTTTAGTGAACTTTTGTCTCGTATTCTGCTTTTTCGGACTTTTTGTTTCTCTGAGGCGGACATTTTTACTCACTTCGCCAAGTGGGGGTACTCTTTCGAGCCCTCCTCCTTGGGTGCTCACATGGAAAGAGAATTAGTAATTACAATTAAAACAGCATAAGAAAGGACAACCAGCGTTGTCAAACCTCCACAAATACGCAGGAGATTTAGGTACCTTAGTTTAGTCCCTGTTTGGAACACAACTGCTTTATTTTATTTCTCAACCAGAGATGCGTTGCTTAAAACTTCAACATTATCCGCTGGATAAGTTTGATTGTTGCTTGACGTCAGATGCATTGTTCAACAATAACAACGTGACGCCTGACGTCATTGTCGTTGCTATACACTTTTATGCAACTGGGCCCAGAGAACTGCCATTTCCCAGCCGGTCACAACCAACGTAAAATACCATGATAATATGTCTAACAATAGCTAATATATAAAGCCCACGTGACCATATAGTGACTCATAAACACATAGGCCTACAAGATAAATTGGACGTGTTTACCACACGATTTTTAAATATACCGCGACATATATGGAGACATTTACTGTTAAAATAGGTGCATCTGAACTTGAAAGTTGGTTCGTGAGAACGCACCTGGCCAACTGGGGATATCAGAGAACCTGAGTTAGTCTACAGAAATTGCCTACAGCGTGGCGTTTTCGTAATAATCTAATGGATACCAGGAATCGTAACCGCGACATTTCAACGACATACACGTCTGGAATAATTGATCGTACCCACCGAACACCGCAAACTAGTGAAATTATTGAACATGTAGGAGGAATGCCAAGAACGGAAACTCTCGTAGAAACGTTTCTACCGTTCTGGTTTAGATTATAATGCGAATCTAGTGTTCGATCTAATCATGCAGAGACTAATACAGCACGCTCGGTTGGTGTTGATAAATATTTGAAGAGACCACATGAATGATAGCTAATTCTAACTTGACATAAATGATAAATGAAGTGTACCAAGTGTCATTTGCGTCATCTCTACGACAATTAGTACCGGTATTTAGTGCCTATATTCGTTACTTCAAAAAGCATTTGCTCGTACTTTTGCACATGCCTTGAAGGCGCATGCGCATCCTGTGTCTCTCGATCGTACAGATGGATTTCTTGTGTTCCATACTACGTACAATAAACACAACTTGGCACCACAATAACAGCTTTTGCTCGAGACCAGAGAAGAGTTCAGTAACGCTAGGGCCTCGCAAAAAAGTACGACTTCGCGAGATTACGGGAAATATTGTCGTGTATTTTAAATGAGAACACGTTCTTTTGGCTAGATTTTAGCGAGGTCCTAGCGTTGGTCCTAGCGTTACTGAACTCTAACCAGTACCTTTGTGAAAAGTATGTCTAATTGTTCCTTCGCCACAGTGGCGGATCTAGGATACCATAAGGGCCGGGGGGGGGG
>NMRA01000067.1:1060269-1110970 GCA_002633005.1 Phoronis australis
CTCCCTCCCCCCTCCTCCCACCCCGTCTCACTCTCCCTCCCTTTCTCCCTCACTCGAAATACAAGTTTTGGACTATATGGAAAAATGCATAAAATTCTAAATAGTATGTATGAAAATGTGAAGTCTTGCGTCTTGCTGAATGGTACGTAACCAATTTCTTCCAATCTAAAATGGGTGTAAGACAAGGGTGTCAATTGTCTCCCTTTTTCTTCTCTCTATTTATAAATGATTTAGAAAGTGATTTACAAAATGTAAAGGGCTCGTGAGTAAATATTGGAATATTGAATTTATATTTGTTGTTATTTGCCGATGATTTGGTTCTCGTCGCTGAAACCGCTATTGCCATGCAAAGATTAATTACCAAACTAGAAGAATATTGTAATAAATGGAAGCTTCAGGTGAATATGTCGAAGACAAAAAATATAGTCTTTAGAAAAGGGGGATATTTGAGAACTTATGAAAAGTGGAAATAATTTGGCGAAATTGTACAAACGATTTCAGAGTTTAATTATTTGGGTGTCATGTTTACTCCTAAAGGTGTATTTACGAAGGCGCAGAAAATATTAGCTGGAAAACTGGCAAAGGCTATTTTTGTATCAAAAAGCCCATGTTTAAATACAAAGACATTCCTGTGCAAATGTGGTTTAAACTGTTTGACACAAAAATATTACCGATTTTATTGTATGGTTCTGAGATTTGGGGATTTCATCCCGCTCAAGACATTGAAATCTTGCAAAATGAATTTTGTAAATTTTTGTTGGGACTTGGTCAGCATGTCTCAAACGCTGCAGTGAGGGAAGAGTGACAATAAAGGTACATCTATTATTGAGAATCATTAAATACTGGTTAAAGGTTATCAAATTGTCAAGCCATCGTTATGTTAGTGCGTGCTACAATGTGGAATATGAAATGGCTGAGCAAAATAAGTCTTACTGGGCTCTAAATGTTAAACGATTGTTATTTGCTTATGGTTTTGGAATTGTTTGGATACAACAAGGTGTGGGCGATGCTGCCTCATTTATAAGTGAATTAAACAACGATGCTTTGATATTGACATCCAGGATTTGAGAGACAATATATTTTCTCAATCGTTAGATGTTTATAAAATAGTTAAATGTAATTTTGTAGTTGAAAAATACGTAACATGTCTAGAAAATAGTGTTCACAGAATAGCCCTCGCAAGATAGATGCTCGGCACATTCATTAATGTTCAGGGAAGGTTTAGTGGACTTGATAGAGAGGAGAGAATATGTCCCTGCTGTGACAGTGGGAACGTGGAAACAGAATTACACTTTCTTTTCGAATTAATTTAGATTTGAAAAAAATCTTGTACTCTTTATGTATTATATATTTGTAATGTGGGTTGGAGGCCTGTTACATGAAATAAACCTCTACTATAGATATCAACCCTATATTACGCACGCAATTTGACTCTAAAATAGGTAAAAAGACACTGTTCTAAACTGTTGCTATCTATTTCCCAATAATGAGCGTCCTATTCTATCTACCTGTACGTAAGAGCGGTGGTCGATAATACACAGTATTTGGCTTATGATGTCAAACCAAAGAGAACAGGTTGCATACGTGTATTTTTAAAACTGACTTGAAGTGAGAAATCCCGTTCTGGTCGCGAACATCTCCAGCATGTTCCTTCAATTTAAGCACACTGCAAGCTCACCAAATCTTTTCTTTTGCACAAATAAATGATTTTGTTTAGTGAAATTTGAAAGTGTATCTCACTCTTATTCTATCCTTCAAAATAACAACGCAATTATATCTTAACACCTGATATTGAAGTTGTCATAAAATTATATCCAGGCGGTCTGGTACACCCCGTCTGCTACACGTCTGGTACACGTCTGGTACACGTTGTACCAGACGTGCACAAGCTGCTCTGGCAGGACCATTACAATGATCATTTGGAACAATTTTATGCTTTATTAATTTCTAGGTAAAACACGAGCTGAGGAGATTGCTGTCTCCTCAAAAGTGTTCATAACTTGGGCAATAAAAATATCAGGATTGCACCAATCTAAACGTCGTATCGAGAAGATTTTCATGCGTAATCTGACGCAAAACGATTTATCAAGAAAAAAATTCAATAGAGTACGTTTAAACACACACTTTATTATCAAAAACGTCTAAGTTGTTGATCGTTGTGAAACTCTTTCGACACGTTGTCTACTAATACAGGACATGTTGGATCGTAACTGTGTACGAAAACTGTTGCCTTAAAGATACGCGTTTTAACAAACACCTTTGCAAAACAGACTGGCTTAACAACGTGTTTCCGTTTGTCGCGGCTACTTGATCTCACCTGTAGTGATGGCCTGTGTTTGTGTCGTTGCCATCGTTATCGCGTGCACATATTGCGTCATGCAGAAAACTATTCCTAGCACGACAGTTTTCCTCGCCATCTTGTTTTTCTTCGCCGTGACCAACAATCCATCCATTAGTCGATTTAGAGCATTAACGCTGTAACCAATTCTTCACCAACGTAACGACAACGAGTTAACTTTGTTACTCATAAGCAGGTGAATTGAAAGGAGCCTTAATTTTCTCAGTAATCGTCGGAATTGAAGTTATTAATCGGTAACTTTCACATAGAAAAGGTTGACGTTATTCGCTGAAGAACAAAATCAATATTTCCATTCAGATTGTGAACAATGCAATTGGCAAACATATACGTACAACGTTTAGTGTTTTGTTATATTCTGGGAAAATCCATAAAGGCGGTGGCATGGTAACTGAGAATGGAGTTAGGGGAACCTTTACACACACCGTCAGTTCCGTCTTCACTTTGGGTTCGAACATGAAACGGAGATCAAAATGACAATGGACATTCATGTATTTTTTTAGAAATCCACACCAGTTCCTAACAAATCAAAAGGATCAATTTATTAATTTATGGAAGAATTGCAAACGAGAATCCGCACAAACCAGGTTTTTATGAGAGCCTGGGAGATTAGCTGGCTTTGTACTAACATTAGTCAGAGGGTCATAACCAGAACAAGTAGGTTTCGTGAGTACTTAGACCTGGCGATTTCATTTTGACGTTTTGACTTTTTACACCTCCTTCATACGAGTCTTTAATGTATGAAAATATGTTTACGTAACTTACGAAAAACAACTCGTGTATTTATTTGCATAACTTAATCTCTCTGTGCGTGCGTGCGTGCGCGCGTGCGTTAGTGTGTACATTTATATATTATCACTGTTTTGTATAACTAATTTGTGCAAAGTTTAGCTGCTACCCTGATCTAATGTTAATTAGAATTTACCTATACTCGTGAAACATTACAAAGTGAAAAGGTTACCTTGTAAAACAATCCAGTACTTTGTATTACCGACAGCGTATTTGCCAACAGGTCCTCTCTTGGCGAACAGGCCCACTTTTTCAATATTTTCCCGATGCAATGATGCCCCATCAAAATGTCCCGCAAAATTGACATATCATCATGTACTATTGCAATTTCTCCTATTTTCTCGTTGGACGTTCATGGGTTTTCGCGACACCCACAGTTTCCAGTTGGACTAAAAACAAAAAAAAGAAAAACATCGCCCGGTAGTTTTAGTCATTTTAGCATGCGTAATCTCTCACTCAGTGTGTTGCGGCGTAGGCCTATGCCACTCTCTTCAATCCATTTGTTCTGGTTTTCTATTCATGAACGTTGATAAATTGTTTGCAACAGGTGAACATTGTCTCTTAATTATGAATATTGTTAGTTTCCAGAGTCCATTTTCTTTACCAACATAATCGTAAAATGTGTACACTACATGTACCAGTATCACTAATTTTAACTTTATAAAGAAATGAGTATATTTTCTAAAATCCTAATAATTTAGTACCGAACTGCAATCCATGTAATAAGCTATCCAGAAGTATATCTCAAAACTACACAAAAGACACGACATCAAATGTCCAATGAAATGTAAAGATGTATTATTTTCAATGAATGCTTGACTAAACTCTTCACAGCAACTGTGAAAGATCCATATTCTAAAATCTAGTTGTCTATAGTCCGGTTGCAATCTTTTCAATCATTGAAACTATTTTCTTTTTTTCAAGGTGATCTATATTTATTGAAGAATACACAGAACATACAAAGAAAACAACGACAAACCCAGAAATCGCGAAGCATTATATCTGGGTTGTAGACAGTACATAGATAAAAGTATTTTACATAGAACTATACACATGTAAGTAGTATCTAATACAAGTATTCAAATATTTAGATACGCTATTACAAACATTAAAAACAAAAACATGTGCAGACATGTAAATCAGAACAAGATTAATAAGGGATGCGTGAAAATTTACTACCATGGCTTAAGAGGAATTCGTTGAGAAAAAGGTCAAAGTTTAGACTACAATTTAATAATAATGTAACGTTGGTAGAGATGTTATTACAGGAATTGAAAGCCTTTAAAAATTAATTGGTTTTCAATGAGTGGACGAAAAAGTGAGTTCTCGGGTATTCGATGAGGCACATTTGAAAAAAATATGAGGATAATATTAATGGTCACCACATTTCCAATTTGGAGAGACATTACTAAAGTTGTGTCTAAATTTGTCGAAGTTAAGTAGTCATTTGTAAAATGTCAACCTCTCTGGTTTATTTCATTTCATGTTGTTTTTGCACCTTAACTTAATTGACATTACAAATTTATTAGACGACTAATTCATTAATTTATCAGCAAAATAGTTCACGAAGGATTTAGTTATTACAGTATTTGTCATTCTTTTCGCATTTTGATGTCACTCTTAGTTTTTAAAATAATTGTTTAACTTGTCAGACATGTAAAGTAATAATTATTTATAAATTCAATTATTTATATTTTCTTCGGGTGTATAAAGGGCTTTTTAACGATATGATTTATGGAATTCCGTTGAAAAACGGCGTAGTTGAAAAACGTTTTAATGACACTTTTCCCACTGGCCTAGTGTTAAAGTATTTAGGCTATTTGTTATCGTTTGTCCTAGATACATGATTCTATCGTAGTTTAGCTCGGGCGGTGCTTGGTTACGTGGATATATTTTAAAGAAACTGCAAATTTTCTAAATTATGGTAATACGTCTAGGAAGCGGTATTATCCACGGCAAGCAGATGATCCTCCGTTTGACAACGTATCACGTGGTGAATACCTTGCCGGTTGACGTTTGAAACAATTTAAATCAACTTAAATGTATATAATGAACATATTGATTAAATATTTCAATTTTCCACAAAATTTGTAAGTAATATGGTTCGCAATGAACCTAAGACAAAAATTCAATCTGTCCGTGATCACGATTTCTGAGTACTGCCATTGTCCGTGCTCCGTCTTCTAATGAGTTTTCTATCTTCAAACAAATGTTTCAGTTAGGTCTCAATTCAGTCTGCCGAATTTCAGGTATTTACCTCCAAGAGAATTAGTGCTGTGGTTGAAATTCATTACATCGAATTTCAGGCATTCCCGTAATTAGACAAATAACATTGCTACTTCCGTTCTATTGTGAGTATAACACCTCAGTTCCCAAGAACGCAAAGGATTTGACTTGATGTTGTGCATACGTTTTTACCATACGAGTCAACTCCTCAAATTAAGTTTGACTAATTTGACACATAATAAATTTAAAATGACACGTGTCGTGACCGGATAAAATTCGACACTGTAGAAATGAGTAAAACACGTTAAAATCCGGTAAAAATGTATCAAAAACACTAGCTTTCGAGCCTTAGTGAGTGCGGCTCTTCATCAGGTGTCGGTGACGACAAGTGGCGCGAAAGGCTTAATTATACCAACTTGTCTTCATACCTGCGAAAAAGCCGCACTCATTAAAGCTCGAAAACTAGTGTTTTTATATACATTTTTACCGGATTTTAAAGCATTTTACCTGTTTCAACTTTTTCTATTTTGACACAGATTGCCAATAACTTTTTATCCCGTACGCGTTGAATCTATCGAGTGCAATACAGCCAAGCAATAATGTTTTCCGTATTCACCTCCTGCACTACTTCAACAGTGACCTGTGATATGGAAAGTTCTAAAGGTAGGTCAATGTCAACTCGACGTCGTTAGCCGGTTCGATCATCGAATTTTCCGAATATAGTTTAAAGTAATACAATTGCAGCTGTATAAATAACACTAGACATGCAACCAGGCCCTAAACGTAACATCTGGTACAAACTGTTGCTTATATGACACTTCTGTCTCAGTTTTCAATGGCTAAATATTGTATCGTCTGCAACTCAGGCGCCGATTCCTCTGTAACTACAGTATCAAATATTGTTGTTGTTTAACTATTTTCAGATGATGTTACAAGTTCAATGCACAGTTACCGTTGTTATTTCTTATCAATTTATAAATCGTTGCATATAAAATTGCAACCTAACGCCCATGTACCTACATGTAGGATGTGATCCGCCACGTGAAAAGTCTGAGTGAAGTATTTAAAAAATCTGCCGAACAAATGAAAGAAACTTAGGAATTTGAAACGTATGGGATAAATACAAAACGTACCTCGATTGGCGTAGATGAAGTAATATTCCACTCTACATTATTCCGCGTATCGTCCGAGACCGCGGAATAATGTCTCGTGGGATATTTCTTCATCTACGCCACTCTCGGTAGGCCTAAGTTTTGTGTTTTTATACAAAACAGAGTCTGGTTTTCAGTACATTCCATAGATTCCACGATTTCCAAAATTGGTATTTATTTTAAACATCTCCTGACCAATATTGTTTGATGTCATCATTGGCTCAGCCAAGGACTTGATCCCATTTAATACCACATTCGCGATATTTTGACACTCTTCTTGTCAACACCGTTGGCAGAAATATGAAGTGAAACACGCCAACGGTAAATTGGGTTGTGTTCAGGTGCTGCCGGACCATGCCACCCGACACCCAGGTCACAAGCTGGTCACACAGAGATCGGTAGACTGGCGTATCCATTTTTCACTTTGTTTTTCTTTGTAATATAATAATGACAAGCATTTATCGGTAACCGGCTGATGTGCGCCTAAGCTACGATATCCATGCGACCTGTATTGTTGTCTCCAACAAAGACGCAACAAAGGAAAACAATGGTAGCTGATGATAACCGTGCGACGCATGGATGTCACAAGTTAAACATGTGAGCTCCATACGAAGATTTGTCGACATCTCCTAAGCTGAATTATCTGAGCGCATTAATGAAATTCTCAAAACTTTTATCATACATCAATTATATTAATTCACATACACATGCTCAGTTTGAACAACATCTGCAAATTACAACACATGATACATAGATATAGTGAATCTTCAAAGATCAGTCTACATATGTCATGATATCTCCGTACTACAACGGTGCCTTGATTTAACAGTTTTTCATGTTGGTTATACCATGAATAATTGTGCTTGTATATTGTAGTATCTGGTGGAGTGCACTGATTTTCGAACTAGTGCTCTTCGCTCGCCGAGCTAGTGCACGCCGGTCGCTGAGCTAATGCCACCAGTCGCCACGGCGACGAGACGGGCCTCAATTTCTTGAATGGCCCTAAGCTGCTGCTTTTTAACTTAACGGATTGCTTCCCAGTGGCCACAACTTTTGAATAGCATCTATATGAGGAGATGGAGCTCCTTTTTAATCTACCATTGTCTTAGAAATAAATAATGGAAAGGACCCTGAACATTTGTGAAACAAATGTGTAAAGATGTAGTATTGTTACTTTGACCACAATAAGGTAGAAAATGAAATTCGTTTGACCGAGGCACCATAAAAAGTAAGGATACCGGCGACGTCCTCTCGTGTCTTGCGGTGGTGTAGTCGCGTGGAAAATAGTGGCGGACCCAGAACACAAAGAAGGAATGAAATAGACGAAATGCTGGTTACTTTTTACTATGAAAAATTTACTTTAATAATGTCCAAAACAAGACGGGAATATAAGTCTATTGCGGGGACACATTCACTGGCAGCAGAAAAGTGATGGGACGACACCCCACGCATCCCCTAAAACATTCTTTCATGGGAATACAGGCCTACTATGACCCACAGCAATTGAGTGACGTGATTAAACTAACAGAGTGTGACGAGAAAAGTATGTGACAAAGCTGCAAATAACCTTTGAAGGCCATTGCACTTCCGATGCCATTCTGGAAAATTTTATGGACGGTGATAAGGGTTGCGTTCCTCTGATGAAGGATTTACTCTGCGGGCTAGTGTTCTGCAGCCCGTAGCCTTAGGCTTCAATTCCCAAATCTGAAGTCAAAGGTAAGGTTGCTGGCTGTTAGCTTTCAAAATCTTACCGCCAACCGGCATTATCAGGTGGCCCGTCATCCCCAGCTAGGATATGGGATTTATGTGCTTGGTATACATTCTCAAGCCGATCTTTCAATACCTTCACCATAAAGTCAGTTGGCCCCGGAATCAAACCACTCGCACCTACTACACCCGGAGGCATGCTGCAGGATTTCAATTTGGTCGTGTCCGCGGGTGTGTATGCGATACCGAAACTTTCGGGTTGCTGGTTGTCTAAGAAGTCTTAACAGAATCAAGCATTAATCGCAAGCTCCGGCATCACGGTCTTGGATATTGGAATCCAGTGTATAATTTGTATTCTCAAACCAACGCCCTAGCAATGTTTTATATTCACGAAGCACAACTGGCCTGAACAAGAATGATACCGCGACCATACACCCCTGCGACGCATTAAGGATGATGAATAAATACGAAATCCACTCCAGCTTAGTGATTTCTGCCAAAAAACCAACTGTCCAAGTCAAGCCCGACACGGCGCATAATCGAAGCAGGACATTAACAACACTCCACCGCTGGTTCTTACATAGGGCATTCATTTGGTTCTTCATCCTGGCAAGACGAAAGCATATGAAGATAACGGAGATCACATTGACCGCAATGCAGAGGGCGATGGGTAAAGCAAAGAAATAGCCAATGGCCCGAGGTTCCGATATCCAACAAATGGCGTCCCCATAGCCGACTTCAAATCTAAGCACTTTAGAGAAGTTTAAAACCACAGACGTCACCACAATTGNCTCCACAACCAGAGCCACCGAAGGAATGCATTGGTCCGCAATAAACTTGTCTACAGATTTTCTGAAAAGGAATGCATAAATTTACGTGGGAATTTAACGTGAAAACAGAGAAAAGAAAAATGCATTATGTAAATATTGGTTACGTGCAACCTTAAACATTTAAAAGTGTGTTTTCAGTCGAAGTCTGCGGCCTAGACAGGGTTTTTGCCCACTGGAATAAAAAACAACGTTGCCGCCTCCCGTGTAGCCACCAATTTCGTGCCACCCCTTGTCATCGTATATTTTTTGTCGTTCTGTCCTGTCATTTCTGCCGACCCCCGTTATCAAAACAACGTTTCGTACGGCTCACCACTGATTTTGTTTCAACCCCGGACGTCAATGCCCCTTCGTCATTTCGTCATTGCCGCCTCTGTCAGGGCGTCAGACGGGGCGGATCTCCTTTCCTACAACGTCAGTGGTTGACTGAGTCGTAATTACAGTATGCCGTCCGCTGCACTGTCACTTAAGCAGGTCCTCGAGGCTAATAGCTCGTCAGTACTCAACAATTTTATAAAATACTTACAGAAAAAGTGTCGTAGAACGTTCCTTCAGAGCACCTGTCTTCACCATGAGCGATTGTTTTTGTTGGAGTAATAAAATTAAAAATGGCCGAAAAATCTTGCCTCAATTCGCGTTTAGGTGTTAGAGTAACTACTTTCATTAAGGCGCAACCATCTGGATCTTGGTCGTTACACGCTGCACAGAAAATGTTGCGATAAGTTTCAGAGGAATGAGTAATCGTCACTGGGTCGTGGAACCTGCTACATAGTCTTTGCAGTGTTGGTTTAGTACATTGTTTCTCACTGTAGCACACAGGTAAACGTTTCAATATCGTATCTCCGGGAAGAAATCTAACACTGTACGAGTTAGTAGTACCAGTGGCAGACAACAAATCGACCTGCCTTTGGAAAGATGTGAAGATAGTTTGCCACGACTGCCAACCCTTGACTTTGTTGCATCTAGCACAAAAAACGTTCCTAAAAAGAATTTCGTTCTTCCAGACAGGCACATGCGGACTTTCTGCTAACTGAACGTCTTCACGTGTGAACGTAGTATTTTCAGCGTTTTCACACAAAGCTTTCACGTGCTTCTTTGCACCACCAGGGCAACGAGACACCATCCGGACCTGATGAATTTTGCTACGTTTCGAAAGTTTTCCCTTTTCAACTTCACGAGATAGTGCAAAGTCAACGCAGCCTACTTTGTCCAAAAGCTTACCGAAATCATCGTCTGGCTCGTGGTCGCATTGTATCTGATCTCCAATCCACCCCACGCAGCACGTGCCCGCTACAGTGCAATACTTCCCACAATCACATCGCTTTTTTGTCGTTTTCTGACAGATGTCGCTTGCCGAGCACCTGTTTTCGTCCGCTGAACACGGATACCAGACAGGCAGAGTGACTGTGCCGTTCTTTTCAACATAAGCTATTTCCACGCACTGAAGGAAAATGAACAACACAACAATGCTCATGTTTTTTTTAGATAATTCGCAGTACTCAGAATTCGATACCTAAAAATATGCCACTGAGTTGTCCATTTGTACGCTTTCGTTAATGTATTCTCGCAGCAACTAAAACCACAATTGAAAATTATCGCGTATATTTATACATATGTATGTATAGACATACTCACACCTACAACAGTTACGTAGTTTGGAGTTGGCACGTCTTCTTCGCCGCGCCTTCAAGCCCAGCCCCGGCATTGTCACTGTTAAGTTGTGACAAGCGTAATACATGCTGCGCAAACTTTGTCAAGATCTCGGTGCTTGTGTCGTGAAATGTATCCTGCATCGTTTTTGTGAAACCGCGGATACACCCGTTGCTGTCAAGCAGCACTGAACAGTTAGGCTGCAGCCAATAGTACCTAGAATTTAAATAAAGGGTTTTATCGCGTTAAGCGGCTGGTTTGTGTGTTGCTGACTTGATTGGGCTTTTGACTGAGAAAGTTTTTATTCGTGACCTGCTTTTGATGCAAAATGATGGCTGTCGTTTGCTTTCTCAGCCCCTGTCGTCTGTTGTCCGAGAAACCGGGTGTGATTTCAGGTGGCTGTCAAACAGATCAAAATTGCCAAAAACGAAACTGAAAAAGAGCGTACTATGGCTACAATTTTAGAATCTAGAGAGAACGAGCATTCTGAATCTGTAGACAGAGTTTTTCTAGTACTAGCAGGGAAGTGGTAATTTTGGGGAGAAAATTGCCAAATTTGTTGTTTTTGGTCCTATTTTTGTGTGCGGATATTTTTTACGATGTGAATTAATCGATTGAAAATCTGTAGCACAAGAGCAACGCAGAGCGTTGAAATGCGCCCACGAACGCATTGCAAACGGTGTGCTTTTAGGGTTATATATTTACATCATAAAAATGGCCACTAAATGGCGCAAAAACATATAATCCATTCAAAAACAGGAACATGCCATATTTCACAAAAATCTGTCAAGGAACTTCAGAGAAACAAAGGAAAACAGAATAAAATGAAATTGCCAATAGTGGGCACAGTGCCCATTGGATCCGCCTGAAAGTCATCGTCGTCTGTTGTTATCTTCATATAAATACACTTACTAAATTTAGTAAAGATCCTGCAGTGGGTTTAGGAGATACAACTATGGGCGCGAAACAAAACTACAACTAGAAGGCGCCACAGTAGTCAGTCACCATCATCAAAGGTCATCTTCCCACTGAGAACATATATGTCAATTTTCAAATGATTTGGTTGATACAGGGGTGGACACCAAAAACAATATTTGAGAACAGGAAAAAAATGGCCACTAAGTGGTGCAAAATACCATCCAAAAACAGGAAGATAGCGTCATCACACCAATAGATGCCTATGTTTAAAATTTTATGAAAATCTGTTGAGGACCTTTGAAGATACAAAGGTAAACGTAAAACAAATAAAATTGCCACTAGGGGGCACACCAGTAGTGAAAACTGTCCAAAAGTCGTCGCTATAAATATACTTACTAAATTTCGTAAAGATCCTGCAAACGGTTTAGGAGATACAGCCATAGGCGCAAAAAAAACTGCCACTAGGAGGCGCCACAGTAGCCAAAATCGTCGGAAAATCGTCGTCAACCGTCCTCTTCATAGTAACCACATACATGCCAATTTTCACAATCATCCTTTGAGCGGTTTGGTTGACAGAGGGGTGCACGAAAAAAAATACTCAAAAAAGTAAAAATGGCCACTAGGTGGCGCAAACTACGTCGAATCCATCAGAAAACGGGAGGATGGCGTCATCTCAGTAATAGGTGCTTACATACCGAATTTCATGAACATCCGTTCAGGACTTTTGAAGATACAAAGGTAAGCGTAAAAAACTAAAATTGCCACTAGGTGGCACACCGGTAGTCGGATCCGTCCAAAAGTTTGCTCATGCCGTCCCATCCATGATTGGAACATATGTGCCAAATTTCATGAACGTAAGACAAAGGGTTTTGGAGATAGATCAGCGGACGCCGGACGGACGCCGCACGGACGAACGGACGGACAGACGGAGTTGACGGCATAATGCGTCCACACATAAATATGTGGGCGCCGGCATAATAATTAACGTTTCAGTTATCACGAGAAGTGCTTGTCAGTTGGGAATGCTAAAAAACTTTTTTTCAAACTCTTGATAAGAACGCGATGTAAGGACTAGTCTCCACTTAGGTGTGCGTTGGCAGCCAAAACTCTGTAATAAGTGTAGTGTACCTACTCACGCTCGCTGGAAAACAAAATATCTCAGCGACCAGAGCAGATGCATGAACTGAAATTACATTGCAACGGAGTTCCCGATCAATTACGGTGCAATCCGTTAATCCAATTTTCAATATGCGAAACGAAAGCTGAAAATGTTTTTTTACTATCACTATCCCATTTCCAGTTTTCGAAGCGAAAATTCAGAACTCGGCTTTAGTTCAATACCCTATTTTCTATTTACTATACGAAAATGGAATATCATGTTGTTCAAATCCTATTTCCAATTTGCAAAACAAAACTTGAAAATTCAGTATACTCCCGTTCCCGTGCTCCTTCCTCATGTCACGGCACCTCCGATGGCCACGGGTCGGTACGTGAGAGGAATGGCCACTGTAACTGAAGGGCTTGTTGGCTAATTTTGCCGAGAAATCAGTTGGCAATCTGAAACCACACCCCAAGTCTCACTTGATGATGTCATTATGAATAAAATAAAAATAAACAATGAAATCATTCGTGATTTGATAACTACAGCACTCGGTTGAAACTTAGTCGAACTTGCAATCGGAAACAATGAAAACTATCGCAACCTTCTCAGTGAAATCTCAGGGTTGCAAGCTCTCACGCTAGAGCGCATGGATGAGTCCAGAGGGTTCCATGCCAGTTCCTCTTGTTCTATAACAATAGATTTTAAGAGTCTTAAAACGAGACAGTCGCAATGGTCGATGTCTTTATCATCGTTAATCAGAAATTGTCGATTACAAGGGAAATATGAACGTCACGTTCACATTTAATTCTAAGTCTCAGCGTCAGTTGGTTTCCTGAGAATGATGTCAAAGTCCCACACAAAAGCACGGAAGTTCGGCTTTTACGTATACACCTTCCCAAACACAAACTGGCAGCATGCATTTATGTTACCATCCAAATCACCGAGTGTATTTTAGATGACGCCTAACGTGGTCCAGCTAAGTACTCGACATCATAGCGACGACGCAAATAAATCGTATAAGCCTGGCACAGGACCAGTGTCACCTTAAGAAATGACAACAATGAGATATTTAGATGAGCACCCTGTAATAAGTGTTAACCACTAGACATCTTCGTGTCAGGAAGCTGTCCTCTGTCGTGCATGGAGTTCTGCCTTTGTTGAGTTGTTGTTTGTCATTCTTGTTGGTTGCCTGCAAGTACAGTGCATGAGGATTGGTCTATGGCCTGCATCGCTTGCTCCTTCAAACAGGTCTGCCGTTGATGCGGATGGAACCCTGTTTCGAGACATTTAATAATGAGCCTCATACCATTGTTTGGAGCCAGACGACTGAAGCAAGTCTTCTTTGCTTCGCCGAATAGACGATGGCAATTCATATGGCTTCAGGTAATAGTCGCTGGTATGCGCAGTGTGTATGTCAACAAATGAAGAATAAAAATACAGATGTAAACCAAACTCGCGTTTCCTGCATTCTAAGCAAAAAGATGGAAGAAATTTGGAAGAATCTGTCACTAAAAGTTTAGTCTGAACACATGGCCTATATCAAACATGTCTCGGTAATAAACTCTTGAAACTTGGAGGGATTACCTGAAGAGAGCGTTTGCCAATAGCCAGACAAGCAATACTAGCCTGAGGTATAACTAGGATTGAACTAACCAGATTATACATCGTTTTATTTGAAAATAAATCAGTACAAATTTGTAAGATTCAGTGGTGTGATACGTAAGCGGTCAGAATATTATTTACTCATTGATTTCCCTTGGAAGGGGAGTTCAGAACCTAATTTCAGACAGTCTTTCAAATTGAACAGTTCCTTGACTTGCGGGTAATTGCCTTTTTGCATTTCTTTCACAATCGTCTTCTGCCGCTTCAGTTTAGCTGGAACAACCAGCGACTCCTTACATGTATCAAGACACTCTTCGGAAAGCGAACGAGCCCATGTATAGAACTCTCCAGCTGCTAAGCACACTTTGCTAACCTCGTCCTGGGAATACGGCTCTAGAATTTCCAGACATCTTGCAGCTATTTCAGGGTGCAACTGTGACAGTTTGAAGTTCTTAATTCTATAATATAACCCAACATAATCACTCAAGGGAATAGTGGAGAACAATTTTTGACACTGAATCCACTTCCGGGTCAGTCCTTCATTGTCTCCGAGTAGTAATAAAGATGCGATCATAATTTCGTGGACCTGTTTTGGAGGTTGACTGTACCCTCGGATCTCGTTCATCAGTGCCCTGTCTATGCTAAGTACAGCTTTATTCAGCATCAAAACACGTCTAAGTCTATCTCGCTGTGCCTTTGCCCACGTGAATAAAGGCTCGAGAAAACGTTCTAAGCCCATTTCCTCAATCTCCCTGATAACCTTTTCCAAACCCTCTAAGTCGTCGTCTTTAGAGGCTTTGGCTAGCTCTTCTCTTTTCTTTGCAGCGTAAATAATACAACGCGCCTCTTGCACGAGTTTCTCATCTATCTTCAGTATGTCCATGTGACTTTCGTAAAAGTTGACGTAATCATTCATAGCTGGGTCAATCAGGTCAACTTCGAGGGTGTCATTGGCTTTCACGAGGGCATCTCTTAGTTGGTCGTGCTCTTCGTGCAAGTGCTTCCACTCCTCATACTTTCTAAGCGCTTGGAGAACATGAGCTGCTTGGTCAAATATCGTTTTATCAAAGTCTAAGCTAACCTGGGCTTTGTGTTGGTTATATAATGCTTCATATTGGTTCATGTCGTTCATTATTTGCTGCTGATCAGTTGACTGTATTGAATTGGACAAGGCATCTTTCAGGGCGTCAAGTTTTTTCTGTAGAAGTTCTCTCTCTTCGCGCTTTTTAATGTGATGCAACGTACTCCGACATTCATGTACCAGAGATTCATCAATATCTATATCCATATTTTTGACTTCATTTTCTTCGAAGAATTGCAAGTAAGATTGAAGAGCCTTCTGAATATGCTCTTTATCTGAATTAAGGTTTGCTTTCTCTAAGTTTGCTTTTAAACCCCAAAGGCGTTGTTTCAAAACGTCAAATCTCTCCTTTTTCTCTATAGCGGCTATGGCATCTAAGGCTTGTGCTTCGAGAATGTTGTCGTAATCTAAGCAGTGACTATGATCTTTGTAAAAAAATTGATATTCTTGAAGAGCGCTTTCAATATCAGATTTACTGGTTGATTTAGCGGCTGCGGCAAGACAGTTTGCTAAAAAACTAAATTTAGACTGCAAAGCAGCTATTTTCATGTTCTCTTGTATAACACACACCGTTTCCTTTGCATTAACAACTAAAGTATCATCCGGTGTAAGATATTTCACATTACTCTCGCACAAATGCTCATATGCCGCTGTTGCTTGCTCAATCCTTTCTTTATCCATACTCGCCAAGGCGTCACAAATTTCTGCTTTAAGCACGTCCAGCTTGGCCTCCAATCTCTTTTTTATTTCTGTTTCAGTTATGGTTGCAACAGTTTCTTGAGCTTCGTGAACAAGACCATCGTCTGCCCGTACCACGTCATCATTTAATGAACAAAATTGCTTGTACTCTGCTAAAATTTTTGAAATTAATTCTTTATCCTTCTCGTGGATGGCCGAAGTCAATTTGCTCTTTATCGCCATATAGTGAGCTTCGATGGGCGCACGCCTCTCTAGCTCTTTTATTTCAGAAATTACTTTTTCAGCCCCCGTTACAAAGCTCGAATCGAATTCCAGAAAATCTGGATGGCAGCTTTGTAGCTCACGATACTTGTCAATGATACTACTTATGGTGTCTTTATCTCGTGAAGCACACGCACTCGCCAACTTCTCTTTTAATGCATTAAATTGAGCTACTACCATCTCTCGTGTTTTCTTTTCCTCAATCTTAGCGAGAATGACATTCGTTTCCTTCACCAAACTCTCGTTAACAGATATATCGCAGTTGTGTTCATTACAGAACTTCACATACTCGTCTAGTGCCTCAACAATGTCCCTCTCTTCGAATCCCTTGTTCAGTTCCATTAATCTACTTTCAAGGCCACTCAATTTCGACCGCAATGCCATTACTGCTTCTTGTTTATAAATTGCAGCCAACTTGTTTTCAGTGTTGGCTATCAGAGCGGTGTTGCATGGAACATCTCCGTGGGCGTTACAAAACGCCTGATATTCGCTTAAGGCCTTTTCCATTTCACCCTTCTTCCCCGCCACAGTTGCTGCTTTCAAAATTTTGCTAAGCTCTTCCAATTTCTCACGGTCTTTCTTTTCTTGAATGAAAATCAAATTACGATTAGTTTCTTTCACGATTTCTTCATCTGGGATTAATTCGGCACCATCTGCTTTGAAAAAATTAAGATAATCCGAAAAAGCTTGATTTATCAAGTCTTCGTCAAAAGCTTTGTTTGCTTGGTCTAAGCTTTGCCTCAAGCCATCTGCTTGCTCCTGCAACTTGTTCAACCTTTCTTTCTCTTCTATTTTCAAAAGTACATCGTACGACTGTTTAACAAGTTCTCCGTCAATTTGAAACAGTTCACAGTTTTTCTCACAAAATAATTGATAAGCAGACAATGCCGACTTTATTTCATCCTTTCTAAACGCGTTCATAGAACTCACTAATTTGATCTTCAGTTCGCTAAATTCTTCTTCAAGTCTCTGCCTTTCTTCACTTTGTTTGATCACAGAAACGGTTAGGCTTGCTTTTCTCAAAACCTTACGATCTACCGTTACATCGAATTTGTAGTCACTGCAAAAAGATTTGTAGGCGTTGACAGCGTTTTGTATAGCTTGCATATCACCCAATTCTACAGCCGACACAATTCTGTCCTCTAGTTCCTTAGACTGCTTTTGTAGAACTTGTCTCCGTATTAAAGACAGCTTGTCTGTTGCCCCGTGTACTACAGAATCGTTTTCTTCGACATAAGGTCGATTCTCAGCACAAAATGACTTATACTCTTCCAAAAACTTTTCAATTTGTTCTTTATCACCTGACTCCACGGCTTCATGGACATTTTGCTCGAGACGTAGACACTCTGCTTTTAAAGCTTCACGTCTCTCTTTCTCATGCAGTTCAGCAATATGTTGACACGTCTTTTCAACAATGCTTTGATCCAATACAAGATAATCAGCATGTTTGCCGTAAAAAACTTGATACTCCCGAAGAGCTTTTTCGGTGTTTGCAACGTCATTGTGTGCTCTGGCGCCTTCCACTTTGTCCTTCAGAAAGTTGAAATGAGATTTCAGCGAGTTCAGGAACTCTTGTTCCTCCAAGATGGAAATCTTTCGTCGAGCAGCAGTTAAAATCTTTTCATCTAAGTCAATGAGCTCTCCATTCGCTGCACATAAAGTTTCATATTCAGTCAGCAGGCTTTCAATGACTTCCTTATCTTCGTGTTTAAGGGCCTTGTCAATTCTCTTTCTAAGATTTTTGTGCTCCCAAACTACGTGTTTGCGTTTCTTCTCTTGTCGCTTCATCTCTTTCTTTTCCTCCCGTCTAAACCGTTGTGACCTAGTGACAACCAGTTGATTTTGATTCTTTTTCCTCAACCAGTTCTGAGCATAAAGAATGATGAAAAAGATGATAAGACAAAGCACAATCAATATGGGAGTAACTGCAATGGGTGCAACTGTTTCATCAGTCCAAAACACCACTTGACAAACAGATTCGGTGTCCCGATCCCAGTATCCATCAACGCATCTCAACGTTTTGACAGCTTGTCTGGCGTTGGCGTTGCACGTAAAAGCACACGTTTCTAGATACCTTCGTGTGCACGTTACGTTAAACTCGCCATTCGGGATGTAACGGTCGCACACATCAGTGCACAAAGTTTGAGGCTCATTTGTCCAGTAGCCGTTTTTGCATGTGATGGTCTCAAAAACTTGACGATAGCCTTTAACACACCAGTATTTACAATTTTCACCTGACTTCAGTCTGCAGTTAACATCGACGTGACCGTTGGGGATGTCTCGAACACAATAGTTTGTACACAACCCAGTGGAATTCGACCAGAATCCGTTCTTACACATGAGTTTGGAAACCGTTTCTCGACCATTGTTACATGCGTATGTACAGGTGCGACCTGGCTGTCTGTTACATTTTTCGTCAAGTTTGATGTCAGAAACTGTCTTGCAAGTGTCGGTGCAATAAGTTGAAAGTTCACCTTCCCAAAAACCATGGGAACACTTAATCTGCTTGGATCCACCAACCTTCCTCCACCGAGTGCAAGAGTAGTCGCATAGTTCTCCGACAGTACCATGGCAGTTCTTAGCCATCTTGATTTGCCCTTCATGGGATACAGCCGGGCATATCATTTCCTCGCTTTCACAATTCTTTGGATCGCTCGTGATAAGCCGCATTCTGCTGTATTGGTTTATTTCAATAGTAACGTCCACTTTGTGGGTAAGGTCGGGGTTGTCTCGTGGTATTTTCCATATTTGGGAAGGGTAAACTTTTATGAGGGCACCGACAGCAAAGTAAATGAATTGTTGAGTGCTGACAAAATCAAAAACTTCGATGTTGTGTTTAAATGGAATAGATCTGTGTACGACAAGATTGCCAGGTATGTCTCCAGTTGCACACTTTGAGTAGACATATACGTCCGTTTGGTCTAGGGTGTCCTTCCTGTAGCAAAACATGAGACGCAACCGTTTGTCAAGTGGTCTAGGGTCGATAATCATGCCACAAAACGAGCCAATAGGAACGTCGGCGAACAG
Source organism: Phoronis australis (assembly GCA_002633005.1). NCBI lineage: Eukaryota > Metazoa > Phoronida > Phoronidae > Phoronis > Phoronis australis. The sequence continues at coordinate 1,079,666 of NMRA01000067.1, forward strand.
TTTTGTTGTCAGTATTCCAGACGTGCGTTGCCTAATAGCAAATCCACTGTATGTTTCAGATGGTACAGCGGTAAAGGCAACTCCACTGGCCTCGTCAACTACGACTCCGATTACATCTGCGTCAAACTCAAATTCAAAGTCCGGGCGCAGTGCAATACGCCCTAGTGGGTTGTCTGTGTTGGCAATTTTAAATACAACTGAAAAATCTGTGAAATATAATTTGTGCCTTTTTTCATCAAATCGTAATGAGGTTATATCGTCGTCAAATGCGATAGCATAACTTGACATTGTCTTTGCCTTTGGTGGAGACTCCAGTGAATTTAAAGTGAACATCTGAAATCTTAAAGCGTCGTTATACTTAGCTGGCATGAGGAAATAGTAACGATTTTTCACAGGATCAAACTCAAAGCTTCTTATTCTATAAGAAGGGAAATATCCAACAGACACAACGGCTTGCTCAAAGGTGTTTAGCGACACCTTTTGCATATGTACTAAACGAGAAACTTCGCTAAAATTGTCCAACGTATTTCCGCTCACAAGAAGAAAGCACGTGTTATTTTCTGAGTGGGTTGGATTGCAATCCACACAACTAATAACTGTAAAAAGAAAAAGCATGCGTCGCGACACAAACCGAGTCATCCTTGCATTTCAAAGTTGATGCTGACTCATGACGTCATAACTGTCTACGTTGTTATGACGATTTCACGCAACGGTCAGTGAACCTTAACACAACCGAGTTTTTGTAAAACTATTGGCCTTGGTAAGCAAGTTTTCAAGTTCTATGCTTTTGATCCAGAAATTTACGGACAATAAGTGGCCGCTACGCCTTCTGCTACCACCGAAGACTTTCCAGGTGTACGCAGCCCAGAGGACGCGTTTTTCATGGGTCATGTATTCGAATAAAGATCATTAATTACTCTGCGCGTGTGAGCGCAGAGTACTGTTGTTCCTGGGTTTTCTTCAATTTTATTCTTATTCTTCTTCTTATTCTTCTTCCGACCAACTTTGAGGCTTAATAACTTCAAATTGGGTGCAGGTACGGTTTTTAAATTCAGCATATGACTTTTGACAGTATATAAATTTTGATTGGTTATATAATCATATCCCATATTGCACCGGAAGAGGTCGTTTGGTGCAAAGGTCATATAATTTTCAAAATGCTACTCCTCCTTCAGTTTTAAAGCTAACTTTTTCAAATTCGGTGCACAGGTATAACATGACAATTTTAAAAATTACTTTTCTAAGAAATCGGGTCATCCAATCAGGTGAAATAGGTCAAAGGTCATGAGGTGCAAACTAAAATTTTGAGCTAGACTCTTCAAATTGACAGGTCTGATTGCCACAGGTAAATCAACTTGGAATCCAAAGTTTCAGGTCATTTAGTGCAAACATGGGGTCATTAAGTGCATTTTTCTTCTGAAAATTTGACCTTTTCAATCAGCAAGTATTCTGATTTGTCAACCGTTAGACAACTGTGATTCTCAGCGTTAAACACATTTTCCATGCGCTTTGCAATAATTCTCCTAAAGATGCTTAAAATGCACCGGATAAGGTCAATTAGTGCAAAGGTCGTGTAACGTTCAAAATGTTATATCTCTTACGTTTTTCAAGGAATTCTTTTCAATTTCAGCACACTAGTGTAAGTCAACATGCCAATTAAATACTCTACTTTACTTTGCAATAGGCCTAACCAATCAGAAAAAATAGGTCAAAGGTCATTGAGTGCAAATTAAATTTTGAGCTAGAGACTTCAGAATTACGTATCTGTTTACTAAGTGCGATTGAGTTTTTATTTCTAAATTTTCAAGTCATTTGGTGCACCCATGGGGTCATTAGGTGCACGTTTCTTCTGAAATTTGACCACTTCATTCATCTTGTATTCTGAAGTGCTTAAAGTACAAAATCTGTGATTAATAGCATTAACAACACTTTTAATCGAGTTAACAATTACTCCCTCATCGAGGCTCATAACGCACCGGAAGAGGTCAATTAGTGGAAAGGTCATCAAAAAAATAATATGTAATTTCTCCTACAATTTTAAAGAATTCCTTTTCATATTGGTAAACGGGTTGCTGTCAGTAACTTCCCGTAATAATTCCAGTAATACGCACGCGCAGAGTCCGTTATTGTCACGCCGTGACAATAATCTTTCTAGTTACCACTATAGTTGTTTTGTCTTGAGCAAGTTCTTTTAAAGTTACAAAGTACAGAAGACTTCTCCAACGATTGAAGTTGTCAAATCCCATTCAAACGATTAGTTTATTACCTTAAAAAGGGGCTTTTTACTGCTATTCTGGGTTCGTTTTTGCTGTGTCGAAACACTCTTGGCTTTGATCTAGGCTTCTGTCAACCACCACACGTGAGGCTGTTGTAAATTAAATCCCCAACCAAGCTGACGTCACATGTGTTGGCCCGTTTCATTGCAAGCCGATTGCGATGGTTTGCCGTAGGGTGCCTGAATATGTTAAGTACAAAAACGCCACCTGACCAGGGGCAGATTGAAAATTGCACGCCAAATTTAATAAAATCAGACCCGGGTTTCTTGAAACATAGAGCGGACACCCAAATAGTGACAATACGCGACCATACACTCATGCACGCACGTGGGTGCGTAAAGAATGCTACAGAATGTCAAAAGCTTCCAATTTTGAGAAACTGGACCGCTAATTGGAGCAATCGTAGATAAAGGAATTTTTAGACAGTTCGGGCCATTTCATGCTTGCCCCCAAAGTTGGCCAATCAAATGTGCCATTTTAAAACAACGTGAGATCGCCAGTTCACAGTGACGAATTCAAGGTTCCAGCGACGTATAGCACTTCCACTACGTGGACAAAGTAATAGGCGACTCTCTTTCGTGTATTCGTCTATTGTTCATATAAACAAAACTGCAGTCATCGTACATTCCAGCAACTTGCAAAGATAGCGAAAATACAAACTGTACATAATCGAACTTTTTTGAGAGCTTCCCAAACCGGGTCCAAAATGGAACCATTAGGACACGCTGTCCCACTGAACAAGTATACAAAGACCATTAGAAATTTCAATATTCGATACACACGTCAGGAGTGACCAATGACTCTAAACAACTCAACCTTCACTCAACAATAAACCCTAAATTACAATATTCACAGGAGCCAACTTAATCTCTTAGACAATCACAATTAAACACTCGTGATTAATAACGTTTGATTATGTTTAACAATTAATATTGCTGTGAGCAGCAGAAAACGAACTTTGGCAACTGGAACAGTAAATTTCGTCCCACACATTCTCAACAAAGAGTCTCCAGCCTTCATATAACCCAAGCTATTAAGAACAATCATGGTTGTCATCTCCTAAAGCATTATTGGGCACACCACTTGAGTGATAAAAGCAGGATTCAACTAAAAAGTCATACTCTCTGTGTCACAGATTGGATCCTCTTGCTCTTGGTGGGTGGTCTTTCCCTTCAACTGTCCTGCAACTGCCTAAAGCCTAAGTCACGCTCACGTCGTTTAGCAGACTTCCAGATTTTGCTCCAAACGTTCGTGGGTTGCCGTGAACTACAGAGCATCATTTATTTTCAGGAAACTGTATGCGAAAGTCGTTTTTAATATCTATTAATAAGTCAAAATCAGGTTTGGTATCCTTTTAAGTTCCAAATCATCTAATGTCAAAATGGCTCCTCCCTCAGGGGAGTATTTGTGTTTTCAAAGCTATTAGATGTTGACTTTTCCTTTGTCAGAACAGAAATTATTGACAATAAAAGATAAAAATGCATTCTCCCTGTTGGTAACACCATGAACAACAACAGCACTTAAATTGACCGAGCATATGAGCAATATTTCAAAATTAAGATTTCTTTTTCAATATCCTTAAGGTTGAGGGAGTGTGACTTTGCATCTTTGTTGTTCTTACCAATTTGTTCCCATACTGTGAACAGATTTAGTAAATGTGTGCTCAGTTTTGAAAACAATCTTTGTTCTCAACTTCAGAAGAGTTATCTTGCACTTTCTGACTCTGTTGCTGCACGGATTGGCCTTGCTGCACTGAATGACCTTTCACAAAAGGCAACAACTGACTTGTCTGCACTAACTGAAGTGGCTGTACAACTTTCACCAAACCTTGTAATCTTGGCTCAGTCAATACCACCTGTCTAACATTTTGTGCAGGGACACCAGCAACTGTGTTCAAAGCATTCAACTGAATGGTTTGAGAAGGATTGATTGTCAGTTTTTGTGCCGCAGTAGAATTACTCTCAGCCTTTAATGTTATTCCCATGGTGGGAGCTGGAACAAATTGGAGAGGTCGAGAAGTTGTATGGTGCCCAGATTGATCAACGGTAAGAGATGGCAGACTAGGATTTGTTTGCATTGAACTCGAGGTAAGCATAGGTTGAACAGACTGAGACAACACGTGCTCAGCACTCAGCTGCACTGGTTTCCCTGGACTGTTGACTTGGCCCAATGGCATCTGAATACTAGGCGGTAAGGCCAGGTTTACTGCTGGCTTCTGACCAGTAACATTTTCCGTCATTGAAACTTGCGCCTTGCTGTGTATAGAAGAGGCCTGCAATTGCAGCTTGGATGCAGATAGCTGGGTGGACATTTGGTGTTTCACTGAAGCTGCACTGGTGGAACTAACAACTCTTAGCTGACCTCCATTCAGTATTACTGGACTTCCATCAGCAGTGACAAGCTGTCCTCCAATCTTAAATAGCAATAGAGGTTGATGTCCAGTGGCTCCACCTTTTGGGTCCACACTGTCCTGACCAACAGGTGAGGCATGGCTGGTGGGAACACCTTGGAGATGTATGCCAGGGGTTGCAGGAATGATGCTGGTCTGAGATGTGATGGCAGATGAAGATGTTGACACGAGGGTGGCAGAGGTGGAAAGGATGGATGGAAGGGTGCTGGTGAGAGGGGCTGAAAAATTACTAGTTGTCACTGGTAATGAAGGTGCGATGCTGGTTGCAACTCTAGGTCTGGATGACACAAGGCCCTGGGTGGGGATGACACCAGCCTGTTTCTGATGACGAATGCCAATAACAGGGGGCATACTCATACCCGTGATGCCAACCTGGGCCTGAAGCAAGGGATTGTTGCCAACTGGCTTGCTGTTTACTGCCAGATGGTTTTGCTGTTTTACCTTACTACCCAATGCTACTAAACTACCTTGTGCGTGACTCTGTTTGGTCAGATGAGAAACTTTGAACACCTTATCGGGAGTGGACTGCTGCAGACTGCTGTACTGCTCATGATTCAAAACAGCTCTCTGGACTGCAGATGCCGGTATTACATTCACAGGTGACACTGATGAAGGCCCTGTGACGGTAGGCCTAGCTTGCCCAGGCGACAATGTCCTGGGATGGGACGTGGCGACATCTGAGGAGAGTGGATTTGTTGGCTGGCTAATGAAGGCACTGATGGCTGCAGTGGAGGGTTGTGCAGGAACACTGAGGCTGGAGGTCACCACTACCTTCTGTTGCTGCTGAACCTGTAACACGAAGGAGAATACTGAAACTATTGTGAGGCAACACACACTGCTTTAGGTTTTATATATATGTAAATCTTAAACCAGTGTGGAAATATAGATTACAAACATTTTAAAGTCTGATCTGCATGCCACCTATTGGCCATATCACGTGATCTAATGAGCATAAGTCTGAAAAGATTTCTGGCCCCGACCGAGACTCCAACCCAGGACCTTCTGCTATCTGTGCAGATGGAGTTCTGTTCATTAGGTCACGTGATGTGGCCAATAGGTGGTGTGAAAACCAGACGTAAAAATGTTTGTGAAGTGCTTCAGGCTCTTTTTAAAAATGCAAGATGCCCGTTTGATGATCATGTCAACTCAACAACCAAGAATACTGGTAACAGGTTTTAGTGAAGTACATCGAGGTCATGTGATTACATAGCTCACCGAAAAATTGATACAAATTACTTGAACAATCAACTGATAACTAAACATCATTATAATTATATTTTAAACGAGATTCTATCACAAAAAGTAATGATAACCACACCAGATAAAAGATTTTGAGAGAAAAATGTCCACCTTTCACAAAAAAGCACACAAAATGAGTCATAATTTTACTTTCTCAGACATACATACCTGACTCAAAAGTGCCTGTATGGCTGGATTCTGTTGTAAGGCTCCAGGTGACACCACCAGGTTTCTCGGCAACATGAGCACCCCCTGTTGGCCAGCACCTGCTGGTGACACAAGACGAACAATAACGTTCTTCTGTGGTGCCAGTGTCTTGTTGGTGTCTTTGGAAGGAGACGTCTTTGGTGGAATACCTACTGTAATTTTAACAAAATACTATTTAGTGGAGAGAACACACATTTTGTATTTATATCAGATAAACCAAAAAAGTAAAGTACTGTATACTAAGACACACTCTTTGGCTCATGTGAACTTCACACTTTGAGAACAAAGTTTTGTCAATTCTTCAAACAATTAAAGCTAATTAAAATGAATAATGTAAAAACACAAATAAATATTAATCAATAAATTAATGAGCCATTTATAATACAACATGACAGTAGAGGTTCATTAGATAGCATAAAGAAGTTGTATTTTGTTAAATAACATACTGTTATTAAGTTTCAACCAAATCTATCTCACACTCAAAACACCTAATTCAACCCATTTTGAGCATCAATGACTACAGGTCACCTGGGGTATGTTTCATCAAAGTGACTTACGACGTAAGACAGAAATTGGATTCTACGCTCCCGTTTCACTATTGATGAAAAAGGTTTCACTGCATAATTATGAGTGCATCACCGCCTCGACATAATTTAAAAAAATCGTCTCAGTAACTGGCATTTATGTGCGTACTTTCAGCAACTTTGCACTTCTGCTCAAGCGAGATTTGATTATTTTCTAAAATAATTATGTGGAGCGCAAGAGCGACCTTCTGACTTTAAAAGTCTCTAATTACTTTTCAAGAGACAGACCCATGGCAGACGACATAAAGAGGTTGTACCTTATTATTAAACAACATATTTACAGACTTTCAAAAGTCACACTCTACAAGCAGAGACTTATTATAAATATGAGATTTGCAGATTTAAGAGGAATCAACAGTGTATGAAGTCTTTCTTGCCTTGCCTGTCTACACACTAGATGTTTTTGCAGCCAAATTGATATTCGCAAGTGCTGACTAAGCTTTTCCAGATTATCTTGCGCACTCATGAGCAGGGGAACAACCAATCAAAATCCAGGAAATGCCTCGAGTTCACACATGTATTTTTAGCCGACATTTTTGAAAACAAATGACAAGGGCATTAGTGATATCGAAATACAATCTTAGCTGGAACTGCGACAAGAAAATAAACAATTTGTTCTAATTTGTGTGCAAACTTTTTGAACCACCAAACATAAATAAAAACGGGATAACAGACACCACGTTCCAGAACTTCACTATTTTCTGGAACAATATTTTTTTTAATAAAAACTCCATGTCTAAGACAAATCCAACGCTAGCAACGCTCACCAGTTGGACCACTCATAGGCTGGAAGGCTGTGTTGGTGATTGCCATAGAGTGTGAATGAGATGTAGCTAGAGTAGTTGTGATTGGCTGGCCAGAGTTGATTGAAGCTTGTAACTGGACGGCAGCAGGAATGGGTGACTTCATGGCAGATGTACAGTGGGTAACAGAACGCCGTGGCTGCACTGTTGGCAGAGTCAGTGGAGAGGGAACCTGAAGAATATGATGGGATATTGAGCTCCACACAATTGAGCTACAAGCCTGTAATGCAGTGTGAAAAGAGAATTCTTGAATATGCAACTCCAGAAGTTATTTGAAACAAAAACCTGTGGTTATGCAATGTTAACTTTCAACAAGGCCCAAATTGAATACAGACTCGTAAGTCTCATAATTATGGTGAAATCTCACTGACTTTGGACACGCTCGTCGATTTGGACAAGAAAAACTATTTCTAAAACTAATTAATTGTTGTTTGTAGCTATTACATACACACACACAAAAACAAACTTACACTGATGGATACTGTGGGAAGGCTAGTTTTGACAGTTTCTGTCACAACGGATTTCAAGGCCGAGTCGATGACTGTTGACTTCACAAATGAGGGTACATCACCAGAGGTCACTTGAATAGGGGTCATTCCTGTAATGAGGCGCAGTTGCCATAGTTACGACCTCTCATCACAAGTATCCAACAAATATACGTTACATACTGCCACACGTCAACTGCAAGATTTGTAGACAGTCACAAAAATTCATTTAAAGGAATAGCAAAATTTTTTTGTGTGATTTTTTCATAGTCCCCACACCTTACTCAGTGAAAACATGCTGTATGGCACAAGACTACAAGCACAATTTTACCATTTATGGTATAATCTACATGCAAAACCCTTTTTATCAAGGCTCCGTGTTGCAAAGCAACTTTTGCAACACTTACTGCATATGTTTCACGGCAGGCGACAGATTGTAAGATGCAGCTGGTGAAAGAGTCTAGTACAAAATACCTTAAGTTCATTAGGTCACGTTATGCTGGTCTAAGTGTGACCATGAACAGTGTTACACCGAAAACAACAAACCACATCAAAGGATTACTTCCTGAATTGCAAAATATGCTAAATATAATGGGACAAAAATGACCAGGAATACATCGTCATAATGACTAAGTGTAAGCCCCAAATTCCCTGTCATGTCAGCCGAGAGAACGCGAAATTTGCCATAACTAGAGTGCTGAGTTTGTCCAATTGTTACTGGCAAGCACTACAACACTTGTACACAATGCAGACCATTCATTTACACTCCCACTGTTCACTGCAAATGACAAAGATACAGGGGGCGCACACCTATTCATACACTTTCACACACTGGGGTGAACAAAACTACTGATAACATTGGGTGCAAAGCTAGTCGTCAGAAAACTGGCAACTACAATCCTGGTAGATATTGAGATTGCGCCCAAAAAAATTAAAAAAAATAAACAAGAGCAACGCGGAGCGTTGAAATGCGCCCACAATTGCACCGCATACGGTATCCTTCTAGGGTTGTTTATTGGTACCATAAAGTGGCCAGTAGAGGGCATACTTTGCAAAATGGAAAGGCATGGTCATTGTCTCCTCAATANGGGGTGAACAAAACTACTGATAACATTGGGTGCAAAGCTAGTCGTCAGAAAACTGGCAACTACAATCCTGGTAGATATTGAGATTGCGCCCAAAAAAATTAAAAAAATAAAAAATATGATCACAGCCCCAGAAATCGCTTTCGAATTATATCCAGGTTCTTAATCACCCCCCTTGCATACATTCAATAGTAAGACCAAAAACCTGAAATGACAAAGGGCACTATAGCCATTAGGTCCATTCAATCATCACTGCCAGCCATCATCACCTTTATAGAAGCTCAGTTGCCAGGAGAAATCTTTAAGGAGTTCGGCAGAAAGAAAGGCGGACAGAAACTGAATACTGAGCATGACAATCTTGTTTAGCAGATAGAAAGGCAAATGCCAAAAATGCACACCTAAATTATCACGGCAGAAAATACCGTAGCTGCAGTTAGTTCGGACAGAAAACTTATAGGTAGCACGGTCTCTTCGTTAGGTGTGCATTTGCCAATTGAAAGATATAGCGATGAATGCAAAAACTTGAAGTTGCCAATATAATAAATTCGTCCGAATGTTGTAGTCATCCGTCCTCAACTTCACAAGGCACACTCCTGCCAAATTTCATAATTTAATTCCTACACTGCAAAGTGCTACAGCGATACAGCAGTGGATGCAAGACACCAGGAAAGAGATGACAGTAATATGCACAAACATGTATAAGGAGACGCACAAAATTAGGCACTGTTGTATGAAAGCTAATTTGATACTTGAAATACAGGTATTGGGTGTAAACCAATCAGACCCATCACAGTTAAACATTGGGTACACTTGAGTGACTTCGCCAGTGCCACTGGGTTCATTGGCAAAAAAACGTGTGATTGGTTCTTGGTGAGAACATGCGACATACAGACCAATCCGATGTATTAGACGATTGACTTGGTTGAACCGGCGGAGTCAATCAAGTGCAGTTTAGGATGAAGACATTTTCCATGAGGAAATTCAATGTTTACACAAGAGTCTCAAGCACGGCACAAAACCGTTTCATCCTGTGCTCAGATCAGTGGAGCCAATAAAAGAGTACTATGAAGGAAGGTTCAAAGACATTGATGATCTGGTTACACATCAAAATAGTGTGAACGGTGGACAAAAACAAGTCTTACCTAGATTGGCAATGACTGCACCCTGTTGGAGGCTAGACGAGTTACAGGTCTTGGCAGGCAGCACCAGCGGCTGTGTGACTACATCTGTCTTGACCTTATTTTCCTGAGATTTAGCAGCCTTCGTCTCTAGCAGACTCTTGACCGTCATGTTGTTTGCGTACTTAGACTTGACTGGTGTTTTCAGCAGTACCTGCTGAACAGTCCTGGGCTCGGTGGGGTGTGGACTGTTGAGGAGCAATGTACTGGGGTGCTGCGGGGAGATCTTGACCAAACCTGCGGCCACAAGTTGCTGGAGAACGGCTGGGTTACTGAGCTGGTCAGGTGTCAGCTGCAACAGTCTTGGAGCAACAGTGGCTGCAGTGGAATTATTGGCGTACTGAGCATTTACTGTGGTTGTCATTGTAGAGGTAGATAATGAGACCAGCTGAATGGCTGATGATGGCACACTTGTAGGAACAGAGGGATGTTGTGTAGGAACTGTGGTCAGATTGAATGCGGTGGCCGAAGACCGAGGTATTAAGCTTTGAACTTTAGATAAGGTCACCTGACTCGACGATGATGGTAGTGGAATGGAGGTAACAGGTCGCACCTGGCTAGACTGGTTCTTGATTAGTTGCTGGAGAATGGCAGGGGGCAGTGTGTTGAGATTTGCATAGTTCACGTATTGCACCCTCTGGCTCGTCGAACCGACTATAGAAGTTGCTGTGGCCGATCCTGATTTGCCCATAATGAGCTGTGTCAGGGCCTGGTTACACTGAGCTAAAGAACTGGACGGGTTTGGGGAGGGAGATGCCTGACTACTAGAGCCACCACTAGGGTATGGGGCAAACTTCTTCATAGGCCTTGCCAAGAGTGCTCTTATCACATTCTCGTGGTTTGTTCTCGACTTGTAAATGTTCTGGCTCATTAATAACCCTGGGATGTTCCCATGCGGCCCTGTGTTCAGGTGGGACAAAAGACCACAATTTTTGTCCGTAACAATGGCGGCTGAGGTGGCAGGAATATCCTCTGCTTTCTTTGGTTTCTTTTTTAAACCCTGGTCTTCGACGTTGTTTGGTATCACGCGCCGTTTTCGAATTCTTCCACGCATGGATATGTCTGTCAGTTCTTCTTCATCAAGATTCGCAGTAACACTCTCGTCTTCCCCTAGTTTCCGCTGCTTTGAAGTTTTCTTTTTCTCCAGATTCTGAGCCAGTTCTACACCACTTTCATTAGGGCTCTCTTCCTCGGTCTCAGAAGATTCAGACTCTGTTGTGACTGGTTCATCCGAGTCCCAAACATTTTCAGTCTCCTAAAATTCAAAGGTTTTTGTTAACTGGTCATCATATGATGAAAGGTCTGAATAACTCGTACAGTAAAAGCTGAAACGGCTGCAGATAAAAGAATGTTTTGTTTAATCCCCACATAGCCACCCTGCGTTACAAATGCGAGTGAGAATCAGGCAGAAGACGTTAACATACTCTAACTAAGAGTTATACAGTTAATGTTTGCTAGTGGTTCCCATGGTTACCTTCTCCAGCTCCTCCTCTACCCAGTCATCCACTTCTTTACGAATTTTCTCCTTTGTCTTTTTGTTTGCCTGTATCAGCTTGGACTCCCAGGGCTCTAGTTCCGACAGAAGGAAGGCCAGTCGTTTGTGTAAGTCCTGCACACACCTCTTACGGGCGGGGGGTGGAATGATCTGAGACAATGGAACAAGAACACAGGGTGAGGGGAAAGCCATTAACAACATCTCGTGTATGCCTTGGGCATAATGCTTATGGGAAGGGGTTGGACTGATCTGAGACAATAGGGCAAGATCACAGATAAAACAATAAATAGTACCATAAGTCATAAGTATGCCCTGGGCACGCTGCTTACGGGCAGGGAGGGGGGGAGGTCAATGATATGAGACAATGTGACAAGCAGACATGGATTGTGAGATGTAACGCGACACCTCCTGAACACATCACTTCATGGGAGGGGGTTTAACAATATGATCTCAGATTATATAATAAAGGGTGAATGAACCATAATTGATTTGTAACAGCACAACAACAATACAACAGAATTAAAAGAGAATCGAATCACAAACTTACTTAAAATTCGTTTTTGGAATAATGATTTATAAACAGAACAAAACAAACATACAGATTTTGGCTTCTTGCTTATGAATTTCTTTAACTACAAAATCCCGGTGAACAACCGTGAATGGGTACAGTTACTTGGCTTCATCTGGAGCAACACACATCCACAGTAACAGGTGGCATAAAGAATAACCACCTACAGTACAATACAAAAGTGATCAGACAAAATACCGTTTTCCTGTCATGACGGCTAATTCTGTAAATAGCAAAAACTACTGGTAATAACCATTAGAGCGGCAAAACTCTAATTAAACAATAACTTGACCACCTTAATCTGATGATGAATTCGGTTTCTGCCCAGCTGCCATGACAGGGAATTTCGGGTCATTTTGTCTGAAAACTTTTGGCTTGTATTGTTAGCTGTTATGACAACCATTGATTGAAATAGAGTCAGGATACACCGAACACCATATCACAAATACTCACTTTTTGTTTCTTGCCCTTACCAACAATTGTTGGCTCTTGCTCAGCAAACTTTGCAGTCAGTGACCTTAAGTCTTCCACTGTGGTGACAACTAGCTCAAAAGGCCCAATCTCTGGAAACTGAAATTGCCCAAAAGATTGTGAAAATTCACAACTGAGACAGAGGGCAATACTAGAGTCAGTTAGTATTGACTAGGTGCTGTAGACAAGCTGATCACCTGCAGAGAGGGGATACATAGGATAAGGAGCACATAAAACTATTCAAGTGTTGAAACTAAGATAAAGATAAGCAGGGATAATTGTAGGAGCATGCCCACATAATTGGCAAATAAAAGTTTTCAGTGATGCACTGTGATTGCTTAACTTGGGCCAATGAATGTATAAAAATTGTTACAATCTTTCCTTTTAAATGTTTCGTTCATTCAGATTCTGATACACTACGTAAAGCAGATGAACAAAACAACTAAAAAATCAGTGATCAAAAAAACAATGCTTGGGATGTGGGGTCGAGCATAGTGTGAACATATCGATCCCAACAGTGGATCAGTGTGTGTGGTTAAACTGTAAAGCAGCGAGCAATTTTGACCAATCACTACTTGAGTACCATACTGTAGTACCAGATGAAATCACACACATGAAAATGATGTCTCCTAACAATTGAATCAAAAGAAAACGCTTAAGCGATAAGTGTAGTGTATTACAGCGAATTAGGCTTACAATTTCTTCAATCTCCTCGTCCTCACTCTCCTCATCAGGAGGTACATTTCCACTTCCAACCATCTCATCTAGTTCCTGATAGTCTTGGTTACCATATTGTATGGTACTGGTCGACGAGTTTTCAATGTTGTCATGGCTACCTGGCCCATTCTCATGCTGAAACAGATGAGCTACAACTCATGCTCATGTTCAAAGGTCAGAAGCAGGATACACAATAAAATCAAAAAACCACCTTAACTCTGAACGCAAATCCTAAAAGACAAGTTGGGTCATTTTTTGTTGCCACAGACTTGCTTTATGCACTTTATATATTTTAATGTTATAAAGCAATTATTACGAGACAATGGAGTTAACACATTAGTAACAACAGAGGCAGTGTGGCCTAGTGGGATAAGTGCTCGCTTCCTTTACTAATGATAGTGGGTTCGAGTCCCACAGGGGCACACTGCTAGACCCTTGAGTCAGGTCTCTTGTTCCTCAGCTTGGTATTATCTGTGTATGATAGTTCCAGGTGATCAGTGCAATGGGCGCATGTCTGGTGCAACCTGTACCAGACAGGTGCAATTATCATTTTTCTACAATTAAACATTACCTTATGTATGGCTAAAGAATTTTGCCACCAAGAAATGCCCTTACCTGCTGGTCCAGATCTCCTCCATCTATCTGCCCAGCCAGGTCAAAAGCTGAAAGATCCATGACACCACCATCGCCCAGCAAAGACTCACTGGCATTTTCATTCGCAACACATCTGTGTAAGTTATTGGCACATAAGGTGTCTCTGGCGTCTTGTTGGTTTGACTCTTCCTCACCAGTGGCAACATTCTCTCTAGCAGCCTTACCGTCCACAGAACCGCAGACTTCCGTGACGCCAGAGTCCAACACTTGACTCCCACCATCTTGTTCCATCATCCCATCCTCCTCTGATCCCTCACTCTCAACATTAAGTTTAACAACAGTACCATCACTCCTATGTTTAGACTGTTTGTCAGCGACTGGTGTCGTAGAGAGCACGTTAATACCAGCTACTCCATTAGACATGGGATCACAGTCCATAGACTCTCCTGTGGTGAGTTTACAGCCTACATATTCCATGTCCATAGTGTCTGACTGTTGACTAATACTGTCCATTTGGACGTCTGTGTCTAGGCTTTCTGATCGCTTATCAATATCCATTTGAAGAGATTCACTGTCAGTGTCCATTTTCTCATTCATACTTGTTGCATCCATCTGGACTAATGAACATGTACTACTACTTGGTGTAACTACGCACTCAGATTCTGCCTTTATCGCCTTCAGAGAGGTAAATGGTTTTGAACTGGGAAGTTCACAAAACCTAATATCATTACCTTCAGTTGTATCAGGCAACCCAGACCCGACACCAGTTTTCAAGTCAGTGCTTTGAAATTTAGAATCAAACTCAAACTTTTCTACGTCATTAGCAAGTTCTTTCTCAGATAATCCCGGGGAATCACACCCCTTCATCAACAACTCCTGTCTATTTCTTCCTGCCACAGTATCCATGGCAACGTAACCACTATTGTCTTGTTCATTCAATACCACAGTTCCTCTACCATAAGCATCTTCATCCACTTGCGAACACATTACATCATGGCAGTCATTCTCAACACTCTCCTTTACACTAGTTCTTTTTTCACAATCACCAGTGCTACTCTCAATGTGACTGTCATCATTTTTCTTTACCCTCGAACTCTTTCTTACTGGTTTAGTTTTCTCGCTGTTTTTCATCAGTCGTTGACTGGCTCTGGTTGGCAGACTTGCGTTGGATGACATCTCACTGTGGTAGTCCACATCTTTCGTGAAGGAGGATGAAACCGAGTCAACATCATACGATTCGTCACTACTCGTCGCTGGAGTACTCTGCTTGAGAACCGTCTTAAGTTGCTGAAAAAGACAACAAGACAAAACAGGTGACCAGTTGTAGGGTAAGAACCAAATTTTTTCAAACAGCAGTTCATGAAAAGAACAGAATAAAGTAAACACTTTTCAGCTTATTTTTGTTTTTTCTCCACTACACTGTGTTAAGTAGGTTACACTGAAATGAAAAATTCCAAACTGACATGAAACAAGAAAGTAGAGATGAATCCACCTGTTGAGGCAATCAATGAACTCCATTATGTGGAGTTATCATGAATAATTATAAATGCAGTTATGCTACATTAAAAAGAAATCACAGGTGCACAAGAGAGGCAACAAAGCAATGCCAGTAATAGTACACTCCAGGAGGTGCAAAGCAAGTCAGTTCCTCAATAGCACCATATCTGCTACTGTTTTTGGAAGTAAAGCAGTTTCAGTGAAAACCGTCATAGCTAAGAAAAACATTAAAACACATGTTAAACTCCTCAATCAGGCTGGTAAACTTGCCGGGTATGAGCATTGAAATTAAAGCAGTGTCTTCTGCAATGGGCCTGTAGAAGGCTTAAGTAATGTGTCAGCCTTTCTGTTCGTAGACTTTATTTCGCAAAATTCCGACACCACTGTTCCATTATCATTATCATTATCGTTACAATTATCATTATTATTATTATATGCTACCTTTCTTTCACTATGATTCCATAAGAAGTTTGGAGGATATCGAGGCAGACAACAAAGAACACAAAAACAACAGAAAGTCCACTAGGGCACTCAATGTAGGTCAAATTCATTAGAAACAGGACCTGTGCTGTTGTCCACATGGAAGGTAGTAAGTTACTTTTCAAATTTCACGAACATCCATCAAAGAATTTGGTAGATATCCAGACAAACATAAAGAAAAAGAAAATTGCAACTAGGAGACTCCGCAGTAGTCAGATTTGTTCCAAAATCCATGTCAGCTGAACTCTAATCTATAGAAACACATGGCAAATTTCCAGAAGATCTCTCAAGGATCCGGTATAGATCCACAGGCAATAAAATAATAACCTGCCACAGGAAGGCGCCGCAGCAGTCAAACCATTTGAAAAATCCAAGTAATTCCCAGTAGGAAAACAAAAGTCAGTTTTCATAATGATTCTTAGTGTGATTTGGCTGACAGAGAGGCAGACTCCAATGACAAACTCAAGGATAATAAAAATGAACACAAGTTGCCATACAATGTGCAGAATCCATTCGAAAATGGGAAAGTGTTATCTTTAATAGAAACCTAAGTATTGACGTTTCATGAAACGCCGTCACAGAGTAAGACGTAAAAAATAAAATTGCCATCAGGGGGCATAATTGTAATTAGATCCATTCAAAAGTGGTCGTCATCAGATGATCCATTCCTAAAAATAGACCAGTGAAATTTAACAAAGATCCCGTAAGAAGTTTTGGAGATACAGAAAGCAGATGAGAAACAAAATTGCCATACGAAGTGCCAAAGTAGTCGAAGCCATCAGAAAATCATCGCCACCTGTGCTCTTCCCAGTAGGAACACATGCCAATTTTCATAATTATCCTTAGAGTGATTTAGCTGATAAAGAGGTGGACATCAAAAAAACTAACATGGAAACAGTAAAATTGACCATTAAGTAATGTATTCAAGGTAGAAAAAGTGGCGTCTTCTCCTCAATTGCAACCTATTTGCTAAACTTCATCAGTCTGTCAAGTCTCCAAGGTACAGATGCAAATGTAAAAAAAATAAAATTGCCACTATGGGGCACACTAGTACTCGGATCCGTACAAAAATTTGCTTATGCCGTCCCATCCACGATAGAAACATGTTGCAAACTTTCATGAACATCTATCACCGGATTTAGAGATACAACAGCGGACAAGGATGACCTCTTAATATACTCACGTATACATATGTGGTGCATAAGAATAAGTGCAAGAAACTAAATGAAAACTGCCACAAGGGTGCATAGCAGTAGTGCCATCCTTTCAAACCTTGGCAAGCACATCTTCCCTTTGATGGAAACACACCAAACAAATTTCAGGAAGATAGTTCAAGCGCTTCGGTAAATATAAGGGCAGACGACACATGTCCAGACAGAAGACGGCAATATGCACCAACGTAATATTACGTAGGAGTGTGTCGGTTACATCTGCTTCAACCGAAACACCAAGTTCACACCAAACGATGCTACAAACCTGTCTAAGTCGACCTGGACGCTTCCTGGGAGGGGCTATAGCTTCAACTGGCTCCGATCGCCCCAAACTCTTAACCAATTTACTAGACTGTTTGACTGGTGAAGGTGACCTCGACGATTCAACTGACCTCTTAACAGGTGTCTGGAGAAATAATCAATGCACAAATCAATGAAATGTAAAAACTGGCACTCTGTAATTAATAATTTGACTAAATACCAATTCTATTGTACTATAAAAACAGAACTACAGCCTGAAAAACACCTTACGTTTTATACCAAAGGAAAATATACATTTTATACCCCTACCAAAAGAAAATATTTGCTTGTTTTAGTTGCTCAATGTACAAGCTTTACATTGAAACAGGGCGACGCACAGGTCTAACCAAGAATGAGAAAATTTGTGGAATATGCAATACTGGTCAAATTGAAAACGAGATTATTTTTATACATCACTGTCCTGTCCTTGGCGATGTGCAAAGAAATTTGCTGATGAATATGACAGCTAATACCAGAGTAGTTAGATTACTTCAAAGTCACGACCTTTGTGAACTAAAAAGCGTGGCGCCATATATTTCAAGAGCATAAGTGCTTAGAGATGAAATTTTATCATTGTAAAGTTGTAATGTAAACTGTATTATGAGGCCAAGGCCTACATACAACATCTGATAAAAACTGAAATTAGGCAATTCCCTTCTTCTTATCAATGACATTTTAATCTAAATGTATTGGTCAAAATCTGGACAACTGAGTTTACTTTTAGGCAGTCCTTAAAGCCATCCGGTAAAGATGGACATGCCTAAGTCAGATTTTCAAAGTTCAGCACTATGGTTGTTCTAGTTCAACATTCCGCTTTCCAGACGAGTCAAAGTTCGACCTACTCTAGTGAAATCTCGTGGTCCGTTGGATTGACTTGAGCACGTTTCACTGCTAGCAGTTTAGTTTCCCTTTGTCTTAGCTTCATAATCCATACAATCAAATGAGAAGGCCAGTCGACAAACTGGTTAGTTTTCAACTTTCCATGATCAAGGCTCCTTTCTATAGCAAAAGTAGTTCGTTTGTCCAATTAAAAAAACAAATTTTTTGCCCGACTACAAATAGTTTTGAGTTGGGGATATATTTTTCCGTTGGTCATGCAACTTACGCGTGATCATTAAGTGTACAAAATATCTTAAAGAACAACATAGACAGGTTTCCTTTTTCTCAAACAAACCCCTTGTTACTGACATGGTGTTGTTTCTTTGGGGTTTTCAACGATGGGATTGGTAGGGGTCCCTGGCGATATATTCTCAGATCTGCACCACAGAATTGAGGAAAGTGCAGGTAACTGTTACAAGCATCATCAGTGCCGAGGAGATAAGCATGCTGCTCTTCTATTGGCTGAGCTTCTATAGCCTCTCGAACCGATTCTTGGTTATGCTGCAAAAAAGCATCCAAAACTCCATTATACGGTACAGGACAAACATAATCGTACAAAATACTGTTTTCGTGTCATGATGGCCAATTCTGTTAACAGCAAAAATTAATGGTAATAACTGTTAGGGCGGCTAAAGTCTAGTTAAAGAATGACTTCAAGCCATCTTATACTGACTTTCCTGTCAATTCCTCTTCATTCTTGATCATGAAAGAGGACTACCGGTATTCTGACGATGAATTCAGCTTCTGCAAAGCTGCCATGACGGAATTCTAGGTCAGTCACTTTGTCTGAATATTTCTGGCTTGTACTGCACACACATCAAGATAAGTCTAAACTTTCAATAAGAAAGTAACTATGATTTTCAAAGCTGACCTAAGCTCATTTTTTGATTTACGAAGGCGTTACTGCAAATATAATCTGCATACGACTTAGAACTACTCATTAGAATGTGACCATGATTTGTGCTTTTAACAACTGTGTTTTCTCCTGTTCACAAAATAGATTCTTTGCTGAAAAACACAGAGTGAAAAACGTTCATCAGATGTCAACAAACTGATTTGCTGACCTCAGGAAAGAATTGACAGTGAAACACCCACAGAAATGAGTCATGTCTGTACTGAATCCGTCTTTGTGAAGTCAAACTATAGTGATTTAGAACAGACATACTGAGTAACAATAACTAAGCTGGCAAGACCAGGTGATGAAGATAATTATTGTTTTAACGGATTTCTTACAACAGTTAAGAATTTTATATATCAAACATATGGACTTGTTCTCAGAAATATTCATAACATGAAGCATCAACATTAAGAACCAAGCAAGTTACCAGACAACTATCACATAGACCCTTCACAATCCAGACTCTTTGGTAGACCGTAAGGTCATGGAATTTCCTTTTCCTCATGGGGTTCTTCAAGCCACAAATATGGAAGAACTCGACATCCAACCCTATTTTGTCAGCTGCCTGCACAATAGAACATTAACGGTTAGCTTATTACTTCTGAACGACTGGCTATAGCAAAGCATCATGATAAAAGTTTGATCTTCACGTAACTGGAAGTAATTAAGTTCACAATAATGAAAAATTCTACCGTCAAATTGGTAAATGCAAGCTAAACTATCTCTTATTTTGTACTGACCTAAGTTAGGTTGCTGGAAAGCTAATTTAAACAAATAAGAAAAATTATTCATGAGCGACTTCACAAAATGAACTGACAAATACTGAGCTGCAGAAAAGTTGCAAGAGAAAAAGTCTGTTGGATCAATTCTTTTCTCATGTGAAAGCTGGAGCTGTCTCAGAATTTCTGGTATCCCGCAAATATACAAAATAACAAAATATATTGGTGTTCAAATCTTTTGACCAATTATTTTCTCATGTCAAAACTAATAAGATAAACCGTCTTAGAGGAGCCTCTGATATTTCTCAACAAGAACAAAATGCCACTCAATCATCCTTTTTGTCTTCTGTTCACTCGCTAACTGTAATGCCACACTTAAACTGCTACCCCAAAAACCACCTCCGGACATGACAATGCAACTAATATGTTTTAATCAATTTTCTGCGACCCATGACACATTGTGTCGAAACACAACGTGTAAGACAAGATTTTTTTTATTTATTTGTCAAATTTATCAAGTTGGTACTCTCCTTAAGAATTTGTTTGGGCTTCGGACAATTTTATAGACCATGAGGTTTTCAAACGTAATTACAGTAAGGAGGTAATTACCAGTTTAATTTGAAACAGCAAACAATAGGAAGAGCTAATAATATGTACGGAGTGAACATAAGGCTAACATTTATAGTTAGAACACAACAGGCTGTTAATGGAATATGCAGCATTTATACTGTTAGTGATCAACTGTGACTAAAAATAATACAACAGTGAATATGATCTGCCAATCAATACACCTACTTCCTGAAGATTGGTCCGGTCCATGTTAAGATGCTTGTACCAAACGTTCAGTCGACTTCTTAACCTGTCCTCCCACACTTTGTATGGCATTGGGGGTTTCTGATTTAGCCTGAAAATGGTCAATTCAAATTATATCCAGGATTCAATAGAATCATTTCCTCCAACCACTTAGCCTGAGCTTAGAGAGCGGGAAACTATGTAGCGACTAGTTTGTGAAGATTCCACCACAGTCTCACAAATGGGGTTGTGATTACAGGCAGTACGAAGTACAGAAGAATAACAACTTTAGGTTATGTAGGACCCTATCTAAGTGTCCGAGTTTGATTAACTTTCAATTGGAACATCATATCCCAGAAATGGATGATCAGATTAGTATGATATCAGACAACATGATTTATGGATTGCTCTCCAAAATGCTACAAGGAATTGCTTTTAAAATGTTCTACTTTTGTACGAGGGGGCCATCAAAAATAGAATTTTCATACAAAAACTCTCGTAGTTAAGTTACCAGTGAGTTAGAACTCAACTTCTATAGGACTTCCATTTTCACAAAACATATCATTTACTTTTTAGAGTTAAATCATGTAGTTTTGTAGAGATTTGACTGAATACACAGACTTCTCAATAGGGTCCAGCATAACCTTAATTACATCCAGTGTGACACCACTGTAAGACTGTCAAGATGGCTTTGACCACCAATTCCGGTAAACTAATACAAACATGTGTGAGACATCGTAACACCTGCTGATCCAACTAACAGTAAACAACCAAAGCCATGCACTCTACCAGGAGAAGTCCTATATGCTTTACAATACCTTGTGCGCTGGTACGGTGTGCTGAGTAAAGACGTCATCAGTCGACTCATTACAGATGTCTCCCGTGGCAACAGGAAGCTCAATTCTAACTCATGCTGCACAACTTCACCCAGATTCAGGGCCTGATTGGCCACAAATAGGAAGTGGCCAATCTGAGGCAGCTGCAATAGTTTGAAAGGAAACCTCGTCTTGCTAGAAATCTGACTTATGTAAAAAATAATTTTTGACTTTAGACCACTTACTGAAGTTGATACCACACTTGTTGCCTACTCATAGAGGTGATCTCTGAGCTTGGAAAGAAATGAAAACATTTGTACTATAGTTTGAGACCAGGCTCAACAAATACATAATGTAACATGGCTTTATAACTGCGTGAGCTTCAAAAATCTAGTCAAAATCTCATCATTGCCATGATTTTGTCAGAGTTATCTGTAAACTGAGAAATTATTAACAGAATTTCACCAATTTTCCAACGAGACATGGTTGTCAAACATTAGAAACTAGAGTAATGTACGTAACAGTGTATACCTCCCACATGGCCTTTATATATTCCCTTTGATCAGCGTACACACCCTCCTCCCATTCCTGTAGCTCTAGGAGGTAAGCCTCTTGTTCCTTACGTCTCTCCAAGATGTGCTGACGCCGAAGCTCCTTCTCGCGTTCTCGTTCTTCAAGGCGTAACTGGTTGAGCAACGCGGATGAACTGTGAGGCGCAAGGCTGCGGCCACTGCGTCGACGGTAACCTGAAGTGAGGGGAGCACTACCAGTAATATTTCCAAGAGACCACAGACTCCATCCATAAAGCAATGGAATATGCCATTTTTCCAGAAACTTACGTGCATGAGATTCCAACATCATTTAAGATGGTAAAGATATTTAACTCCCACTTATTAGACTTAACAACACAGTGCTAATAATCACCATCAACCTTCATTACAATAGGGACTCCAACCACTAACTCTGAACTGTGTGGGTCAAATACAGGTCAGCTGGTAATACTGGGGAATCATAGTGAAACTCCCATCAGTTAGATGCAACCGGACCAACAGATTTTATAGTAGGAGTCAGGCCAATCCAACTTATGTGAAGGCCCAACGGCAGAAATTAGCATAATTGTAGTGGGTAACTTTATCAGAGTTAATTGGGAAGACAACTTAATACATATACGTCCACCATCGGCGAATTTTACTGCATACCTTTCACGGTGGTTGTCATTTTGTTATATGTGAAACTCATCAGTAAGTTGATTTATAGGCAAAATCCTCGGTACTTACTTAACAGTACAAGATTTCTTTTCAGATTGTCATACTATTCTAATTCTTTTACAACAACACAAGCCAAAAACAGCTGCTTATCTAGAAAGTGCAGCTAAACACTGAGTAAAACTATGTAAACAACATTTACAGTTCAATAAAAATACCTTCTGGTTCTGCTGATGGCTTTCCAGATGTAGCCTCAATGCTGGTTTTTTCTCGCAGTTCCCTAAAAACAGATTTTCAAACGAACTTACTTTAACGCTCATTAAACTAGTTTGAAAATGAAGCGCAACAACTGTAAGGCAACAGAATACCTCAATTACCAAGGGTTATGTTTCTCAAACTATTCATTAAAATACTGATCATGAGGAACCAGACAACATATTCTTCAAATCGCTGATGATCACAAAAATGTTTTTGGTATTCACTGAGATTGGCCTAACTTCCACAGTCCGTCAATACTTTAAGTGACTGAGAACACCATATGCTATATTGTATATGCTACAAAAGTCTTGTTTTCTGTCAAGACACTTCAGCTTGACAACTTGACTGTCTCAAAGTCTTCTGTAATTTCACATAACGCTCAACTCATTTTACTACCAAGATCTCGAGTTTAAGAAAACTAATAAGGAACCACGCAATGCACTTTAACACTGCTGACTTTGAAATTATTCCGACCAACTCTTGAAGAAGTAGTTAAATTAACCTTGAAAGCAATGCCAGTTTTTGTTCTAGAACAATTTCTAGTTTCTGCCCACGCTTTGAAACAACGTGATCTGGACCGTTATAACGATAACAGTTCTCCACCATGAGTCGAATATCCCCAACAAGCTGTGTGATAGTCTCGTACTCTTCACCAAAAAACTTGTCCTTCACTGAAAAGGAAAAGAAACCAATGTGGCAATTAATGGAAGATCTGCTACCAAGGCAAGCACACGTGTGTTCCATCAAATAAGCAAAATTTTGATTCAGCTGATCACTCAGTGTTATAAACTTGGCCTCTCATGGCGACCATGCTTGGCACATGACCTCATGTGGTAAGCCAAATTGTAGAGCTTGGTCTGATGGCTCAATGAACTGTCAGTTGTTTTCGAAGCCCGAAAGCACCTCTAATTAGACTACGGAACGATTCAAGACCAATTTCATCAATGTTAACAGTTTGATCCAAAAGTTGTTTTTTTGTAATGGAAGACATTTAATAGCTACTTTCGATTTTGAAGGAAAAACACATCATAAGATTAAAAAAACTAACAAAAGAACAAATATCGAATTACCGTACAAAATAATAGAGTTAAATAATTAGGTCATTATGCAAATAAAGGGAATTCCGAGGGAATGCCCATCTCAACATGCACCAAACTTTTTCGTAAAACATGCGAGAGAATTTGAAAAACATCAGTTTTATTTGCTTGGCACCTGCTCTATAGATATTCAATCAATGCTTACTTTTCTTGAGCCACATGGGCTGTTTTATTTTTTCCGTGTAGTCTCCCAGTTCTTCAGTGTCAATGGGGTCCAAAAATGGCCAATTCACAGACTTGTTTTGGTCGGACATTATCTCTTTTAGAATTCTGTAACCTTGTTGTAACTCGTAGGTCGGCAGCGGTGGGCTTTTTTGAACACGCTTGTTTTCTTCCATGTCGTTGTCGGCAACTTGTGTATCGGGTGAACTTGGATCAGCTGATTGTGGTGTTTCCCCGTTTTCAACCACCGGTTCAACAGTTGGCAGAGACGAACTGGAGAGTTCAGCTGAATCGACATCGCGCCCTGCAACGTCGACGTTAGTCTCAAATTCGACGATGCTGCTTTGCTCTGTATCATCTGCCATGTTACCAAATAACATCAAGTTTTACTCCGTCTCCGAATAATCAAAAATAACTAGTTTTCCAAAAAAGTTCAAAAACGTCACGGAACTTCAAAAAAGGGAATCCCAAACCCATTGTCACATTTTGCAATTAACTCGACAAAAGCAAATGAAATTTCGGCACGAGCTAACAGGCTTCAATTTTTTTTTACGAGCCAGTTCATTTCAGAATCCAAATCACAACTCAAATGCCGTCTCATTGAAAATAAATACAACACCAAATCCATCTCGTACATTCGTGAAACATCGCACCTGAATAAAGACGAAACATGACCAATTCACACGCTTGCACCATGCTCGAATTACTGCGCTAAAAGTTATTTTCAATATTTTTACATTATAAGTGAAGAACAAAAACACGTTTGTTCGATGCAACACAATAATATATCATATTTATGGCACAAATGTCAATAACCTGGCCAAATGACTTGAAACGGACTCTAAATTGTGGAGTATTTTGCTTATCGCCTTATCATATGCAAATTAGAGTGACTCGTTTATGTGTGACGTCAGATCATAGAAGCAAAGTATTTTTTTATTTCATTATAACTTGAAATATATTTCATAATTGAAATTTCCATTTCATGTATAAGTTTAGAACAGCTTTTAAATTAATGGGAAAAATTCAGTAGTTTCTGATATTGCTCTCCGTGAGAGGGCATAATCATCGATTACTTCCGGTTTTGAACTTTGAGAAGTTTTGACAACTTTTGGATGCTATGGAACGCTTTAAAACAAGCTTCCTTTTATCCATACTTTCAATAGTTTTGGGTGTTGTGCTATCAGATACTGATCTTACTATAGAAATACCTACAGGAGCTGAAGAATGTCTTTTTCAGCCAACAAAGAAAGCTGGCGTTTTGGAAGTTGAATATCAAGTGAGTTGTTACTGCTACTAGTCCTAGTACTACTAGTACTAGTGAGACGTTATTTGACCTGTCTCACTGATGCGCTGGCCTTCTGCCGCGCGCATCCTCTGTCAGCATCAAAAAACGACTGCTGTTTGTCTTGGAGACTGCCGACGTTGGCTGTCCTTGAGGGCGCTACATAAATATTCTGCCGTCCTAGACTAGGGCCTAGTTGGCCCCAGTTGAGATGTAAGCTTTTCGGCGAATTATGCCTGACGCTGATTAAAACATCAAAGTCACATTGTTATAAATGCCTTTTGTGCATAGAGGGACACTTTAGCCAGTTTTAGGAGGCTGTCAATGTCTGTCGTAATAGCTGGGATTACCCGACCTTGGGAATCGAACCAGCGACCCCAGTTTAACCGGCTCATATATGATTCACCGGAAGCACGTTTCACAACATTCCCCCCTTTCCTATGAACAAGTACGCCACCTGGCAGGTGAACACAGGATTCTACTCCTGGAACATCACAGGGTTTTACTCCTGGACTACGTCACAAGATTTTATTCTTGGATTTTTACCTCATCAGGATAGCCGCCTGACGGATGAATCCCAAGATTGTCTCGCATTAAGGTCCTCGACTCCTGGTCTAAGCTCACCATCAAGCATGCTGTCTGAGGTTCGAGGGTCTGTGTAGTGCTTCATCACAATATCATCCATTTGCCGACTACGCCAATTGTCGTAATAACCAACATTAGCCAATTTCAGGAATCGCAACCAGTGACCCCGATTTAACCGGCGAGCGTGCTAACCATTCAGTTAATAGGCAAATGCCTGTTAGCGTGTGACTAACAAAGGGTCGTATATGATTCACCGGAAGCACTTTTCACAACATGTTTAAATCATTCAAATACTCATGTAACCAAACTTTTTCTTCGAGCAGTCCTTTGTTCAGACAGTTGCCTGAATTCTTCCAACTCAATTTGTTCAGTTGCCCAAATCGGCAACTGGCCATTTTTAACAGACTGCGCGGGCCCCTGGAGTACTTGAAAGAAGAGTAGTCGTAAAATTGTTACAGAAGTATTTGCTCAAGCTGAAAGGATTTGAAGACATTTACAACTGATGAAAGTGTTTTTCTATGCTCAAAAGTTACTTATTACAACGTGACTTCGAAAAGTGTACTAAATTGAATTTAATTTGTAATCGAAATCACATTCAGAAAAATGTGTGTGGTTGAAAAACCCATCCAATCTGGCCTGCTTTTAGACAGTGACTACCATCTCTAGCTGACTAGAGACGGTGTTGCTTCATAAGCCGGAACCTTTTCGGCGAATTATGACTCATAGTGTCTAAAGCATCAAAGTCGCATTGTCATAAATAACTTTTGCTCATAGAGGGACACTTCAGGGGATATGACGTCATACCACCTGCCACGCACAGTGTTAAAACTCGCGAGTTTCTGATTTTGAGAACTGAATGACAGAATGCTCGAAGAAAAAGTTTGATAACGGGAGTTTTTATTCGAGTTGAAAAGCATTAAATACATCGACAGTCTCCTAAGGTGTCCCTCTATGCATAAAATGTATTTATAACAACATGATTTTGACGTTTTAGTTAGTGTGAGGCATAATTTGAAGTTACTCGACTAAAGAGCTGCGAGGTATTATGAGTTTAAATTTTGTTCGTTTTGTTTGTTTATAATTGTACAGTTTGGAATTAATGTCATTTTTACGATGTGCAATGTGATTTCAGGTAATTGATGGAGGTGACCTTGACATCAGCTTCACAGTGTCGACACCAAGTGGTGTAGTTTTATTACAAGAACACCGTCAAAGTGATGGTGTACACAAGTAAGTCTGTAATCTTGTTAAGGCTTGTGTTTGGTGCATGTTTAAATTTGGCTGTTCCATTAGTATTGCACGGGTGTCCGAAACAACTCTGTCATTGAAAGGATCTCAAAAAGAAAATGGAGATGAAGAGCCCACATCCCATCCATAGCTTGCTATGTCCTCTAACAGGCAGTGGGCTTTGTGCAAGGCAGAAATACAGTCGAGTGTCTTATTTCCTTATTTGGAAACTCGCATAAATTGACTTTGATTGGTGTCGCATCAATACTGAGCACTTACTACGAACTAACGCAGACTGAGATTGTACGTTGCTGGTACTTAGCAGACATCATCGTGGAATTAAAAGTGAAAGAGATTATTGTGACGGTGGGACCAAACTGTTCCTCGTTGAGAGGTGACCTGGGTGAGTCTCAGTCACTAAGTTACTCGATGCCATTGACCAATCATGAGTCAGAATAGATCGGAGCCATCTTGTCTCTGCTCTAGTTCTAGAGTCCTGTCCACATTGTTCAGGTGCATGGGTTTCAACTGTTATAGGCTATCAAATAGCTCAGTTGTACAGTCAACAAGCATGGGTATAGAAATGCACTAGACCAAGGACACGGACCAGTGAAATTTGGCCTGTGTCTAGTGCAACTTTTGAGCTGACTAGACCGACACTTAAGTCGCATATTTTGCCGTGCACACATGCTAGATCGAAATGTATCATCCAAGGTGTACGGATGGACCAGCTTCATCTGTGGGCCTTCAGTTGTGACCAGTGGCATGAAAAAGCGGGACTAGTAGATTACTTTTTTACTGGTCCTAACCAATGAGGTCCAAAAGTATTTGTATACCCCTGAACCACTACTGTTTCTATTGTCGTCCTCCTGTGACGTGATTCTCCCTTTTACTGCCAAGGTCATCTATGAATAAAATAATAGCAAATCTAATTAATTCCAATAGTTGTTCCTGCCTGAATGGAACAAAACCTTATAAGAAAATATGGCCTTACCTGTGGGCAAAATAAATATAATTGAGTCTGAAAATTATGTCAAATCACTGGGTGTAACATTAGATAATTTATATTGTCTGTCAAATAACATGTTGAGATTTGATGCAGGAATACATCCAGACAAAATTAGTGATTGCTAAGCAAACCGGATGATTATATTGACTTGAATTGTATGCATGGTCTATTCACAATTCAT
Organism: Phoronis australis; assembly: GCA_002633005.1. Classification (NCBI taxonomy): domain Eukaryota; kingdom Metazoa; phylum Phoronida; family Phoronidae; genus Phoronis; species Phoronis australis. The sequence continues at coordinate 1,108,378 of NMRA01000067.1, forward strand.
TTATCTTGTCAAATTTTTATTTTTTGTCCACTAGTGTGATATTTTTTGAGCAGGATTATTACTGAAAGAAAGTCATTTACAATGACTTCACTAGCTTGTTTTCTGGAGAGAAAATCTCCCAACACTCGAAGTTGACAGGCTTCGCAAATTTGTGCTGGTCTTAAAAACATGCATAGTCTATCATGTGATAAGGGGATGTCCTCTTTTGACTTCAAAGGCACTGGCTTTAATTTACATGCCAAACAATATTGGACTATTAGTAAGTACTGGTAAGCGACAAGACAGTGATCAGAATAAGTCTAAACCATATGAGTGACCTAACATTTCTGTTGAGTGAGCTCTCACCATGAGTCTGTTTGATGCGAATAGATTCATGGATACACTGTTTGAACGTGTTAGGGTCTTTGCCTAGTGTCTTAACTCCAGAAAAGCCAATTTCATGACCAGTTAACATTGAGTGAATAACTAGGATCATGAATCATGTCTTAATTACCATTTTCAACTTTCTCTGGAACACAGTCAATTTAATATGATGAAACAGTCTCCCAGAAGACCTCAGGGAGTGTGCTGGTCTTAAAGTCTTCAAGTCACTTCTGAGGGACTGTACCACCATATACTCTGCTTTTTGGTTTGGTTTCCTTCATTATATGTGTTTTTAAGTATTGAATTATTTATTTATTTTGCTCGTTGTTATACAAAATCAATGGCGCTTGTAATGTTTTTAAAACTTTAAATAACTATTGACTTGACTGTATTCTTGACAAAATATTCCTTATTGCTGTTTGTTAGAGAATTTGCCAAGTCACTTACAAGAATCGTGAATTGATAATATGCATGAGTTTTTTTACTATAAAAAATGCTGCTCGTCTCTTGATGATTTAAACATTTTGTACCGTTATCAAAAAAAATGTGTTCATTAAGTAATTCACAATTATCTTAAATATTTTATTTCAGATTCAACATACAAGAACAAGGGGACTATAAGATCTGTCTCGACAACTCGTATAGCAACTTTTACAATAAAATAGTCTTCCTTGAAGTGTCAACAGATGATGAAGAGGAGAAAAAACCTGTAAGTAACTCAAGCCAGGCATGCTGTCTGCTCAGCGTGAGGGGACAGTAGCCAAGTTTCCAGATACAATGAGTATTTTGCAATTGTTCTCACTATGCCACACAGCTGTCAGGCATTTCACCTACTAAGTGTATTCTGCTTGTCGTTTTTTATGGTAGAAATCTACTAGACAGGTGCACATGAAGTGTGCTGGTGACTGCAGAGAGGCTGGACAAGTGTTGTCCTTTGTCCAGGTTATGAGTACTGTTCATCTGTTGTCCAACTCAATTAAAGTTTGTGAAATTTCTTGTGAAACTGTAAAGGTAAAAATTCAGTAGTTCAGTCATACTTTGGCCAATAGTTCAGCCCAGAGATTTACTGGACACCCTTTTAATCAATGCACGGGAGATCTATATTTCACCTCCGCCCATCCCATCTATAGTGTTGCAGAATATTTCATCAGTATGTTACCCGAAGTAATGAACTGATTTTGCTGATTTGTGAGTTCACCAAGGGGTCAAAAGCGTGACCCAAACTTGCATTGTGATTTATGCTTATTCGCTCTTTACAAATAAGCAGGTCAGTGATCTGAGGGGTTGGTGCATCTCCTTTGATTATAATTTGGTGTTGGTTTAGTTTCACTTCTTGTTAATGTTGACGGTTTTATATTTCCACAGGACGATTCATTATGGGAAACACTAGAAAAAGATGAGCTAGTTGATATGAAAATCGAAGACTTCAGGGTAAGGTGTGAAGATTGTCTGGAATTCTGAAAATTTACCCATAACTATTAGTTAGTGACACAGATAATTTCTATAAATTATCCCTAGACTTTCATGCCCTCATAACTGCTTGGTTAAACCTTTTTTTCCCAATTGAGAAATGGGGGTGTGTCTTGAGTCACTTTCATGAAACGTACCCCTGGAATAACTCAAATTAGCAGCAACTAATCTTCCCATTTTTTGATCACATGTTATTCAGAACACCCAGCTTACTGTCATTAGAAGACCAAAGCAACGGCTTCCTCTACAAAACTTGTAGCAGAACAATGGACTGCTTCTTGGGACTTTGGCTGTCTTATTATGCGCCCACATATTTATATGTGGACACATGCCGTCATCTCCGTCTGTCCGCCTGGCATCCGCTGCTCTATCTCCAAAACACCTTGACGTATGTTCAGGAAATTTTGCACATTTGTTCCTTCCATGGACGGGATGGCATGAGTGAACGTTTGGATGGATCCAGTTACCGGTGTGCCCCCTAGTGGCAATTTTAGTTTTTTACGTTTACCTCTGTATCTTCAAAAGTCCTGAACGGATTTTCGTAAAATTTGGTATATAGGCACCTATTAGAGAGATGATGCTGTCCTCCCGTTTTTGGATGGATTCAGTTTAGTTTGTGCCATCTAGTGGCCTCTTTTACTGTTTTCGATTCTGTTTTTTTGCGTCCACTCCTCTATCAACCAAACCGCTCAAAGAATGATTGTGAAAATTGGTATGTATGTTCTTACTATGAATTGGACGGCTGACGATGATTTTTTGA
>NMRA01000067.1:1111884-1144979 GCA_002633005.1 Phoronis australis
CCATAACACCAAGTGAACATCACAATGTCATTAACTGACAATACATCCATAACACCAAGTGAACATCACAATGTCATTAACTGACAATACATCCATAACACCAAGTGAACATCACAATGTCATTAACCAACAATACATCCATAACACCAAGTGAACATCACAATGTCATTAACCAACAATACATCCATAACACCAAGTGAACATCACAATGCGTGATTAGTAAGTACTGGTAAGCGACAAGACAGCGATCAGAATAACTCTAAACCATATGAGTGACCTAACATTTCTGTTGAGTGAGCTCTCATCATGAGTCTGTTTGATGCGAATAGATTCATGGATACACTGTTTGAATGTGTTAGGGTCTTTGCCTAGTGTCTTAACTCCAGAAAAGCCAATTTCATGACCAGTTAACATTGAGTGAATAAATAGGATTAGGATTATGTCTCAATTACCATTTTCAACTTTCTCTGGAACACAGTCAATTTAATATGATGAAACAGTCTCCCAGCAGACCTCAGGGAGTGTGCTGGTCTTAAAGTCTTCAAGTCACTTCTGAGGGACTGTACCACCATATACTCTGCTTTTTGGTTTGGTTTTCTTCATTATATGTGTTTTTAAGTATTGAATTATTTATTTATTTTGCTCTTTGTTATACAAAATCAATGGCGCATGTAATGTTTTTAAAACTTTAGATAACTATTGATATGACTGGATTCTTGACAAAATATTCTTTATTGTTGTTTGTTAGAGAATTTGCCAAGTCACTCACAAGAATCTTGAATTGATATTAAGTATGAGTTTTTTTACTATAAAAAGTGCTGCTCGTCTTTTGACGATTTAAACATTGTGTACCGTTATCAAAAAAAAAATGTGTTCAAGTAATTCACAATTATCTTAAATATTTTACTTCAGATTCAACATACAAGAACAAGGGGACTACAAGATCTGCCTCGACAACTCGTATAGCAACTTTTACAATAAAATAGTCTTCCTTGAAGTGTCAACGGATGATGAAGAGGAGAAAAAACCTGTAAGTAACTCAAGCCAGGAATGCTGTCTGCTCAGCGTGAGGGGACAATGACCCAGTTTCCAGATACAATGAGTATTTTGCAATTGTTCCCGCAATGCCACACAGCTGTCGGGCATTTCACCTAAGTGTATTCTGCTTGTCGTTTTTTATGGTAAAAATCTACTGGACAGGTGCACATGAAGTGCGCTGGTGACTGCAGAGAGGTTGGACAAGTGTTGTCCTTTGTCCAGGTTATGAGTACTGTTCATCTGTTGTCCAACTCAATTAAAGTTTGTGAAATTTCTTGTGAAACTGTAACGGTAAAAATTCAGTAGTTCAGTCATACTTTGGCCAATAGTTCAGCTCTGAGATTTACTTGACACCATTTTAGTCAGCTAAATGCACGGGAGATTTATATTTCACCTCTGCCCTTCCCATCTATACTGTTGCAGAATTTTTCATCAGTATGTTACCCAAAGTAGTGAACTGATTTTGCTGATTTGAGAGTTCACCAAGGGGTCAAAAGCGTGACCTAAACTTGCATTGGGGTTTATGCTTATTTGCTCTTTACAAATAAGCAGGTCAGTGATCTGAGGGGTTGGTGCATCTCCTCTGATTATAATTTGGTGTTGGTTTAGTTTCACTTCTTGTTAATGTTGACTGTTTTATATTTCCACAGGACGATTCATTATGGGAAACACTAGAAAAAGATGAGCTAGTTGATATGAAAATCGAAGACTTCAGGGTAAGGTGTAAAGATTGTCTGGAATTCTGAAAATTTACCCATAACTATTAGTTAGTGACACAGATAATTTCTATAAATTATCCCTAGACTTTCATGCCCTCATAACTGCTTGGTTAAACCTTTTTTTCCCAATTAAGAAGTGGGGGTGTGTCTTGAGTCACTTTCATGAAACGTACCCCTGGAATAACTCAAATTAGCAGCAACTAATCTTCCCATTTTTTTATCACATGTTATTCAGAACACCCAGCTTACTGTCATTAGAAGACCAAAGCAACGGCTTCCTCTACAAAACTTGTAGCAGAACAATGGAACTTCTTCTTGGGACTTTGGCTGTCTTATTATGCGCCCACATATTTATATGTGGACACATGCCGTCATCTCCGTCTGTCCGCCTGGCATCCGCTGTTCTATCTCCAAAACACCTTGACGTATGTTCAGGAAATTTTGCACATTTGTTCCTTCCATGGACGGGATGGCATGAGTGAACGTTTGGATGGATCCAGTTACCGGTGTGCCCCCTAGTGGCAATTTTAGTTTTTTACGTTTACCTCTGTATCTTCAAAAGTCCTGAACGGATTTTCGTAAAATTTGGTATATAGGCACCTATTAGAGAGATGATGCTGTCCTCCCGTTTTTGGATGGATTCAATGTAGTTTGTGCCATCTAGTGGCCTCTTTTACTGTTTTCGATTCTGTTTTTTTGCGTCCACTCCTCTATCAACCAAACCGCTCAAAGAATGATTCATTGTGAAAATTGGTATGTATGTTCCTACTATGAATTGGACGGCTGACGATGATTTTTTGATGATTTCGACTAATGTGGCACATCCTAGTGGCAGTTTTTTTACGCCTAAGGCTATATCTCCTAAACCGTTCGAAGGATCTTTACTAAATTTAGAAAGTGTATTTATATGATGTTGACAACTGACGACGACGACTTTCAGACAGACCTGACTACTGGTGTGCCACCCAGTGGCAATTTTATTTTTTTCACGTTTACCCCTGTACGTTCAAAGGTCCTTAATTAGTTTCATAAAATTTGGCATACTGGCATCTTTTAATGAGGTGACGCTATCACTCAGTTTTCAGATGGATTCGACCTAGTTTGCGCCACCTATTAGCCATTTTTACTGTTTTTTGGCGTCCACTCGTCTATCAAGTAAACCGCGTTCGGGATTAATGTGAAAATTGGCATGCATGTTTTTACTAGGAAGTAGACAGCTGACGATGATTTTCCGATGTGTTCAATTACTGTGGCGCCTCTTAGTGGCTGTTTTGTTTTTTATTTGCGCCCATGGCTGTATCTCCTAAACTGTTTGCAGGATCTTTATTTAATTTAGCAAGTGTATTTATATGATGTTGACAACAGACGTTTACGACTTTCGGACAGATCTGACTACTGGTGTGCCCCTTAGTGGCAATTTTAGTTCTTTACATTTACCAGTCTGTATCTTCAAAGGTCCTCAATAAATTTTCACAAAAATTTGAAGATAGGCATCTATTAGTGAGATGACGCTATCATCCTGTTTTTGGATCTAATCGAGGTATTTTGCGCCACCTAGTGGCCATTTTTGCTGTTTTTTGAATCTTGTTTTTGGCGTCCACCCCTTGATCAATCAAATCATTCTAGGGATGGTTTTGAAAATTGGCGTATATGTTTTCAGTGTGAAGAGGACGTTTGATGATGGTGAATGGCTACTGAAGCGCCTTCTAGTGGTAGTTTTATTTTGTTTTTCACCCATTGCCGTATATCCAAAACCCACTGCAGGATCTTTATTAAATTTAGTAAGTGAATTTATATGAAGATAACAGACTTTCTGGCGTATCGAATGGACACTGTGCTCACAGGTGGCAATTTCATTTTGTTCCGTTTCCTTTATTTCTCTGAAGTTCCTTGATAGATTTTTATGAAATATGGCATGTTTCCGTATTTGGATGGATTGTACATTTTTGTGCCATTTACCATTAGTGGCCATTTCTATGATACGAATAAATAAACCTAAAACACACCATTTGCGATGCTCTTGTTTTTATGAAGGCAACGAAGATCCCTCAGGAAAGTGTCATTCAGAATCAGTTGAGCTTAAACAGTTCAATATACATGGCTTTTCCCACCGTGGGAGGTAATTGAAACAAAAGTTAACCTATAGCATGGAAAGCAGATAACTTTGAAAAGTTTAGTGTATAACATACATAGCAGGTAAAGGACACCATCTCTCTCTCTCTCTCTCGTTATCAGGAGGTGCTGGACAAAATTAAGCAGCGTCTGGAAAAGAGCCAGCAAGACCAAGACCACCTGAGGGTGTGGGAATCTAAAGACAGGAGTATCCAGGAGCATAACTTTGAGCGCGTCAACTTCTTCTCCGGCCTCCAGCTCTTCATCATGATCTCAGTTGGCCTCATCCAAGTCCTAATGGTGCGCAGTCTGTTCGACGACAAGAGCAAAACCTCTCAATCGTTCAAAGCACGCACGTGAGGCTCGGGGATGTGAGCTATGGTGCGACTAGATGCTGTAGGTGTGCATCCTGGTTAGTGTGGACTTATTGTTCAGTCGAGCTGCAGTTCATGAGCTTTAAATGAGTCTGCTGCCGATTTTACATGTTCTGCCGTTCTTGGTGTGTTTATCTATTAACACTTGATCCTACCTGAATCGTCCTATGCAAAATGTTTATGACTATGATCAGTGTTTTTCATGTGAATGCTATGTCAAGATGTTCGTGTTTGTGCAATCTTAAATCACTATTTAGCCACTGAACAAACAGCTACAAAGAGCAGTCGAAGAGCCTATTGAACAAATATATGAGCTGCATGCCTTGATTCACTTTGTGATTCAATAACAATTTAATGGTTAATAATAACTTAGTCCCCATAATCATTTTACTGATCATATCTGGGTGTCTGTGAACTTAGCCTTTATGTTAAATCTGTGTTGTTAGTTCTTGAAGGCTATAATGCGAAATATTTTTTTCAGCTAGTTTTGCAGCAACTGTTTTTAATTTTCTGAGTCGCAAACAACGAATTCTCAGTGAATACTAATCAAATGGTGGTGGTTTAGAACTGGACAGTACAAGCAGCTGTTTATCTGTCAGCGTAAGAGTACGTGCTTTGATGTGAAATTATTAAAGTGTTACGGTTTCTGTTTCAGTTTAAACCTAACATCAGATTCCGGTGGGCAAATTTTGTTTACTAGGTACTTAGTTACGATTCACAGGAAAAGACAATTGCTCAAATTTAAGTTATTAGCCTGAAGACAACATCAAAATAGAACAAAATGTGTTACATGAGAGATTAGTAAATAAAGTTATTTTAAATTATTGAACTCTTATTTTGTAAAAGTATGCTTATATTGTGTGTAATACGAGGTGAAACTAATTCTTGGTCAGTTTTATACAACGAGGAACATTTAAAGATCCATCAGCACTAATTAGGTCAAGCCAAAATTGCACCACTACACTGAAACAGATAAAGAGAGCTGTGGTGAATCTTCTCATTAAAAGCAATCAAAGAACTCCACTGGTTCCATTTTGATCAAGTGAAAATCGATAAATGGCAATTCATCCCGTGAAAAAATTGAGAAGGGTACCTCCCAAAACATGAATTAATGAAAATGGTCAGTTTTCAAAGATGTCGCTGTATACATTCGTCTACGCTACATCAACAGGACATTATTTAGAGTCCATGTCAAAACTCATTGGCGAGTTTCTTAATCAATCGGGGGATTGGAAAAAATACTCGTCTCCTTAAATGGCACGAGGTATCAAAAGTCCCGTGCATTCCTACCACGCAATAAGGTAATGTTACTGCCACAAGAGGGACTCGTTCAACCTAACCTTGCTTCTCGTCTTGCAAATGCTCGTGCTGGTTTGTCAAGATTTTCTTCGAATGAATTCCTCAGTGGGTGACAACCTTTTTGTAGATAGTGCTGAAATGTTGGGTCACATCTTGTGGGACTAGCTTTTGCTACCCACACAGATATGCTGCCAAATGGGACTCACTTTTTGAGCAAGATACTCGAGGCTGGGGTACATTTATAAGACAAATAACTTGCTATCGTGTTGCAAGCCTCCTATAGCAAAAAACGAGAAGTAAAACGGCCGTCATAAACTGTGGCCAGGCTTGTTCAAATTCAGCTAAATAGTCCTGCGCATGACATATAGCAAAGATATTTGCGTGCTAGTTCAGGATGCGACAAGGACTATACAAATATTTGATGAGACTGGGGTTTTGTTTTTAATAGATCTACTGCTAACTGTCTAGCCCAGGTATTTAATTTGTCAGAGATACAGTTCAAAAGGGGTGAAATATTATTTGCCAACAGGTCAGTTATTTTAATATTAATAAATTGAAATTAAAAATCACCTCATCAACCTCTTTTTCGCTCTTTGGAATTTTGTTTGATGATAAACTGGGCAAAACATTTCCGTATGCCGCGAAGTGGATCCTAAATAAGAGTTTGAATCCCACACTTAGTTCACTGTGAAAGCAACAGACTATATTCAATTCCATGCCATGACTTACCTCAAAAACCTACCTGCTGTATGCTGGTTCGGTAACTGGCCTAATTATGTTGCACAAGCAGCAGAATTAAGAGAAGCAGACTACTGGCAACATTTTTCAAAGTTTCTAGGTTGTAAAAGTTACATGTACATCACTTGTTGGATTTTCAAAATTCAAAAACCTAACCACACGTACTTTTCACAAACTGTTCAAAATAATGTTTCAAAACAAAAATTTAAAACTAGTTGAGTGGCCCAATCTTGGCCAGTTAGGGTGTCATTGCATGATTCTTTTCATGAATTCTCTGCTAAATTGCCACTTCATGAAAGTGACTGTGTTTATAGCGTATAAGGAAGAAAATTATAGGATATCTGTAGGCAGCAAAGGAAAGTTAATGACAATTATCCAACCTTTGATTTGCAAAACATATTAACAAAAATCATAACAAGTGAAGCTCAATACAGACTGCTTTAATAGGGCCACAGCTAACCACATTATAATATGTGCACAATACAAATATTAAAGATCACAAGACAAAGAGCAAATTTTACACAGCTCATTATGCACTTCATTACCTATGCTTAACACGATAACTACACTACGTCTATAACTAATTCTTCCTTGATTCTTGTCTCAATTATGACAAGTATTATACCTGGTTAAGCTAGGAATGTAAATTCGATGTAAATAGAACAAATAAATGGTAACTATCAACACTTGGAATGTCTATTGAGGTAAGTTGAACTTTCATCAACATAAAGCAAAAAATCGATATAACTATAGTGTAATTTACATTTAGTAGATAAAAAGCACTTGATGCAAGTATATTATAGATTTGACATTTGCATGGAAGGTAAAATGTGCTACCAACTACTGTCAGTAAGATGAATGTTTATTCAAGCATTCATAATGTAATAATGCAAACATTTTTGCATCAAATGTCAAGAAATAAATAACTGTGGGCAAATGCACCACGGTACACTACTGAGTACTATCAGGTAGCTCCATCTCTAGGCCAAAATTGCCATAACAAGCAGAGTATACGGTGAATACCAACCAGCAATGAAGGATTATTCATTTTAAAACATTCAAGTTAGGCCAACATGTGCTCACTGTTTCATGTAATAGCACAAAAGCACAACAAACTGCACTCATTGCCCAGGGCAAACAAAAGGGGCCATTACAACCAAACAAAACAATATATGACATTTGTACAGTGTGTACTCTTACAGGTTACAATCCAGGGACCTTTAAATAAATTGGGAACTAAAAAAACAGATGGAGGGCATCAACCTGAGAATGGGCACTTAAAAACGAAATGTTTGAGTTGGAGGTGATCGTAAAAATTGGGTTTGGTGTTCACTTGAACAGTTGCTTCAGCTAAACAGCCAGAATGGAGTTAAACTGCATCGAACTCACATGCATGAGTCAAATAAAACACAGCAACAGAGTAGGGGTATTTCACAGCTCGAATAAAGCAAGGTGTCACAACAACCGATGCCCCAAAGATATTGAGCTTTGCACGTTTTGGGAGCTACAATTTCTGTGGGACAGACTTCCACAAAGACACGGCACTTTCAAGGAAGTCTTGATCGCAATATTTGGTGATGGGCATTAAGCGGAGCGTGGGCATTTACATGCCAAGAATTATACAATGACACTTGGCTTACCTCAAAATCCAAGTGCTGCCTGGTGGTTTGGTAACTGGCCATATGATGTTACACACCCAGCAGAATTAAATGAAAGGCATAACATGACAGCATTGTAAAAAATTTTTTAGCTGAACCGTGTGTACTTTTCACAAACTATTCAAACGCCATGCTACTTAAAAATTTTCAAAACTAAAATTTGAAATATTTAATACCTCCGTCACCTCCACTGTGTTCATAATGGGTCTAATTGTCTAGAGAACAGCAGCCTGTGGTGTTCAAAAGCAATATAACAGCATTGTGTCTTTGATGACTGTGGCAGATTTTGATGTACGCAAACCAGTGGAGTGGCCCAATCTTGACCGGCGAGGATGACTACATTTAATTATTAGGATTCTTTTCATGAAAGTGAAAATTTGGAAAATTACAAGCATGGGTGATCAGTTTGAAAATGGGCGTTAACTCAGTTGAGTACGGTGCTGTTATTCTGTCACCAGTCTTTCCCACAAAGATCTCGTGGGTATATTAAAAAAGGTATGCTGGTCATCTTCTCTTGTTCTTTGACCTTTTCTTACCACTTCCCCAGCCAGGACCGAGGTCAACCTTTTTGTCGCGGAAGGATATCCTCTCCTTGACACGCTCAGAAGGAGCAGAGCTTGTCTTAATGGGAGGTAACTCCACTACATTGCCTGAAATGAGTTAATGATTGGCCACACTGAAAATTAATCCTTCAACATGTGACATATTGTTACATTGCATCGCGCCCAAAATTGATAGTAATGTATTTTAGGCAAACGTGACTCTAATCGAGATCTGGCAACCATTAAAGAACGCAAGAACACTCCCTTAAATTCGACATAAAACCACATTATATGAATGGACATTATTTATTATTCATCCAAGTGAATAATTACATGAAGAGTCACTCAGAAAGCACATGCTTCGGCACTGAAGGGCAAATCCCAGTGGTATAAACTAAGACAGAAGACATGAGGATTCTGGACAGAGAAAGTTCTTGGTTTGAATGAGGTGTGACAGAAGTTGTTTGGGTTAAAGCTAAGAATCCTCTTTCAATAGACATGCAAATGCCAGAATTAAACCATTGGATTCATGGTCCAGGGCCTCGTCTATGAACAGTGGCAAAGGGCAACAAAATTTTGGTGGGAACCAATCCCTCATAGGAGCCAGGCACCTCCGCAATGTCGGTAGTAAGTTCCAGAAGTAATAATTTACAGTTTTTCGTATAAAACTACATTGTTTGACTCTTAAAACAAACTTTTCAAAAACTTAATGCAAGATGACATAACAGCTGCCATTACAAATATTTCACGTTGAGTTTCCCAAATGAAGTCAGATGAATCTAATCTTAACTACCAAATGTCTTGTGGTATAACTGGCAGGGCTTGGAATGACCAATGACAAAAAACGCGGAAACTTTGAAACTTTTACGGCCCAAATCATCACCCGATAACCAGCCTAGAACTGGTCAATGTGAACCTTTCCCCGACAAAAATCGGGAGGACTAAAAAAAAACGTTACCACCATCAGTAGCATGCGTCTGCGTCCTTTTAGCTCGCCCGTCTACTCCCAACCCACACATTTTTGGCTGCAGAGCGGTAGTATTTGTCGCCGCGCTTAACAATAACACGAGACGCCATTGAAAATCACACCACGCTATCCCAGATGCCCCGGCAATGTTGACAATTTACGTTCCTCCAAACATAAAGAGCAACTTCCGCTTTTCGAGGTGAACGTCGTCTGCAACGCCGCGGTAAGAAAGGAATTTGCCTCGGAAATTTTATATCAAATCCGATTTTTTTACGCTGAAATATTATAAAAAAAGCGGAAAGCACATTTGAAAAAAGCGGAAATCCGCGTTTCCGCGGAAAATTCCAAGCCCTGAACTGGGTCAAAAATGTTATTTATCGAATGATTATTGGCAACAACAGCTTACACTGCTTGTTACAAACTGAGACACTGAACAAAATCAGATCATGTGTTGGTGTTGACCACTTATAAGTTAAAAATATTTGTCTTGCACAACACTTTCCTGCATTCTTACCTGCGCTACTCCCCAAAGAGTGCCTACGATGGCGTACAGATGACCCCGTCAATGATTCACCATCCACTGACTGTAGCTCCATGGGGGTAGGGCTAGGACTGGCCTGTAAATAGGTCAGAAGGTCAGTAATGAGCTCACAACTTTCACCTAATCATCAGTATCTTGTTATTGGACAACTGGGAAAACCGTTGGCTCTTGACATCCCACTTTTTCATCAAAGCTCCTATTGTGTTATACAGGGCAATTACTTTATTTTGCTGTTTCACATTCAACATAAATTTAATGGCTACTCTTCTTACGGTAATGGTCGGATATAACATGCCAGTATTTTGAGAACCAGTTTTCTCCACTGAATACTGGGCATCAAACTGGTTCTCAAAATACGGACACGTTATATTCGACTAGTGCCTCCTCTTACTGTACCACAGAAATGATGTTTTACATATTAAACACAGGTGAACAGTGACTGCCATACAAGTATAACACTAACACTTATCCCCTATATGCAATTCATTACAGGCCTGCTATATAGATAACAAGGCTAGGAAATACAGCATGTCCTATTTTCAAAATCTAGCTCATACTGTTATGGTAAAAATTCTCCATTTTGGGAAAGTCTCCACACTTTGGGATACTGAAATTCACGGCAGAATTGAATTTTCTTGATTTTGAAAATTGAGACATGAGCAATTTTGATATTTGTGACATTTCTGAAATAACGGACGCAGCGTTTTGTGGCAACAGAATCTGAAAACAGACTTGGCAGTTGATAAAATTGTAGAAAACAAACACTGACCCAATGATTTCATGAGTCCTCATTCGGTGAATGTTCATCTTTCATAACAAAATAGTTAATTTTTCACTGTCCCAAACTAGAGAATTTTTACTGTATACCTTAACCACAACTAGCTGTCCCAAAATAATAAGCACACAAGACTGCATAAAATAATATCCTCAAAATCTGCATTACCATGAGCTGGACTCTTCCACCATTAACAATGGTGGCATCCATCTGTGGTAGACTAGTTGATCGGGAGTAGCCTCCCCTGTCTGTTATCTCCTCCTGGTGGCTGACCTGGGAGTGAAGCCACTGAAATGTCCGTCGGTGTTTGGTGACCATTTGTTCTTCCTTCTCAGCTGCCTCATGCTCCCGCTGCTCTTCACGTGCTGAAAAGGAAGAAGCAGAGTATTATGGGATTACAGCAAATTTCAGCATGACTGATTAAAGCTTAAGAAATCAATTCAAAACATCTAAGCATCAGTTGCAACAAATGAATCTTGACAAATACACACACCATAGATCAAATCATTATGCAAACAGGAAATCAAATAAAATAATAAATGTTTATTACTAAGCATTACAGCAAAATCCAAAGTCACCGAATCCACACTCAACACAAACTTTACTACAGAGAAAAAATCACCATTCGAGGTACCTTCAAAATCATCAGCTAAATCTTAAAAAGAAGACAATCTAATGTAAAACAGAGCTGGTTTTCAATAATTTGTTGCATTATGCATTACATCATTGTACAAATCAAACATTCATGAACTTACATCAACAAATTAACACAGCAAATCTCAATTGATACAGAAAATTAGCAGACTAAGCAAAAATGCATAGCTGGATCAGCTGCCCGTTCCAACAAAACTGACTTAGCTAAGACAAATCTTAAATTTTTGTAAATTTTAAAATAATTAAATTTATTTCAAAACCAATTCAGGAAGGGGTTCTCAAGTTTGCCTGAAGTGTATGAGCTAAATTTGGTCTTATCCTTCCAGCTGTGGAAGTTTCAAAGTTTGGAAGTTAAGACAAATCTTAGACTTAAGTCAAAAATGAACTTAAGTCAGTTTCTTGGAACAGGCCCCTGGTCTTTCCCTGGACTCCTTTGAAACTTGCACTCATTGACTTAATATAAAATGCCTGCTGCTGCATCAACTTCCGTCAGTCGAGGACTTTTCTTTGAATGGGACCCAGGCTAACTGGGTGTGAAATGCCATTACTTACCAACCCCCTAAAGGCACAATTACCTCTAGGTGGTAAAGTAGGCAGTGCTTAGAGCTTGGTTTAATCACTCGAATAGGAATGGATCATTTAAAAAGTAGTAATCACCATCATACTGTAATACTTTTTGCACTTTTTTAAGACTTGCGGTTGAATCCTGCGTTTCTGTCTGTTGTGCATAATGAAATATAATTGTATATCACTTTATACCCCGATTCTCACCTTTCTTTGCGCTCCTTGTTGGTCATTATTGCAAGTCTCAAGAGGATTTTTCAAAAAAGAGCAACCATACCAACGACTCGATTTTCAAAAAATAACACCAACCAGAACCGATTGTGCTTTTGGCCTTACGAGGAAACTATGTGGTCTTGAGAAGTTACTTTCACAAAAAATAAAAAATTTCTGAACCACTGATATAGCACTCTGTTTAAATTCCAGCTTACAGGTTCAACATCAATCAAAAATCAAAATCGTTTCGTTTGATTCTGTTTCTACACTGCTTATTCTAGAGGTCATTTCAGCCAAAGGGCTTGTTTTGCAAGTAGTGTACCTTGAAAGTAGTCCCGGCGCTCCGGTTGTTTCCTTTGTGTGTGCTGAACTCGAGGTACGCCAGCCGCTTCTTCAAGCTTGCGAAACAGAGCTAGACGTTGTTTGGGATCTGAAGTAACAGAATACAATTACAGAAGAGAAAAACATATGTTGGGAACAAAAATGGGGTCACCGTGGAAACAAGATGAATTGAATCAAGTCATATGCGAGATGGATCAATTTACAATAAAACCAAAAGTTAACAAATATTTCAAAGCATCTGCCTTCGTAACACCACAATAGAAATTGTATGTAATGATCTATTGCATGAGATCCCTGCTCTGACCATATGACACACAACCAGTTTAACACAGTTATATGGAGATGTGACCAAACAATTACCTAGTTTACTCAATTTCTGCTTATGTTTTGCATTGTACTTGAGCTTCTTAGCCCTCTGCATCATAAGTTCAGCCGTCTTCGTGTCTTTGAAGCCCCTAGAAATAAACCATTAAATATAAGATTTGAACAGATTATGGAGTTATAAACCAGTACCATGGAGTCAATAAACTGGAATATTGACTGCTGCTGTGGTAGCAACATTTCAGCCTCTCTCATTGTGCAAGCTTCAGCTTTACCACTGCGCCACCAGCACGTCACCAAAATCAGTGGCCGGTTAATGTCATCAGGATTCTGACATTTTTTAATAACCCCACAGTATAAGCCACCAGGTGAATGCAAAGGCTAAAGTATTAACAGGTTTACAATACACATCATTTGCACCAACTTCAGCGTGTGCCTGACAATTGTGATGACACTCAGCTGACAAACGCATTGATGTAACTTAAGTGACATTGCCATTGTCCGACCCAAGGAAATGACATCTTTCCCAAAATATAATCGATTGTTCCCTTGTCCAGTCTGAGCATCTGCAGGAAGTTTCTTTCAAAATCTCAGTAAAAACTGATAGTTGACTGACCAAATGAGTTATTGGCATACAGTCGAAAGCCAAGACTTAGCAGGTGTGATCATATATTAATAAAACAATAATTGGTTTTCAGACCCTAAAACTGTGCCAATGACCTCAGCTCCGCCTCGGTCATCATCACATTTATATGGTCTGAAAAACCAAACTTTTGACTGAGTGTGTACGTCAATAATTTGTTGTATTTACATTTATGATTTGGATTAATTGTGAAGCTTTAAGCTAACCATTGGCAATGTTAACGAGTCAATATTGATCATAACAAAGTCACAAGAGACTGCTCTTGTGGCAACAAGAAATCCAAACCTTGACAGAAATTTTCTGAACAGGTCCCACATTTTTGTCCAATGGGTTGACAAGTTTTCTCTTGTCCAATCAATTGCTTCGCTGTTTAAACATCCTGTGCACAAATAAATTGTAAAGCGTAACGTAACAGAATGCAACTCACCATTCTTCAGAAAGCAACTCTTCCTTCCTGGAAAGTACCGTTCTGTGAGTGTCACCACCGCTCATCCTGGAGTCTGGGGGGAGGGGCGGTTTGCTAGACACATATCCACTCTGAGGGGAGTTACGCCAGGCTTCCCTTGGTTGAGGCGGCTGACCATCTGACTGGACACTGTCTGGACGCCAGCTAGACATCTGATTCAGTGGCTGTGGTAGCACTGGGTGGCTGGATAAGAGAGTAGCATTAGAGTGTAATTCATTCATTGAGTCAGTAACGCACCAAGTACATGACTGTATATACAAATGTGGTCCTCAACTCATCAAAGCAAGGCTTATGTTGCATCTGAAAAATCTATAAAATTCAGCACATATCCCATGCTAATTTATAAAACAAGGCTTCATAGCAGTAAATTAATCTATACAATTCAATACGTTTCCCACTGATTCATCAAATATCAGCATCAGTACACACAGTCAATAAACATTTATTCAAAAACAAATGTTGACATTCACCTTCAGCAATGAAAATCTTCATTTAGGAACTACATTTTTAATCTCAGTACCATAAAGTCACTGCAAAATCAGGTTCTGACAAGAATACGACAGAAAGCTTTTTGAGGGTTATAAAATTAATTGAAGAGGGGTGGGAGAGCAAATCAAGCAAAAATCTGCTCCTGAAAATATAATCCAAGGTCCTCAAATTCTAAAATTTTTATTATCTGTAATCATGGTTCTGCAACAGATACAAACTTTTTAGGAAACTGAGGAGTCGTTGGAGGCAGCCATTCACTATCCAGGTCAAGCTTGCCAGGGTCAAAGTCGCCCAGATCTATCTCTTGGTCGAAGAAGTCCTCATCGTCTTCATCTTCCATCCGAGCAAAATTTAGCGCCACGTTGAGTCGCTTTCTCAGGGCATAGCCTCTCCACAGACTCTGCGAAACGTACACACAATATATTTTCAACAGCAAGTTAAGCAGCAAAACATGTTAGCTGGACAGTGCATTTTTGTCAAAATTGATATGATGTAACATGTTGATTAAAGATCGTTTTTTGAGTTTTTAACCCATTAGCAATTGAGAATAAATGATTTATACATAATTTAGCTTCTATGGGCCAAACAAACCCAACTACTTTTGCCAGTTGGAAAATAAAAATGTTCTCTTAAGATATCAAGTCACAGCTTTAACAGCATGCCTGGTTCGCAGTAAAAATTCTCCTATTTGGGACAGTCTAAAATAAATTTGGGACACCGGAAATTGAACTTTCTTGATTCACCAAATTAGTACATGAGCAATTTTGGCATCCATCATATTTCTTAAATTTCGGATACAATGTTTTAACAAGAATGGAGTCTGAAAAAAAAGACTTTGGCAGTTAATTCGGATCCCTATTTCTGGTGATTTTTGAATTCGAGACGGCCTGTATTGCCTATTTCTAAATTCGGTACAAGCTCCAATCTTGAGCAAAGTAATTATTTTTTCACTGTCCCAAATTAGAAAATTTTTGCCATCTGTCTATAGAAAATTAGAAACTATTAAGAAAGTTTACTTAATAAACGACAAACAAACCAGAGCTTGCTAACTTCTCACGAGTATTTTTAAAACACTAAATTTTAACAAAAAGAAACGAGAGCGCTCGGAGGAGCGACACTTGGCGGAATTAATCGAAAAGACGATGAACATGATATCATTCATGTGACTAGCGAAGAAATCAAATAGAGAGCATACAATCAACTACAATAAAGAATGAAAGCCCGTTCAAAACTCTATCTAAAGTGGTAGTTTGGCAAACACGATAACATTCATGTGACTAGCAAAAAATCAAATAGAGAGCATACAATCAACTACAATAAAGAACAATAGATGGCGCAACATGACGGACGAGCCATGCTTTAAAGTAGGACAGTGCTGGCTGGGTCAGTCTGGGTCAACTAGGCATAACCAAAACAAAGTGAACTGAAAGCCAGCCACCGGCGCGCTTGCATAGGAACAACGGTATCCGAAAATCTCGAATAATTCAAAAAGTAGACGTCGTAGCGCAAAATGGAAAATATCTTCTGAAAGCCCGTTCAAATCTCTATCTAAAGTGGTAGTTTGGCAAAAATCCAAAAATTTTTCGAGAAAATTGAAAATTTGCCGTTTTTTTTTGAAATTCAAAGTCAAATAACTCGAAAACGGTAAGTCTGAGAAATACGCTCTCGCAGACTTTTTGAAAGGCCATACTTCAAGGAATCCACATGCAAAAATTCACGTCATTTGCTCTTCCCATAAAAAATGCGACACCAGAGCGATTGAAACCGTGTGAACATGCCCCACAGCCGCCATCTTGAAAGTGATTTCCGGTTCAAGAATTTTTTATAAAAGCTTATTAAACTCAACAAACACGTGACCAGTTTGAAAGTGATTGGTTTGCAAATGCGCCCTCTACAGGAGAAAACGTTTTTAGCCATATTTCGGGGTGCGCATGCGCCACGTCCAATATTTCTGCCATCTTTAACCAGAAGTCAACGATTTTCTCCACAGTTGTAGCACATTTGTTTTAGTACATTCGTACCGATTTTCAGCCATGTAGGTCGAAAATTGCGGCCTCTACGAGTATTTGACTGCGAAATCAGATACAAAATGGCCGCCATGTCCGCCATTTTGTATCCGATCATGACCAAAAACAATAGGCTTCTAGGACTTCCGGATCTACACGTCGTGTGCAAATTTCGTGAAAATCAGACGAAAATTGCGACTTGTAGAGTGCGAACAAACAAAAAAAAAAAAACTTGCTGTCAGACCAACATACTTGACGGAATTCGAAGAATTCCGCCAAGTAATGACTGCTATGCTGAAAGTTTTACCTGGATTTTCACAGCAGCTGTATACAGCTCCTGACTGTCCAAAGGTTGTTGTTGCCTCAGATAAGCTACAAACTCTCTGGCAATGAACCCTCTCCACACAGCCTGTATTACAGTAGCTGCTTTGTGCTGCTTGAACTTAAGGTCGGTCTGTCGACGACCAGCACTTGTCGGTTTTCTGGACGTTGGTGGGCTGAAATGAGTGAGTGATCGACTATGTTGCTGGGCTTACAAAGTTGATGCATAGTCAAAAAGGTCTATTTATAGTGTGACATCAAGCAGTGTTTGTAAACAAGATTTGACAATCTTTCACAAATCAGATCCTACCTTGACTATATAAACTCATGTCACCCTTCCGTGACCAAATAATCCAAACCTCCGATAAAACAGGATAGTTGGTTCTGGTTTCTACCCTGACTCATTTTCAGGCCTGAGGTCATCGGCTTAAAGAAAATCTGGCCAGCATCAATTTCAGCCAAAGTCTTGTCTTTCATGTGAAAAGCTCCACAAAGACACATAAGCAAGGGAAAGCAAGATTTGAAATGCTATGATTTGCCAAACGATGAGTAAAAATCCTGCATAATTTTTGCACGTCTAAGGTGGATTTTATTTTCTGAAAAAGTGAACAATTACTAAAAAATACTGTACCACTGACTGGAATTTCAACAAAATGACAGAGACAGGAACCATCCTTGCTTTTTTGACCTCAACACCAAACAAAACATGCACGGTAATTATTTTAATATTTTGCCCGGTTCAATAAAACTCTTGTTTCATACCTTGCCTTGGGAGTAGTCCCTTCTTTCATCAGCATTTTTCCAACATGACTGGCATTGAGCGTAATTCCCGGTCTCCTAGCAACAATATCATTTCCATCATTGCATGGAGGTTGAGGTGAAACACTGTCCTCTGTTTGATGATTTTCAAACACTGAGTCACTACCAAGATCTCCAGCCGACTGCTTTACCAGTTGTTCAAACTTGACCTTCCCATCAAAGTCATACTTCTGGGAACTGGGTGAGATCCTTTGATGTGAATTGTTCACAAACTCCTTTTCCTGTTGACTTTCTGAATTATTGTTACTGTTTGAGAAATTATCCTGGATTTTGTTGGTTCCAGATTTCACTACATCTTGCTCCAGTGTTTTCAAACTGTCAAAGTCTCCATATTCGTGAGCACTCCTACACTCCACAGCCAGCCTGTGACTCTTCGTAAAGAATTCTTTAGTGACAAGACACAGCTTCAACAAGTCAGGTGGCAGCACTTGTTTCACTGACCTAAAGTGATGATTAAGTGAAATTAATTTACACCAGAAGGGTCAAGAAAAAATCCCACGAAAATGCAAAATACTCTTGACTAAACATTATACCTTAAATTTGGGCATTCAACTTCATGATACGAAGGCCTGCAGCAAAATGAAAGCTAGTAAGATTTGACAATACCAGGATTTAACACACTCAACACCACAAGACAACAGGAGTAATGCAAAACCTTGGTATGCAACCACATGATGCATCATAAGCAAAAAAAATAAAGGGAATGCTGAACATTATTTTGAACAATAAACACCCTGAAAACCTGAAACAAATGAGCCTAAAATTCAGGGCATGCGCTAATTGTTCACTTACTGTAACTGGTCCTGGTAAGTTTTGCTGATCACAGAAAATGTTTTGACTTGCTTTAGACACGTGGACTCAAACGGTGACCGCTTTAAAGTTGCCTTATGGGTAACATCATATGTAGTATCATCAAGTTGACACAACAGTGGCACCTGTTGACTAATACAGGAACTACAACAAAACAAAGCTTTGCTATGTAACTTAGGTCTGTCTTTGTTGCACAAAAGGATGATTTTTGACATGAGCGACACGTAAGGAAGAAGAGACACGATAAAATATTGAGATGATGAACAGCTTGAGCACTATACATCACTGAGTGCTATCAAAATAATGTGGCAGCTCCATTTAATCAAACATCACGATAATATTACAAGGTAAAAATTGTTTAATCTGGGACAAAAGTAAGAGCTAAATTTGCTATTTTTTCTATTTTTCGCAGGCCTGGTACATTGTGGCAAATGGTCAAAGCTTTACCAAAATGTTGATTGATAATAGCTACTCTAGACAATTCCAAGGGTTTGCTAATTTTTTACATAGCCATAATATGGAAATGTCAAAATCAAAATATTATTAACTTAATGATAACTAGCAACAATCCATTTCCTTCACAAACAAGATATCTGTAAGACCGCACTCGAGTTATTGATCACAACAACTAACCTGAAGTTGGGGTCTTCAGTAACTGGGTTACCAGTCAGTTTGACCACCTCTAGTGACCGGAGCACCTTTAGTCCACTTTGAAGACTTGACAACTCAGTTATCTGGTTGTGGCTTAAGTCGAGTATCTTCAAGAGCTGACAGAACTTCAAATTAGGCAGCACCGTTACACTGAAACCATGGAATAGACAATTGATGCAAACGATATGCGGAATCATAAAATATGGCAGCCAAAGTAAGAGCGCAGAGATTTACATTGGGAAAATGAAGATTTTAGCAAGAGGTGGTTGCTAAGCCAAGCATGGGTAAATCTACAAAACCTAAATCACATGACTGTACACCTCAGGCACCCGGTTGTATACTAGGTTACAAGTCAAGTTTGAAAGCAGGCTAATTATGCATTGAGTACTTGTACCTCAAGCAAATACAACTGTTTTATGGCCACAACTGATTTTCTTATTGCCTATAACATAAAAGTTATTTGAGGTATAGTCACCGCATTAAAGTCAGTGAGCATCTTTCAACCAACAAAAAACACAAACCTGTTTTGACTGAGGCCAACTTGGCATAGCAGTGGGAGCCAGCAAGTGGCAAGGGGAGATAAATCTGATACACTGTTGTCATCTAATAGGAGCTCTTGCAACAGGACGTGGTTAGTCAACTCAGGAATCTGAAAGAAAATCATAACAGATCCTACAGCTATACAGAGCCACTGAACTATGAGAACTTCTAACTGCTGAACCTAGTTCTACATTTTACATCACACCCCTTTTTAATTTCTAACAGTTGTTCTGAAATGACGCCTGAGAATTTGGGGCATTACCTCTAGTATATTATTGCCGACACAATGCAGCACACCCAGTAAACACAGGCTTCCAATCTCTTCAATGGCTTGCAGATGATTGTGGGATACATCCAGGATGTGTATAGTGGCGCCCTCTGACAGACCTCTTGTGGAGATAAGCTGGTTGTGTGACAGGTTGAGCTGATGGAGTTTATTGAGAGAGTTAAGGCCACCTGAAATTAGACATGATCAAAATTATGACTATTGCCAAGACATAATAATGCTTGCAACAGATTATGGAAGAACCATGCAGTCTGGTTTAACACTTGACTTACTCTGAGACTCAGTGAACATCTATTATGAGAAAAATACAATGGTGGCCAATTGGTTACTCTGATCAAACACGTCAATGACTGAGGACATGACAAGCTCACTATATTGGCACCTAAGTTCACTTGGCCATTTGCGAAGAACTGTGGACCATTGGGGGTAAGTTTTGCAAATGACCAACTGTCTGAATGAACTTACTGTATTTGCTCTAATAACCACCCAGGGCACTTAGAAAAATTCGTTTCAGAGAGGCACTTATTGTAACCCAAGGTGGTTGAGATCCGGTCTCTGAAACGGGTGAAATTCAAAGCAAAGGTTCATCATATTTGTGACCCTCCACGACAAAATGAGTCTTAAGTCGGAAACTCTATTTCCTAACCAGACTGCAAACAGTCGCTATCGGTTAAAATTAGGTCAAATTTTTTTATTGCAGATTATGATTATTTATTCATTCTACTTCACAAATCAATACTTTAAAACAAGCAAACTTCATTTTAAACCTTATTTATTTCATTTTGAAAAACATCACCTTCTCCACGACTGCATATCTTGTGAAATTTTCATCGAAATTTGCCGGTTTTCGTGTCCTCATTGCTCAGTCTTCCGATGACCCAATTTGCTCGTAAACACATCAACAGAAAGGTCAAACTCTGTTCATTATGCATATAGTAAGGTCTTTGAGTTTTTCGTCCAATCATCAGACGTTATTTCACTTTTTGCATTCGGGGTATTTTCAACAGAAGTGTCACTCACCAGTCTTTTAGCTAGCAATGACCTTTTAACCCAATGCATCGCTGACCTCATTCGCTAGAACTAGTTAAGTGGGTGTGAAACTGTGGGGTCGCGAGGTCACGGCATGTTTTCAAGACAGTAAGATGGCTGGTCGCTGTGTAGCTGATATCTCAGTGATTAACTCTTGCCTCTGACTGCCGTATCAAGATCAGCGAGAATTAACTGAACTCATCAAAGAGCATATTTGTTGATGGAGACGAGGAGGAATTACGTGACAGCGACGAGTCGTCTGACGACAGCAACTCGTCGCGAGATGAATTTCATGATCGACCCATCACGAATACGGTTACGTTGGATTCCAAGTCGTTGGATTGGAACAAACAGAACTTGAAGAAAACAGTCCGGATTAGCTTAATCGCACAACAATGTCTTGTATCTCCAAAGCCAGTGGATCGGGGTGCAAGCAGCTGAATATTACTGCAAGAGATAACAATCTTCGATAGGGCTGAATCACTTGGTGAGAAGTCGAGGAAATCGTTGCTCTTCAGTGTCAGTGGACTTGGATAGGGATGAGTGATTGTCATTTTTTTCAAAATTATTCACACTAGCGTAAAATTTTGAATTATTTTGAACAAAAATCAGCCAGAAACGTGTATTTTGTAATCTACAGGACTTCATTTTATTAAACTTCTACAAAATACACTTTAACTACTTGTTTTACTTGCGGTAACCCCTCCTGCCACAAGTGGACTGACCCTGTATACATTAGCTGGGAAATTTATTGACCCAGTTGTAGCAACCCAACATGAATATCACTCCTTTTTGGCTGAGATTACATAATTTAAGGTCTACATTCTTTCTAATTTTTGATTATTTTTATTTGTTTATGTTGTTGTGTATACTAATAAGTCTGAAAAGTAGCATTCAACTGCAGGTTGCTATGGAAATTTTAAAGACACTATCGGCGCTTTTTGTCGGCCATTTTCCTTGACTTTTGAAAGCTCTAAATTTTCGCTTTCCCCGACTAGAATTGGCAATAACTCGGCCATTTGTGAAGATAAGGACATGTTTCATACTTCAAAATGATCAGAAAACACTGTATTGTCAGAAAAAATAACAATTAAAAAATGACAAATCCCGACTTAAGACTCATTTTGTGGTGGTGGGTCACATTTAGGCTCTGTGACTTACCTGTAACCTATGACAGACTTTCTACAAAATTGTAGTGCATTACTATCAAACTTTGTTGTTAAATTAGATCATTTTACAGAAAAATGTGCTGAAATCTGCCTCACAATCGTCGATATGGCAACTTGAATGGTTGAATAAAAACAGTTTTGACTCATTCAAATTATCTGAAAACCTCCTTAAGTTTTCCAAATAGCTTCCCTAAGATTTTTAAGTTCCCGTCTAGTCAGGATTAATGCCAGGTTAAGTCCAAATCTGTGGTAGAATGTGCCATCTATGATCGTAGGGCCTACCCGGCAACACAAGAAAAATCTCTGGACAAACACACGTTGTTGTCACGTGATGTTTGTTTTAAAGTTCGTTTGCATGTGTGAGTAAGCGAGCACGTGCGAGTCACCAGAGTTCAATTACCAGCTTAAATGCAATCGAACGAGCTAGATGTGCCTTGTATCTCAGTTCTCAAAAATATTAGCTCACGCAGTAAAACAGAACGTGTTTTATTCAGCACTTGCTGGTCTCATGTACTAAAAACGTTCAACAATTGTCTTGGTAAGGCCCATATTAGTCGCCCTGTGGGTAGATGCGTACGTGACTGTCTGACAGTTATTTTTCGAGTGTAAGGGTGTGTTAGCATTCATTGTCAGTGGTCATTTTATCAGATATTTGGTTTTAAAAACACCAATTATAATTAATTAAACAATCGATCCCTCTTAAAAGTAACGCAAGTTTTTTATGGTATTAGAAACTGTTGTAAATGAGTGCCAATATTTATTTCTTGCCAATGCTATGCTTCCCATTGTGAATAGATAGGTCCCCAAGGTTAAAGTCTGCGATGAGAGGTGTGTAGCGCACACTTATTAGTCTTCGATTCGCAGTTTTTACATGACTGTACAAAGAGATTTGGAAACCTGTTGAGGGAGAAGATATGAAATCTGCACGGCGGAAGATAGAAGCGTATAGTCACGGTTAAATACCGACATATAGCGGCGAGGCTGATGGTCCAGAAATTCCGCGCACAATGATTTTTCAGGACTGCCAGATTTCGTTGACAAATTACTGTGGAATTTTAGCACTGTAGGTAAGGCATTTTTTGCATGTACACGTTCATGGGCTGGGCGCTGAAAACGTGTGGGGGGCGCTTATAGGGGCATGGGCAGTTATTAGGGCAAATACAGTAAATCAAACTTCTATAATAACAATTCTTGTTTATACCTTGCATTTGTCAACTGCATTTTTGTTATATATAACCAGTTTTTGGAAAATACAACAATCAGTTTTTGGAAAAACACCACACTCTATTCCCATTTTTGATGCAGACAGTTCGATGAAAAGTATTGTTTCAAGCTGTTAATACTTTCTTCAAGGTTTAGCTCAAGAATACAAAAACATTTCATATGATGACAATTAATCATATTTTCAGACACACACAGAATTTCCTGTTGCATTAATTTGGTTACCTATCCTGGTGATCTTGTTGTATGACACATCCAGGTGGTGAAGATCAGCACATGCGTCCAAGCCATGGATCGACGTCAGTGCATTATGAGACAGGTCAAGATAGTGGAGATTGGTGGCATCCTTCAGATGGACCATCTCTATGCTGTTGTCCTACAAACAGAAACACCTTAATTTAAACACAACCATCTAAAACACAATGTGTTTGATGTGAAGAGATAGAGCGAGAGGGTGAACCAATGACTTACTGGAAGTTTAAGAGCACTCAGCTGCAACAAACTATGATAATATTTAAGAGACCGAAAATAACAGAGAAGACAAGTGCATAGTTCAAGGGTCAGAGTTGAGTAAAATAAGACCTTCATTGCAAGCACGTAAACATGGCCAATCTATTTTTGTGTACAAAATTGTTAAATAAAGATATATCATCAATTTGATGAAGAATGTTACTAATAAAAAAAATCACTTTTCACATAAATAACTTAGATTTGTTGTTCAAAAATAAAGATGTTACTTTAATTTGGATCAAAGATTTTAGTTTATATTTCGTGTCTTGAATCTAAAATCAACAATTTGGAAGTGCTTCTGTAATGCTGTAATTACAGATGACAAGCATTGGCGTAGCCATCAGAGGCCACGAGCCCCCTATGCATTCCAAAACAGTCTCCCTCATTAAGCCCTATGTTCATTATAAAGTATCCACAGGTTAAAATTCATGGTCACCGACAATTTCAGGATTAGCACCACCTGATCTACGCTTTACACAAACCATGTTGAAAAAAATACCCAGGGCTGAAAACAACTTTTTAAGGTAAGAGATGGCAAAGCTATTGTTTACTTATTAAGAAAAAGTCCAGGTAACAAAACAGACATGACAGTTACTTACTCTGACATCGATATATTGCAACTGTGTACATCCATCAAGTTCGTCAAGAGCAACAATACCACATCTGTTCATGGAGAGAACTGTAAGTTGGCTACACTGACTAAGAGTGGACAAGGTGCAGCCAGGAAGGTCACACAACTCTACTGTTGTCACCTAAGGAAAGTATAATGTACAAACATTTGAGTTAACCAGCAGTGGGTAGCAGGTCACATAAATTTACTGTAATTAGCACCTATAAAAATGTAAAATGGACAAACAGTAGAGTAACCCTACAGCAGCAGGTCACGTAAATCTACTGTTGTCACCTACATAAAAGTAAGCTGGACAAATAGTTGAGTAATTCCACAGTGGATAGCAGGTTACATGACTCTTCTGTTGTCACCATTACTTTCACTAATGGTGGACACAGTGAAACACCATACGTAAACAAGTTGTTTGTAAGTTAGGTTGCATAAGCTGAAACCAGTACCTGTCTCAGTGCATCAACACGTGCTGCATTTAGAATAACCTCTTCACTCAGTGGAGGTAAGTTCTTGGCTGACAATGGTCGTCTTGGTGGGCGTCGCTTGGTAACTCGTTTAGTCTTTAGTTCACTACACACTTGACTGCACGAAACCATAATAGGAAAAATAATAAAATTGAAGTTAACAAAACTGACACAAATCTTTACCAGATATATGCATTAATAATTCACATATCTAACTATTGTTTAATTGAACAAGACATATTACCACCAGTAATGGTGTATCCAACATACTTAGTTATACTTTCAAAAGAAAGTTTTATAAGCAAAACAGTGAATGAAGACCAGATATCAGACTGAGTATTAACTTGTCAGTCAATTCAAAGTCATACTGGAAGATTCCGTGTCAAAGAGCCCACAATAATTACACACTAATAACTTACTATATTCATTGCCAAGTGCCATTTCCACAATTTACTCACTATTTGTTTTAAGAGAAATCTGCGTTTTATTATCAAGGCTATTGGTTGCTTGTCATTTTTACGGGACAAAATGCAATTTAAATTTGGGATTATTGTGGAATGGTATAGACTTCTAGAAGCTATTATCTGTGATCACTGAGAGCTAAATAACAATAAATTCTGTCACAGTTTTGAGATTTTATTGGAAACTGCCAATTCTCATCATTGTCTTCCAGACATTTGCTGAAATCCATAACAATGGCTGTACCATTCAAACATGCTTAAAATGCTACAAACTGCTATTTAATGCATAGGATTTAGCTAACCAGTAGAGCACTCTAATGTGGTGGGGTTATTGGGTTCAAATCTACGTTACTGCTCAGATGAAACAACATTATTTGAATATATTCATTAGATATGATCCAAATATGAAACTCATCACGAAGAGCTGTTGCTTCATTTTTGTATCTGATATTGAAGCACAGCATGCGTACCTGAATGGTTTGTTATTTTCAATCCACTTCAACCGTTCAGCTTCAACAGCCTTCACCAGCTTGTCATCCAGTTCACATGCATCAGTTGTGCACATCTTCTGCTCCTGTTGGATTGACATGGGATCATTTTGTGTCCTAGGGCAATAAAGATATAAGCAAATGACTGTTATCCATTACATCATAAGTGTTTCACTGAGCAATACATCTATTGTTGCTGACTAATGAAAAAGAATGGCATTTTCTTTCATGACATCTTGAAAATAACACAAGGAAATAAGTGACAATAAGTGACAATAAGTCCAGTTCAATGTGTAATCAATAAAACATCCTGTAACCAAACACTTACAAAATACTCTTAATTTATTTTCAAAGCAACGGATTATTCTCAAAGGCAAAAAACTCTAAAACTAATGAAATACCTTTCATTGTGTATTTGTTCAGATTCACTGCTAACTAATGCATCTTCCACCAATTTCACTTCTCCCCCTAGCTTCCTCTTTTCCTCAAGTGCCTTTGCTTCCTCTTCACGTTTCCGTTCCTGCTCCAGTCTTTCCTGTTCCAGTTTCTGTTTTTCTTCCCTTTCCCTTTGTTCTTCCAGTTTTCTTTGTTCCTCAAGGATTCTTTCCTGTTCTTCTTGTTTTTTTCTTTCTTCTTCTAGCTTTTGTTTCTCCTCTTCTTCTTGCCTCTTTCGCTCTTCCTCTTCCTGTCGTTTTCGTTCCTCTTCTTCTGACTTTTTCTTTTGCTCTTCTAAAAGTCTCTTTTGCTCTTCTGCCCTCCTCTTCTGCTCTTCTAGAAGTCTCTTCCATTCTTCTTCTTCCTTTCTCTTTTCTTCTTCTTTTCTCTTCTCCTCTTCTGCAGCCCTCCTTTGTTCTTCTTCCAATTGTTTCTTTACTTCTGCTTCCTGTCTAAGCCTTTCTTCTTCAATCTTCCTCCTCTCTTCAGCTTGTTTCTTTTCTTCCTCCAATCTTTGTCGCTCCTTCTCCTCTTGTTGTCGTCTTTTCTCTTCCTCTTCCATCTGCCTTTTTCGCTCAAGTTCTTCTAATTCTTGCCTTTTCGTTTCTTGTTCAATCCTCCTTAAAATAATACAAATAACATTTTAGAAAAAGTCCACAATACCAAAGGAATTGCTAGCTGTGGACAAAATTGAAAATTACGACAATTTGCTTCGGCAAGTGAATATATGAATAGAGACAATAAATCAAGCTCTCACCTGTTTTCTTCAATTTCGTGAAGTCTTTTTCTGATGGCATCTTTCTTTGTGTGTTCAATTCTTTGTGACAGTTCCTTACCCCACCTCTTACGAACTCTGGGGAGATAAAACAACCATTTACACACGATAAGAACATAACTTACGGTCACGTTGTGACAGGATTTAGAAACAGCAACAATTACCGTATTCGCCATAATAACCGCCCAGGGCGCTTAGAAAAGTTCGGTTCAGGGGGGCGCTTATTATAACCCAAGGCGGTTGAAACCCAGTCTCCGAAACGGGTGAAATCGGAAGCTAAGATTCATCAAATTTACGCTCTGTGACGAATATGTAATCTATGAAAGACTTTCAACAAAACTGTGGTGCATTGCTATCAAACTTTGCTGCTAAATTACGATCATTTTACAGAAAATTGTGCTGAAATCCCAGGGCGAAAACTCGCCGACTGACTGCCTCGAAATCGCCGTCTTCGATATGGCGACTTCAATGCTTGAATAAAAATGGTTTCGACTCAAGCAAATTACCTGAAATCCTCATTAAGTTTTATAAGTAGCATCTCTAAGATTTTTTAAGTTCCCGTGGAGTCTGGATTAACGGCAGGTTTAAGTACAAATCTGTGCAACATCGTGCCATCTACATGTATGATCGGCAACACGGCGAGAAAAATGTCTGGACGAACACACATGTTGTTGTCACGTGACGTTTGTTTTGAAGTTCGTCTGCGAGTAAGCGAGTGCGTGCGTGGCACCAGAGTTCATTT
This sequence comes from Phoronis australis, assembly GCA_002633005.1. Taxonomy (NCBI): domain Eukaryota; kingdom Metazoa; phylum Phoronida; family Phoronidae; genus Phoronis; species Phoronis australis. Next base: position 1,139,689 of record NMRA01000067.1, read on the forward strand.
GCCAAAGCAGAGACCGTCTTTTGGCCAGAGCCACGAAATCTAACTAGCTAGATGTGTCTAAAGAAATTTGCACAAGCAGTAGGCCTAAACCTGAGCATGTTTCATTCAGCACTTGCCGGTCTCGTGCTAAAAACTTTCGACATTTGTCTCGGTAAGGCGCCGTGTAGCTGGATGTGTACGTAATTATGTGACAGCTATTTTTCGGTGTAAGGGTGTGTAAGCATTCACTGTCAGTTGTCATTTTATCGGATATTCGGCTTAAAAACACCAATAATATGGTTAATCAAACAATCCATCTCAAAAATAACGCAAACATGTTTTATAGTATTAGAAATTGTCGGAAATTAGTGCCAATATTCATTTCTTATCGATGCTATGCCCGTTTCATGAATGGATAGTTCCCGACTAATGTCTTTGATGACAGGTTCTTGTACGTAGCGCGCGCTTCCCATGGCCACGTGCGTTTAACACCGACCAGTTATTTTTATTCATGAGACAGTCGATGTGTCTACTGAAAGGTCAGACCATAGTGAGACACGGTCGCGAGAGCGTAGGAACGCTGTTGCGTTCTTTTTGAAGCGCTGCGTTACTTTGAAGTGTAAAGTCACGGCTAAATACAAATGTAGCAGTGCCGCTGGTGGTCTAGAAGACCCGTGCAAATTTTTTTTGTTAAATTGAAGACGTTACTGTAGCCGAGTTTTAAGACAGTAGGTATGCCATAGTTCGCATGTACTCGTTCATGGACTCAGCGCTTATTTCAGCAAAGTCTGAAAACGCGTGGGGGGTGCTTATAGGGGCATGGGCGGTTATTACAGCGAATACGGTAAGTCCTTAAACCAACCTAGTTGTTCATACCACAGCAAAGTGGTAGTTTAGCATACCCAGCAGAGACCAATAAAAATCAACAATAGTCGGATATGATGCACACGTATTTTGAGAACCAGTTTGACGGCCGGTATTCAGTGAAGTAAACTGGTTCTCAAAATTTATGCACACTCTATCCGACCATTACCCAAAAATCAACAAGGAGTAAACCAACCTAAATGCTCGATACAGAGATTGTATCCGTATGGCTGCTTTCTCTCTCCTCTGGTCATCTTTCACTTTCTCTTCTTGTACAGTTCTTTCAAACTCCTTCTTTTCCTTCTCTGTCTCTGCAGCTAATGCATTGATTTCTTCCTGAAAACACGAGAAAACACGAGAGTTGTGCTAGTGTTTGGTTGTCATGAATTCAAATGACAAAAGATGAACTACAGAAAACAGGGACTGTACCTGTGTTGACCAAACAGAATGCAGCATTCTTGGCACACCTTCGTTTCCAAACCACCATTTTACCCGACAAACAACGGTAAAGCTTATTGTTTGTTTGTTGACTTTTCTCAAGGGGGCGGAGCTTGGGATGGTCAATTGGTAGCAGTCCTTCAAACAATCATAAATTGTTGAAAACCCGACACATTTTTTCAATGAAAAGTAAACCAACCAGCAAAATTTCCGATTATCCTCACCTCAAACCTCCTCAGCTCTTCCTCTATGCGTCTTTGTTGTTCTTTAGCCTGCTCTTCAAACTGAAGTTGTTTCATCTAAAAATAATTTAAATATTAAAACAAAAATTACCTAACAAATATGTACTCTCGAAATGGATTAACTTGCAATTTTGCTTGGTTCATACTGCTGCCATTAAGTATAGATTTCACAAACCATTAAGCAAAATATCTTGAAGAGTAAAAATAATTCAAGTTTTAAACAAACTTTTCCAGAACAATTTCATGGTTAAAGGCATCTGAATTACATGCTGACACAAGGTAAATCATGCTTCATCAAATGTCCATAAAAAAAACAATGCTGCGTTAGAAATTCTTCACTCTCAGACAAAAATTATTGCTAAAATTGCCATAATACTTTAATTTTTCAGAGGCTTCCCACAGTGCTGTAAATGCTCAAAATTTTACCAAATCTTCTTTGTTCATTGCTACGCCATGCAAACCATATTAAAGGCAATTATGACAGTAAATTTTCCAGAATTAAAGTTGTTGTTGTTGTCCGCCTTATGGTGACCCAAGCTGAATAGTTTTTACCATACTTGCCTTTTTATCTGATTCTATCTGCACTTGTTCTTCTTTGATAGCGTCCAGATTTTTCTGTCTCTCTTGCTCATGCAGGGCAAGTCTACTCTGAGCTTCTTGGCGTAATATCTCTTCATTCTAAAGATGACCAGCAGTAGGTTAATTAGAAATAGGAAAAATAAGCACAAAATCTACCCATAGATATTGCCATTCTAAGTAGCCCATTCAACACACTACGGTTGTCTCACAGTATCTGCCCAGACTAGAACACCACATTCATAGACTGATGAGAAACAAAACACAAACTGAAAATACCAACAAACACGAGTAATTATGACTTTGCGAATTTGCACATTTAATCTCTTTCTGGGTATAAAAACAATTGCTTTCCAAAGGTCCTGGAAAAGTAGTGATTTGCTGAGATTAAGATTTTCACAGTTGATGCAGATGATTTGTTGGCCAAAATTCACACAGTAACGTTTGCTAACATACCATAATGTATAATGACCGTGACGTGATCTTCGGGACTTCAGGGTGCAATAGCCGGATATTACGTGCCTGCATTTTGAGAACCAGTTTGATGGCCGTTATTCAGTGGACTATAAACTGCACTAGCACCGATTTGAAAAGGCTAATCCATTAAAAGATCAAAACAAGTGAAATCAAAACATCTTGCTTCGTGAGGCAGTTCGTATCTTAACGTCATCATCTTAATGTTTACAGACTGTGTAGTATCGCATGCAATCCTCTAAACAAAAACCTTGGGTTTGCTCAGCAATGGTGACCACCCCAAGTAGGCGTGCTGGCTATCACGACATGACTGCATTATGCACATTCAGTCTGTAGCTCACCTGCGCCCTCTGTAGCTCCTGAACCTTCAGCTTCTCGTCCAGGGCCTTCAGCTGTGCATAAGCTTCCTTCTCCAGCACTCGGAACTCATACACAACAGCAATTGTGCCGCCTCCTAAATATTACAGGCAGTTAGTTATAATTTGTACGTACTCCAAATAGTAGACTACAGGGTTTCAAGTAGTGCAGTGTCACGGTGGCACCATACAACAATGAAACTAGTCTAATTTTGATTTTTAAGGAACAATTAAATTGATTAATAAAATTGACAAGTAATGTTATTGCAACACACTACATTGTTACGTCCACTCAGAAGTAATCTGCTTTAAGTCAATGTTCGCCACACAATAGATGGATATTATACAGAGAGTCCTACCCACCAGGTTGCGCTGTAAGATCCTCATCTGAGGATTCTTTGACTTGTCCAGTGGGTTCACTTGGTTCATCAGCAAAACTCAGTTCTATTGCCTCTTCATCCTGCTCATCCTCCACTTCCAGCTCAGCTAGGATCTGAAATACATACAGTTAATGCTCATCAAACAATCAACATATTAAATAACTAACATTACACTAGAATCATAATAATGACTTAATTGCAGATAAAGCAACAAAACTCTGTAACCTGGACATGCCACAATAGAAGTAACTAATTATCTTAGTACTTATATGTCTAAAATGGAAAAAACTTTGATAGTTATTTATCATAACTTCTGCAATGCACGATGTGCCGCTACATGAAAAATAAAAAAAAAACAGTGCAGGTGGCCTGATGTCATTTGCGGTGCATCAGACGTGCGCAGGCCTCATGGTTGGGCCCATTACACAAAACACCTGAGCTAAAGCACGAGAGACTCACTTTGGTTCTTCGTGAAGGAAGTTTTCAAGTCTGCCAGTCTCCTTCAAGAAAACGGACAGACGTTTCCATTTGTTGCTATGCACTATATGTTGTAGACAATCATGTAACAGTGCCAACCAGTAGGTTGCTCCTTAGCCTATAAAAAGCTGGGCAAGACTACCAGGTGTTTAGTAGATTCTACGTCAGTACCACAGTCGGGACACACTGGGCTGTGTCGGGCTAGGTTACAGTGGCCCGTCAAAATTTGAATGACATGTCTTATGCTCAATCTACCTAGACTCAAAGGGTTTTTTGAACCTTTTGGTTTCATCACATTGGGAAAATTCTCCTTGGTCTCTCTGCAGGAGTTAGGTGATGCCCACTGGGCTGCTGACTGGGTATGTACCCACTTGCGTATACATGGTTGAATAACCTTTTTCGTGATCAGAATTCCTGGACTAATTATCGCAACTAAGAGTGTAACAGCAATATTCAAAAATCTAACCATGTGTACTTTTCAAGAACTATTCATTACAAACAATGAATATAAAAATTTTCCATTATATGAAAATTTAAAAACAGTATTGTCGCCTCCAGTATTTACAATCATGTTTATGATGGGCAATTTTGTGCATGATACCCCAAGTTAATCTCCAGAAAATGATAACATTAGCTGAACCTAAGATTGTTTCTTTGAAGATAGTGGTGGATTTTAAGGTTTTTAGAAAACCAGTCGAGTTGCCCAAACTCGGCCTGTGAGGGTGTCAGCATAGGACTCTTTTCATGTCCAGCACTTTCAAAGTGAACAGTGCGACTTTTCTGATGAAAGCGATGACAATGAAATTGACAAACAATTTACTAGGAGCGAGTGATGATGATATATGAATTAGCTCTGTGAGTGCTCGATCCAGTTGTACTGACATCTGTAGTGACATTGATGGCACTTGGGTTCAAACCTATCGTGCTTCTGTACCTCGGCTATGCGACAAATTGGGCAAGCAGACCTTAGCAAACATCTAGATAAATGGTAATGTGTGCTATGAAAAAGATTGGAAAAATTTGGAATAATTACTGACAACAGTTTAGACACCAATCTCAAAAGTGGACGATTCTTCGTGCTTGGGTGACCTTTCCAGCTTAATGGAAGCATTTGACAGCCAATTAAAATTAATGGGCGTGTGACAGGTGTTTTAGAGTGGCAAATGACCTTCACACTTTTAGGAATTAGTAAGCAAAGTAAAGAATGCTTACTTTAATAGCATTGACCCCGGAACTTGAAATTTATTGAGTTTAATACAAGAGCAACGCGGAGCGTTGAAATGCGCCCACAATTGCACCGCATACGGTATCCTTCTAGGGTTGTTTATTGGTACCATAAAGTGGCCAGTAGAGGGCATACTTTGCAAAATGGAAAGGCATGGTCATTGTCTCCTCAATAGGCTAGGGGCAAAATGTGAGTAATCTTCATAATACAAGCACATCCTATACACCAGTTGCTTAAAGCACCACAGAAACATAGAATTAAAAACAAATTTACCAACATA
>NMRA01000067.1:1153967-1165801 GCA_002633005.1 Phoronis australis
TAAAATTAAAACTGATTTCAAGACAGAGGAGAATACAGTATTTGGTGGGAATAAGAAGTAATTTGGTAATGTTATTTGGTAATGTTATTTGGTATGGTTATTTGGTAATGTTATTTGGTAATGTTATTTGGTAATGTTATTTGGTATGGTTATTTGGTAATGTTATTTGGTATGTTTATTTGTTAATGTTATTTGGTAATGTTATTTGGTATGTTATTTGGTAATGTTATTTAGTAATGTCATTTGGCATTTGTGAACGCACATTATATAGACATCACTTTCATTATGGTCTTGTGAGAGAGACATCAAAATTTACATCAAGTTCATGTTCTACTTGGAAATGATGTGAAGTCATTTGCATTAAATTAAATGATTTTAATTCATAATATTTTAGTTAATGTGCTACATCTCCATACAAAACAATTATAGTGTCATTATGGGTCCAAGTGGTGTGCAAGTAAATGCCCGTAATCTCAACTGATAACTTTAAAGAAGCATTTTATAAATCCACCTGTTGGGAAATGCATTACATACCCTGTACTGTAACATGACAGCGTTTTCCCATTCAGTGACTTTACCAGACGTAGGTGTTCTGAGCGTGTGATAACATCTAGCTTTTTGTTAGCTGCCAAGCACACTCTTTTGTCTGTTGCGACAACAAGAAGGCCAATTATCTAGCATGCTTATTACAGACCACGTGCACACAGTCAAACTCAGAGTGAATTGGTGTATTCGGAAAGAATTAATAGATTGCACGCAGTTGGGCGATTTTGGCGATTCAAAAACTAAACACAATCACCATTTGACAAAGATTTCAGAAATGCTATTGGTTTATGCTCAAATATGTAATAACGTAACTTTTATTTTTAACAGCACAACCGAGTCAGGGTACATACGATCTTATTGGAGATTAGAGCAATTATTGAACAAAAGAGAGCTGGCCGTCCAATCATAAATGTCAGAATGGAGGTAATCTATTCTTTCCGAACATGTACCAACCGACGCTTTGGGTTTCACTACATGTTCACACATGGTCTGTAATAATCCTGGTAGATAATTGGCCTGCCTGTTGTCATACCAGACAAAAGACTGTGTTTGGCAGTTAACTGAAAGAAGCTAGTTAATTGTTATCACATGCTCACAACCCTCTACATCTGGTCAAGTCACTGAACGAAAAAACGCCGTCATGACCAAAATTGCTAAAGGTACCCCACTGTGAATTTGCAGTTAATGGATGAACTTTATTTATTTTCCATAGCTTCTTTTCTGAATGCTGCCCTCTTCGACCGACCACGACAGATGCACCTCCCCCACCTTCCGACCCCGCACCGACACTTATCGACCGTCAGCCTGTGAGATTGATGAACAACTGTCAGAACCCCGCCCACCACCATTTGATGAGCAATGTCTACCGGTGAGTATTGGTCCGTCTCTGATTTGATTTTTATTTTCCATTGAGAATACAATAAAATCTCAATTCAAGACACAATATGTAAAGATGAATATGTTCGCAGTAAAATCATTAATGAAAAATGTAAAACCTCTAAATTGTAAACTTAAATTCATTATATAGATCATGTTTAGAAGAACTTTAAACCTAGTGATGCAGAACAATACCAAGGTACAGCGACCCCTTCTATTTTGTATTTTGATAGTGACTTGTCACATTTAAGATCTTAGAAGCTATCGTTTGAGAAACCTAGCTTGAATTATTGAGAGACTGATCAGATTTTGAAGTTATGATATGCCCAGTCTCTAATGTTGTAGCTTTTATTTTCTTTTGCCGAACTTGTTTCCCTTCAACTTTATTGTAAATATTTACGACACGCGCTTGACTATAGTTTTTTACGTCTTTACGCAATTAGTTTTCCCAATGGACGTACTGGAATATATATTTGCTTATATTTTTACTGCATGTCGTCATTTTACCAACGCTCGCATTTCGAAGATATAAAGAGAACTGTGTCCTCGTTATGTACCATTACCCTGGACTGTGTCCTCGTTATGTACCGTTACCCTGAACTGTGTCCTCGTTATGTACCGTTAGCTTGAACTGTGTCCTCATTATGTACCTTTACCCTGAACTGTGTCCTCATTATGTACTGTTACCCTGGACTGTTAAAACCAAGAAATTTCCAACATTATTATCTGATCTAGAACCAACTAGACAAACTATTGTGTCGCAACACAATGATTTTTGTTGTCTCCATGAATTGCAGAGGTTTGGGTTCTTCGTCTAAACGAAAAGATGTCTTTAACTATATTGAGCATTTTAAAAGTGATATTGAAACATTAGAACTCAGTGAGGGTAAGAGTATTATTTCCATCATGGAGCAGGAAACTCTAGGATGTATCCATTTTATTTAACAAGAATTTTGAGTATGAAGTTGAATGTATTTTTAAGGACTCGGTTGGCAATTTTTTGGCAGTTAAAAGTTTGAAATATTTCTTGTGAATTCATATAGGCCGAATGCCGATGATACGGATTTTTTAAACCTAATATTGAAAAAACTTGAGTTGAAATGGATTGGAAACAGGAAGTATGATACCTGATTTTGTAAAAACTTTACATTGATTAAAAAGAGGGTATTAAATTTAGCATGAATCTAGTTGAAATTATTGGTTTGAACTTGATTGCAAAAGTTATTCCAGACCTGTTCAGAATATCTTGCGCTGTTGGTCCAGTAGATACCTGTGTTCTGGGAAAAATTGTGAAATCTTTATTATTGCCAAAGCTTACACATCCTGTCTGAAGTCCCCCATCACTGAAGGACGATTTTATCAAACAACTGTAGAAAATGCTTTTTTAGTTTATTTGGAGTAAAAAAGAATTATAAAAATCATTGTTTTAACACGATTCATTTGCTTTCTTTTATTTAAAAGCTCTTAAAAAGATTTGGCCTGGGTAGATATTTCGTGGAATACGAATCTAATTGACATTGAAAAGATATTCAATGGAGGAAACGATTTTTTTAAAAGCTTAGCCCAGTCCACAGGAAATCCTTATGATGCCCTCACATATTATTATTTGGGTGCATATTGTTGCCATCCTGTCTGGGCATGCGGCCTCCACAGCTCCTAAACCCCTTACAGGATCTTATTGAAATGTGGTAGATGTGTTCCCATGTGACTGATAACATGAAGACGAGTTTTGGACCAATCTCAGTACCGCTGCTTCTCCCAAGTGGCAGTTTTAGTTTTTTATGTTTGCCTCTGTAACTTCAGTGTTCCTTGAAGTATTTTCATGAAATTCGTCTAACAATAAGGATGTTATGATTCCATTCCATTTTCAGGCGGATTCAACGAATTTTACGGCACCGCCCCGTGTGCCATTTTTGCTATTTTCCGTCCGTTTTCTGGCGTCCATCTCTATCTGCCAAAGTGCTCATTATGAGTATTTACAGATGTGTTCCTAATGAGAAGTCTGATTACTGTTTTGCCCCCCCAGTGGTGATTTTTTTTGCATCTGCGGCTAAATCCTTAACTCTTTGATGGAGCTTCGTGAAATTTGAAAGATGCATTTCTGTCGAACTCAGATCCAAATACCACTCTGCTCCACATGTTTGATTGTGTCTTTGAAGTATATTATTGCATTTCCATGAAATTTTGCAAATTTGTTTCTAATAAGAAGAAGACAACGCCTTTTTCGGACAGATTTGATGTTTTCTGCGTTAAGTGCATGTGGCCATTTTTGTTATTTTTGCGTTCATTGTTTTTTAAGTTTACTTCTAAATCCAAGGAGTTCTTGTTGCTTACAGACATTGCCTCAAATAGACTAAGAGTTCTTGGAAAAATACTGAAAGCGGAGGTTTTTATAGATCTACATACATTTTTGTTTCAGCCACGATGGAGAGAAGTTCGAAGGATGGGATGCAACACTCTTGAGATTAAGGAATGTCCACCACTTGAGATTAAGGGATGTCCACCGATAGAGAATTACCACCTTCAACCTGTCGACCTCATCACTGACCATCCTTCGCTTACCTATTCGAAACAGCTGATAGTAAGTGAAAATCCTTTTTCAACATTTCTAATTGTAATTNCTTGAGATTGAGGGATGTCCACCGATAGAGAATTACCACCTTCAACCTGTCGACCTCATCACTGACCATCCTTCGCTCACCTATCCGAAACATCTGATAGTACGTGAAAATCTCAGTTGATTCCGAGATTTGTGATTTTGTTTTACAGCATGCGTAGTCCTTAAAATTATATGAAATTCTAAGCTACTGACTACTCTGTGTGTTTATCTTGAAATTTGGCTGGAGCAAGGTAATTGCATGTATTCTAGAGTTATTGTTTGGCCTTATGCTGATCGGCTTCCTCATTGCTTGCATTTCAAGCTGCATGATTAGAAATGTAGGTTATCCCACATAGATAGGAATACTACTGCTGTATCCTATCGAGAATTGATTTCAGTTGAACCGAAGGATGAAATGAATTCGAGATAGGATATCACAGTAGTATACCTATATAATGTAGGATAACCTATTTATACCTTCATCTCGGCAATATTGTTCCCGTGAACTCTGGCTTGTTGTTACATGACATCATATGTATGCCACGTAATGGTAACCAAACCGGTTATTGAAGTGAAAGCGTCATGTAACCAGTAAAGTTTTATTTCATAATAATTTGATATGATTTTTCAGTTTTTGAAGTTAAAAACACTGAACCATTCACAGATATCAAAAGTTTGTTAGAAACTTAGNTTATTGCCAAAGCTTACACATCCTTTCTGAAGTCTCCCGTCACTGAAGGACGATTTTATCAAACAACCGTAGAAAATGCTTTTTTAGTTTATTTGGAGTAAAAAAGAATAATAAAAATCATGGTTTTAACACAGTTCATTTGCTTTCTTTTATTAAAGCTCTTAAAAAGATTTGGCCTGGGTAGATATTTTGTGGAATACGAATCTAATTGACTTTGAAACGATAGTCAACGGAGGAAACAATTTTTTTAAAAGCTTTGCCCAGTCCACAGGAAATCCTTATGATGCCCTCACATATTATTATTTGGGTGCATATTGTTGTCATCCTGTCTGGGCGTGCTGCGTCCACAGCTCCTAAACCCCTTACATGATCTTATTGAAATTTGGTAGATGTGTTCCCATGTGGCTGAGTTTTGGACCAATCTCAGTACCGCTGCTCCCCCCAAGTGGCAGTTTTAGTTTTTTATGTTTGCCTCTGTAACTTTAGTGTTCCTTGAAGTATTTTCATGAAATTCATCTAACAATAAGGATGTTGTGATTCCTTTCCATTTTCAGGCGGATTCAACAAATTTTACGGCACTGTGTGCCATTTTTGCTATTTTCCGTCCGTTTTCTGGCATCCATCTGTATCTGCCAAAGGCTCATTATGAGTATTCACAGATGTGTTCCTAATGAGAAGTCTGATTACTGTTTTGCCCCCTAGTGGTGATTTTTTTGCATCTGCGGCTAAATCCTTAACTCTTTGATGGAGCTTCATGAAATTTGAAAGATGCATTTCTGTCGAACTCAGATCCAAATACCACTCTGGTCCACATGTTTGATTGTGTCTTTGGAGTATATTATTGCATTTCCATGAAATTTTGCAAATTTGTTTCTAATAAGAAGACAGTCAACCCTTTTTTCGGACAGATTTGACGTTTTCTGCGTTAAGTGGTGGCCATTTTTGTTATTTTTGTGTTCATTGTTTTTTAAGTTTACTTCTAAATCCAAGGAGTTCTTGTTGCTTGCAGACATTGCCTCAAATAGACTAAGAGTTCTTGGAAAAATAATGAAAGTGGAGGTTTTTATAGTTCTACATACATTTTTGTTTCAGCCACGATGGAGAGAAGATCGAAGGATGAGATGCAACACTCTTGAGATTGAGGGATGTCCACCGATAGAGAATTACCACCTTCAACCTGTCGACCTCATCACTGACCATCCTTCGCTTACCTATCCGAAACAGCTGATAGTAAGTGAAAATCTCAGTTGATTCAGAGATTTATGATTTTGTTCTACAGCATGTGTAGTCCTTGAAATTATATGACAATTCTAATTAGGCTACTGACTACTCTGTGTGTTTATCTTGAAATTTGGCTGGAGCAAGGTAATTACATGTATTCAAGAGTTACTGTTTGGCCTTATGCTGACTTCCTCATTGCTTGCATTTCAAGCTGCATGATTAGAAATGTAGGTTATCCCACATAGATAGGAATACTACTGTCATATCCTATCGAGAATTGATTTCAGTTGGGAATGTCCCAACGACACCGAAGGATGAAATGAATTCGAGATAGGATATCGCAGTAGTATTCCTATGTATGTAGGATAACCTATTTATACCTTCATCTCAGCAATATTGTTCCTGTGAACTGTGGCCTGTTTTTATATGACATCATAATTATTATGTATGCCACGTAATGGTAACCAAACCGGTTATTGAAGTGAAAGCATCACGTAACCAGTAAAGTTTTATTTCATAATGAATTGATATGATTTTTCAGTTTTTGAAGTTAAAACACTGAAACATTCACAGATATCAAATGTTTGTTAGAAACTTAGAAACAATCCATCTGGGAAAATATAAAAATTGAAACTATGCCTGAACAGTTGTGCAGTAGTGCATCGTTTTAGCTTCGATAAATTTCTTAGTTTTCTTGGTCTCTTTTAATTAGCTTCAGGAGTGTAGATAGGAAATATAAACATTTCCCCTTGTATATATTAAGAGTAGACATGTCTCTGGTGTCTGTAAATGGACTGAATAAATTCTTGCTTTTCCCATCCAGGATCTCCCATCTGCCTGTCAACCGTCGTCACCTCCAGAGCTACCATCTGCTCCTCCGCTACCACCACCACCACCCCTCAGACGGAGTTCCAGGAACAGGAGACGCCCGAGGAGGTTGATAGAAGAGCTACTGCTAGGTAAAGTTAGTGTTGTGTATGTTAGGTGATAATTTTGTTAACCAATTGTTTGAAAATGTCTTGAATTTTGTGTTTTAAGTTTAGACTTATGATTAGATTGTTTATCTTAACCTTCATTGATTCCTTGAAAGTAAAGACTAGTGTAGGCCATATAGGTTTTACGTATGGTAACTTGACTATAACTTCATTTTTATGGCTTATTGCTTTCTGGGTACAGTATCATGAAGAATGACTTAAAATCTGATCCTGCACTGACTCTACACAATCACCTTTTTAAAATCAATTAAATCTCACTCGTTCAAAAATCTCTGAGAATTTGTACATTGAAGTAATTTCCCTCAATTATTTTTAGATTGGTACATGCAGACTTACCTTCCTGAACCCTTTTTCAACCATAGACCAAATTCTTGTCTTGAATCCAAGTCTCTGGTTCATCTGATAAAACTTCTGACAGCCACGTGGTATCATGAACAGTACAGTTTATGCCAGAAGTAATCTGGCAAAATGACCCATAATTTCCTATCGTGGCGGCTGGACAAATAGGAATTCAATGTCAGAGCAGCCACTTACCCTTAAGAACATGAATGGAGGGGAAAGTATTTTGACTGGTTTCTTCTGCCTAGTACTGTACGAACCTGTTACTTTCTAAATTTTGACTGAATTCAGATGAACACTGAATTCAAGGAGACATTCAGTTCCTTTGCACTGGTGCAGTTAAGCTTTAACAGTTTGTGACTTTCTTTCTTTAGGCCTGCCATCACCATCTGATGACCATCCCAGCTTGCCACGGACGACCCGACCATCCCAAGCCAGACCACAGTACAGATCAACACTACCTTGAGTACTTTAACATCAGCAGTATGTTACTCATCCAGTTTAATGCTCATCTTTAAGTGCACACCTCAGAAAATTTACAAATTTCCATTTTTAGTTCCTGTACTCAGCTTACCACCCTGCTCCAAATTATACATTAATTTTGTGCCTTTATGAACACCCATCTCATGATAGTTTTATCTCCCAAAACATACTCAACTCGTTTACCTTTTTGCATTAATCTGATCAGTCACGTCTGAGTTATAATATTCCGAACTTTGACAAACTTGGAGATTTTCTTTGGGCCTATAACCTTAACATCAACTCCTGTTTTTGATATTCTCAATTAGTTAAAATATGTAGCCTGACCATTAATCTGGATGAGTATTGTATGTGGACCTTTAGTTAATTTGCGATCTTTGTTAATTTTCTTTTGGTTCCTTTGTGATACTGCTCTTGTACTTAGTGTTGTTTGTGCGTGTTTACTGGACTGCATTGTTGACCATCTGACGATAGTGACCTATTTGACCTTTTTATTGTGACCTTGCAAGACTGTTAATCTGTTAAAAATTTGGTCCACCATCATTGGCTAAAATTACATCTCCAGATAAACCTTCATTTTTATATAATATTTTTCTAAATTGGGTTTGATACAGTTTAATTTATTGTTGATTTTCTTCTAAATTTCGATGTTTTGTATTTTGGTCTTTGCTCATTGCAAATCTGGGAAACAAAGTCTTGGGGGAAGGAGCACTGAATTAATTTTCCATTTCAGCTGGGTAAACAGATGCACATCTGATGAGAGTTTCCAAAATCTTGCAACTTCTTGATGTGATGACCATAGGTTTGACTTTTTGACGTTCACTTACCTAAGAGACCTCAGGCGTACGGATCTTTAGACCATACCATTTTGAATTTTTTTTGACGTTCACTTGCCTAAGAGACCTCAGGCGGACAGATCTTTAGACCATACCATTTTGACTCTTTTTGACGTTCACTTACCTAAGAGACCTCAGGCTGACGGATCTTTAGACCACACCATTTTGACTTTTTTTTTGACGTTCACTTGCCTATGAGACCTCAGGCGGACAGATCTTTAGACCATACCATTTTGACTCTTTTTTTGACGTTCACTTACCTAAGAGACCTCAGGCGGACGTACCTTTAGACTATACCATTTTGACTCTTTTTGACGTTCACTTACCTAAGAGACCTCAGGCGGACGTACCTTTAGACCATACCATTTTGACTCTTTTTGACGTTCACTTACCTAAGAGACCTCAGGCCGACGGATCTTCCGACCATACCATTTTGACTACATGTGTGAAAGTGTGTGTGTATGTGTGTGTGAATGAAAATCATGAAGTTCCTTTTCAATTTGGTTGAGTTGTATACTTAAAAAGTATTAAAAATATAAAATATGAAAAATAAAAATAAAAAATATATAAAAAAACAAAAAAAAACAAAAATATAAAAAAACAAAAAAAAGTTGAAAAAAAAGTTATGAAAAGTTATATCATGTATATATGTTCAAAATATAAAATTTAAAAAGCTGCATTTCATCCTGTTTGTAAGCTGTCACAAAACATTTTGATTTGTTGACTCATAGTTAAAGCACCTGATCTGCGATTTATTCAAGAGAAATTGTCATCGTTGTCATATGACTAACCTGTTTTTTAAAGCAATTACCTGTGCACCAATTTCGAATTTCAAGTTTGGCCAACCCAATTAAATTGCCGATTTATCAATGCTTTTCTTGACTTTTAAGGGTTGGTATGTTTATGTTTTTCTTTGTAACACACTACAAATCCTGCCATGGTGTGAACATTTTTGACGCTGATTTTGTAAGAGTAAAAAGGCTTCACTTAATTTTGTTTTTTAGCTGACTGAACAGGACGAAATGCTGCTTAAGATATGGTAAAATCTCACCCATTGCCAAAATTACCTTTTTGTTTTTTAAATGCTTCAAAGATTGCCGTGAATGTTCACATTTTTTCAAATTGTTGTCTGAAGATAGTTATGTTATTGAACTTCAACACGAAAGAGCAAAAATTTGGTACAACATGTCTTTCGTAGGAAATTTGAGAAAAAATTCACCTGTCTGGTATAGTGTGTCCTAATTTAGTGAGATTTTATCATATTAGAACGGTGCCAGATGGAAAGCACATTTATCCTGGAGTTAAAAAAACGCATTGTTATATCGGCTCCCTTTGTGAGTTGGTGTCGGGAACTATTGCATTCACGGATTCTCCTCACGTTTGTTCAACTTTCTGCCGTCGTTACAGCCTGAATGGCATGGCAAACTTTGCTAGCAAGTGTCGCTGTGTAATCTGGGACCGTTCTGTTTAATTAATAGTTTATTTATAATATATAATATACAGTATATCTATACATGGGTATATATATGATTGAGAAGATGCTTATTTATCTATAGTTACGTTATTACACTGTACAGTCGAATAGTGTTACATTAAGGGGACATCATCGGTTTTATTGCATCACGTTATGCATTTTTGGAGTTATTTTTGTTTGGACCAGATGTCCTGAAGTTATGAGTGTTGACCAGATTCTATAGAACAACAAAATTTGTTGATTTTGATCTGAGAGTGATATCAGAACATCACTTTTCTTGCCCATAATGTCCCGTTAATGGTCCTGGTTTACTATAGTTCCATAATTGCCAACTGTCCAAATTTTGACCGTCCCGCTTTTTGATTCTGCAGTGTCGTGTGGTGTCACTGCTTTCGACATATGCACACTTGGTCATGCCATTGTGTTAATGCGCAGTTGCGTATTTTTGTGCTTTTCAAACAAACCGTTTGACGTCATCGACTAAAAAACTTGCTTTAGACATAATGTAAGTGTTTCTATAGCATTTTCTTCATTTAGTACCCTAGATCCATATGTCTCTTTTTATTTTCATTTTTTGAATGTTGGCAATTATGCAGTTTGCATTACATTACCTTGCTTGTAACATTGCAAATGTCTGTTCATGTTAAGGTCTCACCAATTTCTAATTCTGGTTTGCAAGAATGTCCAACTGCACACCAGTGGCAGTTTGATAACAAAAGTGATGGTAGCCAAGAATTAACGAAAAGTTTATTGACTACATTATGGCAATCTAGCGACAAGTCTTATTCCACGATGTTGCCGTTGTATTGAAAAGTGGCTACTACTAGTTCATGTGATGTGATATCCGACAATTTCCTAAAAATTGCCTGATAGTAGCTTTGGTACAGAACACCAAAAATGATGAAGCCCTTGACTCTTCTGTTATGAAAAAAGGAAAACAAATTCACTGGTACACCATACTGTGTCCATTATTGGTTAGATTTTACTGCATGTTGTTGGTTGTTAGAAACCAAGTAATATAATGGAGCAATGCTCAAAAATCAAGCAGCTGTTAATGCCAAGGGTTCGATATACCATTGTGAATTCTATTGTTCACTTTAGATCTGGTAGTGAAAGTTCACTGTATGTAAGAACTGAATTCCAGGTGCTATGCAACTTAAAAATTCTCCTATTTGCAAAAGAGAAAAATCATTTTTAATTACCATTGTAATAAGTTTAGTAACCCATTTCCCGGTGGGGACTTTGAAAATTTATTATTTCCTTTGCCTGGATGTTCTTACGCATGGAGACTCTTAGAAGTGTTGTATTGGCAGCTATTTCGGACATCTTATTAAAAAGACATGTCACCAGGCTAAAACTACGCATATCCCAATCTTTAGAATCGAGAAAATTCAATTTTTGCGTTATTTTCAGTCTCCCAAATTTTAGAAATTGTTCCAAATTGGAGATTTTTTAGGCAACTGAGTGTTAACACGTTTGTTGTCAGTAGTTTGTATGTTACTTGCTCCAGTCATAGAGTAGGTACTAGACACTGACAGTCAATTTTGTTTCCCATGGTGGTGAATCTGAGGGAGCTCAAAGTAAGGACAAATTGCTTTTTCACCATTAGATAACCACTGCAACAGACAGGGTTAAACCTTAAATGCCATTTGTCAAAATGTGTTCACCCCATGTGTCTGTCTGTGCACCCATTACCACCACCTACCGACAATTGACAATCTGCCAGAGGGAATACGGTAAAATTTCCTTAAGAACAAAAATTATTGCCAAATTTGCC
>NMRA01000670.1:9197-38476 GCA_002633005.1 Phoronis australis
ATTATTGAACCGGAAGTCACTTTCAAGATGGCGGCTGTGGGGCATGTTCACACGGTTTCAATCGCTCTGGTGTCGCATTTTTTATGGGAAGAGTAAACGACGTGAATTTTTGCATGTGGATTCCTTGAAGTATGGCCTTTCAAAAAGTCTGCGAGAGCGTATTTCTCAGACTTACCGTTTTCGAGTTATTTGACTTTGAATTTCAAAAAAAACGGCAAATTTTCAATTTTCTCGAAAATTTTTGGGATTTTTGCCAAACTACCACTTTAGATAGAGTTTTGAACGGGCTTTCAGGAGATATTTTCCATTTTGCGCTACGACGTCTACTTTTTGAATTATTCGAGATTTTCGGATACCGTTGTTCCTTCGGTCACACACAGCTGGCTGGCTTTCAGCTCACTTTGTTTTGGTTATGCCTAGTTGACCCAGACTGACCCAGCCAGCACTGTCCTACTGTAGACTGGACCGTCATGTTGCGCCATCTGTTGTTCTTTATTGTAGTTGATTGTATGCTCTCTATTTGATTTCTTCGCTAGTCACATGAATGTTATCGTGTTTGACAAACTACCACTTTAGATAGAGTTTTGAACGGACTTTCAGAAGATAATTTCCATTTTGCGCTACGATGTCTACTTTTTGAATTATTCGAGATTTTCGGATACCGTTGTTCCTTCGGTCACGTATGCACGCAGCTGGCTGGCTTTCAGTTCACTTTGTTTTGGTCATGTCTGCACAAGTTAACAGAGAGTTGTGACCCCGACTGACCCAGGTAGCACTGTCGTACTGTAGATTGGAATTCCAGGCGAAATACTATTGTAAACATAACTTTGCTCTGCAGACTGACACATAGTGCCACCTATTTTGGATTGCGGGAACAAAGCATGGCTTGTCTGTCATGTTGCGCTATCTATTGTTCTTTATTGTAGTTCATTATATGCTCTCTATTTGATTTCTTAGCTAGTCACATGAATGTTACCGTGTTATTCATTATTGCCGCCTTGATCGTCATGATTGTCGTCGTCCTCCCCATTGTCGTCTTTCGATTAATTCCGCCAAGTGTCGCTCCTCCAAGCGCTCTCGTTTGTTTATTGAATGAGGAACAAAATATAATTTAATTAACTGGTGGCGATAAAGTTCTTTTCAAAGTGTTAGGCGATCCCAGTATGTGGCTTAGTACGTGTGGTGACTCAGATCATAAGGTAAGATTAACCGCCCAGGGCGGTTGCCGGTCGTAATAAGCGCCCATGTTCAGTTAACCGCCCCCCCCCGATTTCTTGAAATTTCACGTTTAAGCGCCCATGTCTGGTTAACCGCCCACCCCCGATTTTTTGGGTTCGCCAATTTAACCGCCCAGGGCGTTAACCCGAACGATTACGGTAATTAGTGAGAACACTGCTGTAGCCTTTACACAAAGCCATGTTTCATAAGCATGATGATTCATTCGAGACTGAATACCTAAAGGCCCTTTCATAGTACGGTAACATCGGTAACATCATCAGTAACTCCCGGGTGAGAATTTTACACGTTTGACACGCTTTTGAGCGTGTCAGACGTGTAAAAAAAACATGTACTACGTGTCAAAATTGCCACAACCATTTGTAAAACGTGTAAAAACATGACACATTAGCGTCAAACGTGTAAAATTTTACACGTTAGCATGTCAAATGTGTAAAATTTGAAACGCTAGCATATCAAATGTGTAAAATGTGACACACTAGCATGTCAAACGTGTAAAATTTTACGCGCTAGTGTGTCAAACGTGTAAAATTTTGACACTCTAGCCTGTCAAAGGTATTAAATAGAACTCTTCAATAAAGATACAATTTAAATAGGCTTGGCAGTTCTGAAAAGACCACTGGGAGGTTATCACCCAATTTGAATGACTAAACATGTTCCCTTAATAACATCAAAGAATTTGCAACAAAAGATTTCACTGCCTTTTCAAATATCCAAATACTGAGTTAGAGTTGGTTTAGCTGTCAAAGAGTGCAGTTGTGTCAGGAGAGCACTGATGAAGTATGGTTTTCGAGTGTGGTGCAGCTCTAACAGAAGTTTGGTATGTATGTACTCTGGTTGACAGTGGGTCGATAAACTTTTCTTACAAATGGTCTTTCTTTTAAAAAGTTTGATTGTAACAGAGAACAAGAGTCAGTAGAAACTGCTGACTACCCAGGTAATATATGAAGTTGGAACGCCTCTCATCTTCAGTAGAATATCAATTCATAATTGTTGTTATAGGATCAACTCACTTTTAGTGTCAGCTTGAACATAAACAGTCTCCAAGCAACTTGCATGACTCAAAAGGTAACTTTTATACATAGATATAGCAGCTTAAGCACTTCGAACTTGTATGTTGAACCATTTTCTTATTTCTGTGTTAATGTTATTCTAGATGTAATGAAATTTAGTGACAACTGTATATCGTAAGAATTGGATAGTTACATTATCCTTTTAAAGATTCGATATCATTATCATATTTTGGATTATTTACATGTTACAATAAACTGTGACTAAAGAAGAAATCCCTTTATACATTTGCTTTCAGTATGGATTCCCATGGTGGATGGTGAGCTGCTATAAACAAGAACATTATGGCTTGTACACGGCCTCAGGCTAAATGTAGGGTCGCTACCATGGCAATGACACAGATTACAGGCTAACGTGGCAAAAGCGCCACGTTCTACAAGCTAGCGTGGCAAAAGCGCCACGTTTGCTCTAATTTACAAGTTTGACACACTGAGCGTGTCAAATGTGGAGTATTGGAACAAAAATGACACGTTTTTGCCACGTTCTTGATGCGTTTGACACGCTACATTTTACACGTTTGACACGCCACGTTTTACACACTTAACACACCACGTTTTACATGTTTGACACGCTTTTAGGGTGTTCTAATACTCAGGGCTTGGAATGACCAATGACAAAAAACGCGGAAACTTTTACGGCCCAAATCATGCGCGCTACCCAGCCTTGAAATGGTCGATGTGAACCTTTCCCCGACAAAAATCGGGAGGACTAAAGAAAGACAAAAAAAAAAAAAAACGTTACCACCATCAGTAGCATGCGTCTGCGTCCTTTTAGGTCGCCCGTCGACTCCCAATCCACACACTTTTGGCTGCAGAGCCGTAGTATTTGTCGCTGCGGTTTACAGTAACACGAGACGCCATTGAAAATCCCGCCACGCTATCCCAGATGCCCCAGCAATGTTGATAATTTACGTTCCTCCGAAACATTAAGACCAACTTCCGCTCCGCTTTTCGAGGTGAACGTCATCTGCAACGCCGCGGTAAGAAAGGAATTTGCCGTGGAAATTTTATGTCAAATCCGATTTTTTTACGCGGAAATATTATAAAATGTGCGGAAACAACATTTGAAAAAAGTGGAAATACGCGTTTCCGCGGAAAATTCCAAGCCCTGAATACTCCACGTTTTTAGAGCGTGTCAATCGTGTCAAATTCTCACCCGGGAGTCATTGCTCAGACTCAGGAGTTTAAAGTCAATATGAAAGGGCCTTAAATGTTGCTTTCTAGGGTCAAATCAAAAGCCATTATGCAATATTAAAGAAAGAGGAGAAACCCCCTTCAAAGGCATCTTCTTCAGCAAGAATTACCCATCATATCTGGCCAGTCAGTCATCAGGCTACACTTGTAAATGTACACTGACAGCCAACAGTGACATCATCAGTTTGTCTGCCATTGAGATACAGCTCATAGATGGTCAAACACTACAAGTAGTGACACACAGTGGTCAACAGGTGTATGACAGCTCCAACATCACACTCAAGCACAACATTGTACAACAACAATCACAAGTCAACATCACTTTCACAACTACTGGTGATCACAGTGGAGGAAGATTTGCTCTGGCATGTAGTGGTAAGTTCACAGACAGAGAGATCTCTCATTTCTTTAAGTGTCGTCCAGACAGACTTACGCGGCCAAGAACAAGTTCAACTCCTGGAACGATTTGTTGTTAGGTTGTGAGGCTGGGTGGATGCTATTTTTAAATAGTTGTCTCAAATGGGTAAGTTGCACTATAACCTAGTGCAACTTACCTCACTCGTGACAACTTACTACACCTTGTCGAGGTACGGTAACTTGTTCTGGAGTAACTTGCACCACTTCTAATTCCTGTGTGGCAGCAAACCTGGGACAAGGTGGTTACAGACAAATGGATTCTTTTGTGCGTATTCGCATCAGGTATTGATTGTCGCACAGTCAGAGGGGCAACTTCCACCTTAGCCTAGTTATCGGATGTATGTGAGTGTGGGCATTCTACAACGACTTAAAAATGGAGTTTTAGTTGCACTAGCGCAATTGGGTGTTCTAGCATAAGCTGCGTGTGGACAGGACTTAGGTTGCCAACTCGTGAAAAGAATCCTACGTTGAGACCCTAACTGGTCGAGATTGGGCAACTCAGACAGGTTTCCGTACCTCATAATCAGCCAGTTTAGACCAAAGACACCATGCTGTTGTGCTTTTCAATGATTTTGAAAGAAGTAGGCCTAAGAATATTTGGGCATTGTATATTAACAAAGTTTCATAAACAATTTCATAATATCAAATTCCTTTTCTTGAAACATCAGCAAATTCAGGTTTCAGCTACCCAAATTGAAGAGCCCTTTCTAAACTAGCTTATGGAACTCTATCAAAATAAACCAGTGATGTCCATGACAATGAAAAAATATCAAGACTCACATTTTGGATTGATGTAAACACATAAGAAATTGCCATTTTCTTTCAGCATCCCAAATGATAACCACAAAGTGCTACATGACAGCAGCAACAGGACCTACCAGTGTACCCCAGATAACAACACAAGAGCAGTCATCAACTGTCATCACCCAAAAGAATGATGACACAACAGTGCCTCCAAGTACAACAACAGCAACAATACCTGTGGAACACACAACACATCCACACACAGAAACGTCTCCTATATCCCCAACAGGTAGCCTACAACCATCAATACCACCTGCAACAACCAGCAGGGATTACACAACCAAGACCACTCTCACACCAGAACCATTGTCAACTGTGACCACCAGTGGGACCAACACTGCAGTCATGACTGAAGAGACAAGTGATGGAGACAATACTACTTTATGTAAGGTCCTTCTAGCTGATCAGATTAATAGAAGTACAACTACACACCTTTTCATGTGAACAATCGGTGCCAAAACAAAGCAACTCACAATGGTACACTTTAATCAAAAAACAGATTCAGCCATGTTTTCCTTATACTGACACATAGGTGTTTCTATGAAAATCAGACTTCAAATACCACCAAACTCTTTAATTGAGAAACATAAACACACAAAGACCCTACTTATCCCTATGTTTTTCTATTATACTTTACAGACATCATCATTGGCAGTGTTTCAGGCGCAGTGGTCACAATCGTTATCATAGCTTTAGTGGTACTGAAGACAAAAAGGTAACACTTCCATACATTATGACATAGTTTGTACAATTTTGAACATTTACAGTCTTAATCAAACAAGTGGACAAGTGAAATACGTCAAATGTCCCAATTAAAAATGTAGAAAATAAATCTGAAACTAAATAAGGCGATCCAGATCCTCCCAAGGATACTATTGTTTCACAAAATGTAGAATATAAAACAAGAAGAATGAATCAACTGAAATTTTTTAATGTAATAACGTTATTACATCCGAAAATTTCAGTTGATCCATTCTTGTTATTTTATTTACCTATTAAAAATAAATACTAATAATTTTTTATCTCTAAGTAGGATTGTAGAATATACATTTCATAACACAGTATTTGCCAAAGTTTCCATAATTTGCAGCAAGATTAATAATTCTTTGAAAAATGATAATTTAGACAGTTATTTTTGTGCAAAAATTAGAGAAGAATTACAGTAAACTCATAGAGCAATTGAATAATTTTTTTCAGAACATGTCTAAATGATGATGATTTACTAAATGATGGGCCCATGACCAATTTACTGGAGAATCTAACTGAAAATCAACCAACAGCATTAAGTCCCATCAAGTAAACATTCAAATTTTACACAATGTAATTAGGTAATTTTTAGTTGAATCTCAGGTGAAGTTTTGTGGTCATACGTCCTAGTAGGGAGATGTCAATTAACAGAAGTTTACCAGTTGTTCAATGTAATCCTTCAGGAAACACTTCAAAAGTGTGGAGAAACGACCATCTAGGGCAGGAATTCTCCAAGATGACCACGCCCTAGATGAGTTTACAAGCATACCATCGACAAATGGGCACCCTAGAGACCAAGCAGTTCTAGGCAAAGAAAATGGTAGCCAAAACTTGACCTTCAGACAAGCAATGAATGACAAACTAGCCAAGAAGCTCAAGCCTGAAACTAACCTTCCTTATGTTGAATTAGAACCTGAAATCGGCAAATATCAAGACCAAGAACAGAATAACAAGAACAGATCTCAGGGATTGGATTATGGTGATGAGAAAAGGGGTGACCAGAACAGAACTATTGGAAATGGTAAAGAAGGAAAAGGAGGGGTGCCGTACCACATAGAACTGGAACCAGAGCACAAACACACCTATGATAAAGATGACAAAGTTTCTAATCATAATGAAACTTTCAAGATTGAGTTTGATGAAAACAAGTATGAAGATCCACTGGATTTTAACACCAGCAATGACTATGATTATGATTATGCATGTTTTTACCAGCCAGATGAGCAACCATCTCATGAGTTGAACAATGATGAAGGTATAAGAAACGAGGCTGTCTACCATACTATAGAAAGTGCAAGTGACACTGCTGATGAAGACCCATTCAAAGCATGTGACACTGTGGTAGACAACTTAATATATGGTTGAAGAGGCACTGCTTCAAGGAAGTTGCGCCTGCCACATGTTCTCAATATGTTTCCCACAGCTTTTGATCACAGTAATGTTTTACTGTCTGGACTATCATTTTTGTATTCAGACTATCAATGTTTACAATTCTGGCACTTTATTTTAAGTCCCATGTACGATTATTCCATACAATGTCAGTCAGTTTTGATATGACATGATCATATATAAATAGTATGCAACAGAAATGCAGCGCAAACCCTATTTTGGATTTTGGTGATCTAGTGTCAGACTTAGAAGCAATGTGGATAATCAGTGACCTCTAGGCAATCGTCTCAATCGCATCTCCCATTCATTTCATTCAAAATCATTTTAAATCTTCAAGTTTGTACACTTCAAAAATCCATAGAAGTCTAATGCACAATCTCTTATTGCCTAATTTATGAGCAGTGCTTGAACTGAAATGACACTTGTTCTCCAGATCAGGTATGTGTCAACAAGGAACCAAATGGCCACTTGACCAACATAGAGCTAAGTAAGGATAAATAAAGTAGAGGGCTGCTTTCAAATGACCGAATGGCCAACTGAAATGCAATCTAAGATGAAACCAGCTAGATCCAGCACTGCTCTGTACTTAAAAAAAATTTATAGGGTGTGTTTGACAGTATATGCAGCCACGTGATCAATGTGAGTGTCAGAGCTGGGAAAACATTATGTGCTACATCTCATTTCCCAACCAGCAATTATTAATTATAAATGCATTTTACCTGAGTTGGGATTACACTAGCAACTTACTACAGTGCCTGGACTACTGTAACCAGCTTCTTTTGTTTGAGGACTAGCGAACTGAGATGGGCATCAGTGTAAACAGCTGCCTATTCATGGCAACATTCTTCTCGCCCATTTTAGACACTGTGGACTATAAAAACTAAAACTGCAAAAATTTGTAACCTGAAGAAAAGAGAAATAAGGCTTATTACACCTGCTGTTCCTTTGTTGATATGCTCACATGTTGCAATGAGTCAGAGGTGAATGGCCACATGCATTTTGAGCATGGTTGTTAAAAACTAGGGAAGGATAATAAAACGTTTTCTTATAAGCCATGACCATAAAGCTGTGTTTATTTAAACAGGGGTCAAATAAATGGCAGTTACCTTGGTAATCACAATAAACACCAAGAATCAATTTCAAAACATTGCAAACAAACCCCCATGAGAGGCCTACTACACAATGACTTGAGATTCGCACTACATGAAAAGATCTAACCTGTTCTTTAGCATTGCCAGTAAAAAAAATAACCACCTAGCATTGGAAGATGCTGTCAGATGTGTTAATAGTATAAAGAGTTATTAAAGAACGGCTTTCAAATGAAAAAATCTACAACCAATTAGTATTTTTATTATATTGAAGTGAGGACCTCCAAGGAATGCAGTGAGAACTGATGGGGCTACCCTCATTGTAATAAATAAGTTCAGCATGCACTAAACAAGTCATATGACACTTGGCCTTAAATGATTTTGTTCATGTTGGATTTATTTATGAAAATGGCCCTGTATATCAGATTTCTCTCTCGTGAGCATCCTACTATGGGACTGATTGTCTCTGATAACAGTCCATGGATTTACAACTGTTCCCAAAAATTGAAGGACATCTTGCAGAGCACTTAGCCCCTTAAGACCCAAAAGGTATAGGTAAAAAATCAATGTTCAATGCTATGGTCTGCATCGTTTATGCTCACGAAAAATATTTCTAGAGCCATTAAATTCAGATTCAATGGAAGGAAATTTGTGGCACAAGCTGGCATTATTTTATGTAGTAATTAATGTGCACGGTAAGGACACACTCAAATTGATGGGCATGATACCAAATGTAGTTGGTCATGTGAATGATATACTGAGAGTATTATGTAGCAGTCAAAACTGTAACTCAATAAAGTATAAGAATGTCTCCATACTGAAGTGTAGGTTCAATGTGTAACTCCTTACATGAAAATAGTGCGATAATCCAAGTGCAATGTTTTCAAAATGCACGCCGCTGTAGTAATTCAACAATTGAAAAATGTGTTCATGGGCAATAAACAGATATTTAGAAAGACCTTAAAGAAATTATATGACAAAAATAAGCAACAACATCAAAAATACATCAACAACCACAGCGCATAAGAAGTGTCGCCAAAATGTATACAATTAAAACAAGTAATAACCATACTCATAAAACAATATATATGTATTGCTATCATAGCTGTTACACCTCCCCATACACACACTTAATGAATGGTTCTCAATGTTGCTCCATGCCAGAAACATAGGATCATTTGCATTGTTTCTGAACTGACAAAAACACCATAGCTACAAATGGCCATATAAAACATAAAACATGACATATCACTTGAGGACAAACCTTAACATGCATTGTTTCCTAGGATTCCACAGTATCTCAAACCCATTACAGAAAAAAAAACATGATAAAACGAATGCACGGCATTGGACTCTTTTTTGCTGTCCAATATCACCGAGGATGGTTGATATCCCAGACCAGAACGGTAGGATGGATATACTGAAGGTACTTCTCATTGTGTTCTTCATCAACAAGGCCAAACAAGGTAAGTCAACATTGAAAAATACTGCAATTTTGAGAAAATGCTATCAAGTGAGCAACAAAACATTTTCTTGCTTAGCCTTTACATAATTCCCACATTTCCCAAGATCCATCATGTTTACCACAATATTCTTGAGGAACTGTAAGAAAAACACGAGTATAGCTAATTATTCACGTGTAATCCGAGTCAAGAATCATGGAACATCAATTCTCAATGAATAGATAGACAATTTGTGTAGGATAATTTTAACTCTACCCAAGATGTTCGTTACACCCATTTATAACGTCACCATCAGAACACAGTCAACCATGCAGCAACATGTAGTTATACATGTTGGCATTACAGAAGCTTTATTTTCATATCCAAGACAAAAATAAGCTATATTGAATAATTCATATGCTATACATTCCAGGTTGTAGATAATGAGGACTAATCCAAAACACACAAGTTCTTACTGCAAAATTCAGAACACTTTAATTAGTTACACCAGTACCTTGTCCCAATTCATTTCCAATTTGTACAGAGATGCATCACAACATACTGCAGTACCACATTGGGTATGTTGAGAGAACAGCAGGAAGTTAACGTCTGTCATTTCCAATATAAAGTCCACTTATTACGTTAAAAATTACAACAATGAACATTTGCGAAAATTTGTTCCTGTTTCTTTTTACTTTTGTTGATACCCTGAACAAAAACATGTCATTACAGACCATTTGGAAAGGTGGGCCGTGAATGTCAAGTCAGGATGTATCAACAGTTATGTAGCTGTGAAGTGCTACTCCACCACCTTTGTTGTGTCCGCATCTATCACTTATAAAACAGATTGTGGATTCAACGGCCTGTGGCAGGCTGGCAGATGGTGTCAGAACCTGGCTACCGCCAATGAGACCTGGTACAAGAGCATTGTCTACAAGTGCTCTTCCAAACTGAGCAAGGAATGTACCGTTCCTGTTGGAAGGTTACCAAACGAACAGTGTGGTGATCGAGAAGATGTCATCAATGCATTAGCTATGAATTTCATTTGTGCAAATAGTAAGTCAAACATGAGTAATATGTGAAAAATCAGGTTTGTATCGCAATATAGTATTCTTTACTACACATAGTAAGCATTGACACCCCCTCAGACTATGAACAGAAAATCTTTCTAGTTCCAAAACATTATCGTCATACAAAGTGAAGATAAAATGAAATTATATCAGAAACCATCAACATGGGCACATGACCCCCAAAGACTGTAAGCCTGTTTACATGAGAACCCAACACACAGCACTGGCATTGTGATCTGTTTTCTACTATTTCAGAATACAGAGTTCGTCACATGTGTAGCAACTTCTCGACCACTACCAGCAAAGGTATCATACACAGTTCTGGCTACCCTGGGACAACCACAGGCTTTCCTGGGACTCATTTCTGCTTATGTGACCTCATATTGCAGCGCAAAACATTACAACTGAGCTTGTCAGTCATAGAGATGTTCCTCGAACAAGGACAAAGATTCACCATCAAGTTTCCCGACTCACCATCGAGACCAGCTATAGAATTTAACACAACCTATATGACCAACCACCATATAGTGACTACAAGCAGTAGACTACAGATGGCGTACTACAACAGGGGTGGTCAAGATGGAGGCAGATTTGCTGTTGCATTCAGTGGTAGGATCACTAGTCACTGCCTTAATGTGGAACATGATAGCCTATTGTAGTCCAGAATTAAACCATCAATAACATCAATGACCAATGATCTTTAATTTTCATTTGTAATCAACACAAGTACTACATGATGTGCATAACTGGCCTGTATGAAGTAAGACCAAACAGACTTGATATCAAGAAATCAGAGAGCTTATTTGTAATGTATGAAAAATGAGCTACAAGCAAGGCAAATGATGACTGACACAAGAAAAATAATTGAATTTTTTCAAATTTTTTCTTGAAAGATAATCCCAATCTCAGGATTATAAACTCATGCATTGTAGGAATACAGTTATTGCATGTGATCTTTAATAAGAGATTTGTTCTGTTCCTGCCTTGTAGTGTCGTCACACAATGCTGACATACACCAGACATGTAAACTGGTTCCTCTCCACGTCACTATGGATAAAAACAAAACAACAACAGCAGAAACAACTGGATCGACAGCACAGCACATGTGGACAACCGTAGACCTCAGCAGTACACAGCAATTGCAAGTATTGAGATCAACCCATGCCATCAGCAAAGATGTTACGACCATGAATGTTTCTATGATATCTGGAAGCACACTGTCACCATCACCACCACTGGCAACAGCATCTAAGCTTCCTGGCAAGGAACTGACTATGACTCCCACCACCAGTTCTACAGTGCACAAGAAAACATCAACTATGGAAAACGAGCTGAACATTAGCATTGACGGTGAGGTAGGAATCACCAATGCATCATTTGAAACAACAACGCAGCCAGAGGATCTAGTAACAGTGAAGGGCTCATCTCAAACTGGTAATACTCTGGTGATATTAGAGACCTACGGAAGTGCAGTGGCGATAAGTGAGGATGAAATGAAGGAACATAAAGGAGAGACAAAACCAATCAACACACCCAAGATTACAATCAAACCCCACAAAAACAACCAGGTCAACCCCACTGACAATTATCAGACACAAACAGACCAAAACTGGGTGGAGATAAGTAAGTCTTATCCAAGACTATCCTACCAATCTTAAGTCTTTAAGAACTGAATCAATTTTCCCGAAATGAGAAAAACATCAGATAATTGTCCACTAATTTGGAACAAAAAATTTCCAGAATGATCATTCTTCAATTTTTCAAAGACTGGTTGTATTGTTACAAATGAACAAACATTTTCAAAGATTGATTGTAATGTTATAAATAAAGACTGATTGTAATGTTATATATGAACTAACATTTTCAAGTGTTGCTTGGTGACATCAATATAGTACAAACTATTTTTTAATTTTGTTAATGCCCATTTTTATTATAAATTGTTTGCTATGTTGTGTATCAAATGGGTGAAGACCTACACATTGACATGAGAAAATTGAAAGTTATCCCGTATCAGATAAACTCAAAACCATAACATTTATTATCTTCCATGTCACCACAATCGATCACTAACAACAATAATGCTGTTCTGAAATTTAGGTTAAAAATGACCATTTATTTTCTAAAATCTCATATTGTTATTTCAAATAAGTCAAGTGCAAAATTCAGATCAATGTTGTCTTCATCATACAAAATTCACAATCTCTTGCAGATATAATTATTGGCAGTTTTGGAGGAATGCTTGGTCTTGCACTCTGCATTATAGCTGTGCTGCTATACATAATCCGGTAAGTATTTCACTGTTCACACTGTACCCTAAATATAAACATTACCATAAATCTTCTAAAAGAGTGCTCATTTGACATTAAAGTCATTCATTTTATACAGGAGGAGAAAGACACAGCAGAGTCACAGACCATCTCAGGTAGTGCATACTGACCACCAGGAGACTTTCCACCAATGTTGTAATACTGATGGTGATGTTTATGAGCAAATACTTGATGAAAATGTCTACTCTAGACAGGACAAACCATACAAGAATCCCTCATCACCAGTTACACACATTAGGCTGTCATCAACACTAAGTAGGGAGCCGTTGGTACCAAATATTGCTGACATCAGCAAAAATCTAGAGCAGCTACACCCTCCTGAAGACGAAGATGAACACAGTAACATTTACTTTGAAGTTGATCATGTCAGAGAAAGTGACTTCTCTTGTCAACCTACTGCAGTATATAGTATTGCACATGGGGGTGAACTTTTTAACCATGTTCCTGATAATTTATGTGACAGTGAAGGAAATGGAAGATGTGCTCTACCACATGTTGATTATGTCATTGATGCTCAGTTGGAGGCCATTAGAAATAGAGATGATGGAAAGTTCCAGAATCACCACGGCACCATTAAACAGAATGATTTACTAGCAAAGCATGGAGAGGAGTCCGATACAGAAATGGCCGACAACGAACTGTATAACACCTTGTGCTAGAACCTAGATTCTTCACAGAAGTAAGAGAAGATTGTAATTTGATACATGATAGTGACTTCTTTTTTGAGAAATGGTGATGACAATGTCCCAATGGAAAAAGTCTTGATACCCGCCTGGAATATAGCCATCAACTGTAATGGCACAATATAGCCATCAACTGTAATGGTACAATAGCTAATAAACTAAACACAATACACAGCACAGAGCCCCATTATATACTTCCCTATAAGATAAAAACGCAAACTCATAGCATTCAGACAAGTTTCAATCTTCAGTCCTGAAGCGGTTGGTCAGCCACTGCAAGAGTACTCTTGACAGACCTTTCTCCCATAGATTTTGATAATTTGTGCACAGACATGTTTCCTCCATCACCTGCAGCACCAGTGCTAGATCGTCTTCCTGACTTGTGTTTTCTGCTAGAAAAGCCATTCACAAGTTGGTCAACAATGTCCATTCTAAATTGCAAATGGTCATAACCTTCCGGAGGAGGGGGTCCTTGTGAGAACGCTTGTACAAAATAAAAGCATTGACAAAAGATAAGTTCATGGCAAATCAGATGAGATAAGGTCACCATTTCTTCCCTGCCCGTCCAACTAGATAAGGAGCAATACTGATCAGAGACATCAATTCCACCAAGTGCTGATTGTAATCAGAGTTGATGGAAGGTTTACCCTCACCTGCAAAAAGCTGTGAGCAAGTAGATAAGAAGGTAAGTTGTCATTTACGTGTCGACCAACTTGAATTATTCAGCGAACAAGGTGGTGGAAAAAAACGATCATAATAAAGATGATGTCCTTTTTGGTGTAAAGGTTGGGACAATAAGACATCATCATATCCCAGGCCACGCTCTTTGCCATCTTGTTTTTTCCAGTGTAAACTTCGAAGTTTGAGTAATAATCAGTTGAAGCTTCACATAACTCTCAAACCTTGATGCCCCACTTAGTTGGTTTGGCGGGCATGTATTGACAAAAATATTTGTCACATAAAACCAATCATTGCCTCATTAATACTTAGATCTCGATCTGGGCAATAGTTCTTCAAAAATCTTCCGCAGACATCAATGAGCCCTGGCCTGATTTTATATAGTGGGTCGTAATCAGGGCTTACTCAGGCAAGCATGGTAGCTATGTCCCGAACATAAGTATAATCAAATTCAATTTCAAATATCTTGTCTTAGGCATGTACCTTCTGCCAGGGCTCCAGTGACACTACAATCTTGGCAGTTGCCCGACACCAAAACAATATAAATTGCAAAGTAATTATTACACCCATCTCTTGAGGTGTAGTTGGCAACCATATTGAACCTGGCCCATGAGCAGCTCGCAGTTGTTCAGCATACCTGTTAGTTTTGGTAGCAAAAACTTCAAAAATTACTCCGGGGAAAAACAGAGAATATTCATAAGGTTTGGCATTTGGAGCTAAATTATACCTTGGACCACAAAAAGTAACATTGAAATTATGCAAATTGAGCGTACAAGGACCGTCAGTCCAGTCGGAGTTCAGGTCACGTTAATATGGATCATCTTCGCTATCCGATTCATTGGTGTCCTAGCTGCAGAATGCACTAAGTTTAGAAACTTCTCTCAGGAGTTAAAATGCAACTGTCAATAATGCATTTTTTAAATTGGTTTTGGTACATCACTTGATACTAAATAAAGCACTTTTCAACTATCACTTATATTATCAGTAATGGTTTTGTACATAACAAAAATAAAATACAGTATTACACCATACGACGTTTTTATTTTTGGCGTCAAACCAAGTGTACTCCAATTCTAATCCGAGCCAGAAATATTCATCATCAAAATTTTGCCCGAATGGAAAATCTTAGAATTAAATGTCTTTAATGGCACGAGATATGGTTTGAGTGCCCTTAATAGTGTCTGATCTTACAAGTTAGGTAAGCAAGAATATTAAGTAAAGTCAAACACATAATTATTGAAATCAATAGTACTGACATTGATGTGGTACAGGTTGGTTCACAATGGACATTTGTTTAGTGAAAACAAGCTTATGTTTATTACTTGCAATTTCATTGATTGAAAACGTTTTTTGTCTAAAGGAGCATCAACTAGGACATTTAAAAAATTACTAAAGTACCCAATAAAATTATATATAAGCATTTGTCTACCAATACACACCTGAACCACAGACACTACTGGGTAATAAATAACTACCACAGTTATTTACTGATGGACAGAGCCAAAGCAGAGATTCTCATTTGATTGCACTGTATACACAGAACCAACCGTAAGCACAGTGAAAGTTTTAATATTTTTTACTTTTCTTTCGTGACTTTTGTGGAGTTTATTGCTCAATATCTGGGAGGAATACAGTATTACATGTTCTCGGCCATTAGTTCCCTATTGTACACCTTCATGAGGTGCGACAAATTCCACTCAGGGTATAAACACTGTAAACAACAGCTTTGACATTTAAGAATCTACACTTAGGTTGATACAAACAATTAATTTTCTTGGCACTCAGTTTTCCTGGTGATCTGGTCCAGTTCCAAGAAATCTATACCAAGTTACCATATAAGGACAAAAGAAATTCCTATCATGAAAGATGACAATATAAAAAATTATGGACAGTCATCTGGTTTGTATCCAAGTAAGACATCCTCAAAAAGGGGCCTCTCTGCTGCTTGTCATGTTTACCATAGCAACAGTAATTTTTCATATGCAATCATTGACATATAAACCAAACTTTCCTCCAACTAAGACTTGGGCAAAAAAAGCATAACAGACAGTAGCAGGTTCTCCAGTAGCTGACAATATTGCCAGGGGCAGCCCATTTCAGGAGCTCTGATCCTGAGTTTAGGTTTCATAATTGATCTCAAAATTAACCAGAAAGTTCAGAGTCCATAAACATCTGTTCACAAGTGTCCCATAATGCAACTACTACTTGTAAGTTAAGGTTGTGTAGGATCTTATCAACAAGTTTGTGTATTTAACTAAATATGTGCAAAAGCATACACTTTAACTTAGTGAAAGTATATACACATACACATACACATACACACATATATATATATATATATATATATATATATATATATATATATATATATATATATAAAAGGTATACATCAACTCCGTCTGAAATTTTGAATAAACTAAGATTACAGAACAACTCTCTTGGCAACGGAAGTCAACAGGATGCCCATGAATTTTTACTATGGTGACTGAACCAATGGCACGTTGACACGCTTGCTCACAACGCTGATAATGTAACGTCTGAGGTTACTAGTACCTTCCAACACGTAAAGAAGCAAACTAGGAGCTGTAATAACTGCACAACAACAAAGGAAAAAACACAGATAGTTGACCGTCTACCTCCCAACGCTAAGGAAAGAAATAACTATGCAGGAGTTGTGGCACAGCTTGTGGACGTCGTTGGACATCGAGGACTTTAGTTGCCCAAACTGTAATAGTCTCAGTGGCCAGCTCACATGGTCATTAGTAAAACCGCCAAAATACCTTTGTATTCATATCTTACGTACCGCGACTAATGGTGAAAAAATCAACACAAAGATTTCCTCGTATGACCTCTCCGGCTACAAAATAAAAGCAGTCATTGAACACCATGGAAGAAAGACGACGGGTGGTCATTATACATGCTGTGTTAAATCGTCAGCATGGGAATGGATAAATTTTGACGACTCTACAGTCACAAGTACATCCAAGCCTCCCCAGGATGCCTACATTGCAATATATGAATTATAAACCAACAAAGGAAATCAACATAAAAAATATGGCGCAATTTCAACATCAACGTCGCATATCACATCTGACGCAGCCAANATAGTAACCTTAGGTCTTTTGGGAATTTGTGGCCACCTGTCGAAGACTTGCACCAGGGAAATTAGCAGTAATAAGGCTTAGCGCGACGACGTATTTTGATAAAAATTCCATCTTTTACCAGTTGTTTACATGCAGATAGCCACGCATGCGCTATTCAATCACCACTAGTACAGCAGCGACACCCCGAGGAGAATTCTCCGAATAGCCCCATTTCAACTTACAGTTACCCGCTGCATTTGACTAGATGGTGATAATGTTATGTTGCTGGGATTGTCAAATAAGATTAGTTGATGTGAACTACCTAAGACATGGAGTTACTTCTTTAATAAATTCAAATTTGACTTTCAAACTAGTCACACCTAATGTCGGCACTGGGGTTTGCCTATTGTTTAGTGTGACGTCACTGTGATGTCGAGAATTGAACACGAAAATAACAAAAACAAAAACAAGAGCAACGCAGAGCGTTGAAATGCGCCCACGAATGCATTGCAAATGGTGTGTTTTTAGGGTTGTTTATTAATATCATAAAAATGGAAACTAGATGGCGCAAAAACATACAATCCATCCAAAAACAGGAACAATTGCCATATTTCATAAAAATCTGTCAAGGAACTTCAAAGAAACAAAGGAAAACAAAATACAATGAAATTGCCACAAGTGGGCACAGTGTCCGTTAGATCCGCCTGAAAGTGGTCGTCGTCTGTTGTTATCTTTATATAAATACACTGTCTTGTTAAATTTAGTAAAGATCCTGCAGTGGGTTTTAAGAGATACAACTATGGGCGCAAAACAAAACTACCACTAGGAGGTGCCACAGTAATCAGTCACCATCACCAAAGGTCGTCTTCACACTCAGGAGAACATATATGTCAATTTTCAAATGATTTGGTTGATACAGGGATGGACACCAAAAACAAGATTTGAAAACAGCAAAAGCGGCCACTAGGTGGTGCAAAATACCTCGATTCCATCCAAAAACAGGCAGACAGCACCATCACATCAATAGATGCCTATATTTAAAATTTTATGAAAATCTGTGGAGGACCTTTGAAGATACTAGGTTAAATGTAAAAAACTAAAATTGACACTAGGGGGCACAGCAGTTGTCAGATCTGTCTGAAAGTCGTCGTCATCTGTATTCAATATCACATAAATACACTTGCTAAATTAAGTAAAGATCCTGCGAACGGTTTAGGAGATACAGGCATAGGCGCAACAAAAACAAAATAGGAAAAGGTAATTTGACCGTTTTGTATCAACATGTTCCATTACAAGATGTAGTTACCATGACACTAATTTGCTTCAATTTGTCAAATTGTTCAGTCAAGACCAAAAAACACCTACACAGATGGTAAATTTAATCTGAAGCCTGCACTCCACTACTTAAAGAAAAACAAACACGCAGGTGGATGTACTTTGATACAGGTACAGACCAGGTAGTGGATCACAATTACTGTGCTACACAAGCGGACATGTTGCTGTGTGAAACTTATATGCCACTTGGTTTAACAGCACATTCTCCGGAGTAGGTATAACAAGATCAAGTTTTGTTAGGTCTGCTTATGTTCAGTTCTTTGAAACTAGTAGGGATACAGTTGATAGTGATGATTGTTATACAACTGGTTTTAATATTTTCATACTCAGTAGAAGATAAGAAAATTATATGTAATCAATTTATCCAAACTTGAAACAGTGTACGCTTAGAAGGAAATCAAAATGTTTGATTGATATAAAAAATTAATTAACCTGGTTTCCTAATGAAATCATTGAAAGTGACAATAGACTTCAAATGAAAAACAGTGTTATCAATTAAGTTGCAAACTAGAAGTCTAAATGTATTATTCTATTAGTCTATAGAATTGTCCAGCTCATATGTAAATGTGAGCACAAAAGAAAGCTTGCGTGGCAAATATGTAACACATGTTTTAACATAAATTTAAATTTGGATATGGATTCACAACATGGAGGTAATACATAGATGAATTCAAATCCTCATCAGGAGTAAATTGTTGCCAGGGTGAAGTTGAAATATTAATAACTGTTGCTGACCATTACTTAGCCAAGATGTTCATATCACTGTGTTGGCATAAGGCCTACTATCATATTAATATTAACAAAGTAGACTTGGATGAAGAACTTGGTTATGACGTAGTACCAGGTAACACAGGCAAGATGTACACCTTAACACAAGTAATGACCTCTGACAAGGACGTTTCACAGAACAAAAATGCCATTTCATTTTGAGTAACTGTAGTTTTATAGTTGACTATTGGGAAAACATAACACCCTGATGAAAAGGGAATATAATTTATGGCAAAAAGGGAATCTAGTCTTGTTACAAATACAACACAGTGGGTGTGGAGAAAGAAAGTTTAATCTATGTTGACTGAGCAAAGTGACAGTCATAACCTGAGCGACCAAGTGAACAATCTATGGCATGAGCAAATAGTGTAAGGAATGATACCAACTAGAGTAGAAGGTTTTGGAAGACATGTGAGAAACACACTAAAGAGCAAGATGAACCATTGTTTTATACTATCTTCACTTGCTTTCACTGGGCTGATGATGATACCAGCGACGTCAGGAAATGGTAAGAGCCTTTCATGATCACAATGACGCAACATTTGTAGGACTCTAGGAATGATTTTTAAGAGAAGAAATGAATTACCTCAGTTGGAAAGGAAAGAGAAAATTCTGAATGAACTGTGCTCATTCACAGAACATCAAATATTTTAAAAATAGGAATATTTGAAGAAAACAATAAAATCTCATGCATGGAACTTAGACTTGCAGTGATACTTTGCTTGATATTTCAGAGCAAACAGCTTCTATTTGTCACTCAGAAGACATACTAAGAACAGTCAGCTTAACATGTGCCCAGGGAACAACACTGCGAGTAGTTGACGCCTACTTCCACGTGGACCGCTGCGTCACGTGGTCTCGCCGCTCATGTTGCAAGACAAACAGGTATTTCTACTTGATAAGTACATCTACTGACCAAGGTTAATGAGGCTGATGAGTGCAAGTGATAACAGTAATTATGTCCACAATTAGAAGACACATAGAAGATTATGGTTTTTCTTTTGCTTGTTAGTCACTTCTTACGAAATGGATCGTGAAACAATTTACAAGAGACCTCAATCAGGAAAAATGATTAGATTTTGAGAATAATGGAAGGTGATAATAATTCTTTGTCTTTGTTATCTGTTCATACAATAAAAAAATTGAATATCTATTTCTAATTAGTTATCTATACACCTTAGAGTAATATGAATGTGCCATAGTTAGAACAAGATTTTTTAAATCATCAGATATTTGTTATTAAAGTACCAGACAGAACCCTCGTTTTGGAAATCAGATACATTTTTATGTATCTCGTTGACGACGGGAAGGCAAAGAATTTCCTATCGCGCACCCACAGATATTTGTCTAGTTTATCAAACTTTCTCACAGCACAACAGTAATACGTTGTTGGCATTGGAAACATAAATGAAGTAATGCATCCGAGAAAAACTAGTAGAGAATCAGACAACAACAAATAACAGGTGAAACTCCAATGGCATGAAAACGAGGCAGCAAGGGTGCATGATGGATATTTACGGCATTGTGGCGAATACGCGTGCTTCGAGTGTTG
Source organism: Phoronis australis (assembly GCA_002633005.1). Taxonomy (NCBI): domain Eukaryota; kingdom Metazoa; phylum Phoronida; family Phoronidae; genus Phoronis; species Phoronis australis. The sequence continues at coordinate 30,081 of NMRA01000670.1, forward strand.
CTGTGTAATACAGGACAGCCCTATTTTATATCGCCTAATTTCACCTGTCTAATAGGTATTTCACTTCACAGCTTCTGCCACTTGTCAGCAAGGAAGACAGTACCCGAGTACTGGAACGATATTGTGACTGGGTGCAGTGGACAAGACAGGTGTAGAGTTAGAACCAGATATATCCAGACTAAGTGTCATAAATACTGGCGACCAAGCAACCACCTGATCATCAAGTACTTGTGTGTCAAAGGTAGGTTGAATTCCAACACCACATATTTGCTTTCTTCTCGGTTAACACATTTTAATTTCAACAAGCAGAACATTGTCAATAATACTATCCTTTCTGATACTTAAAACACAATTTTGTGAATGAAAAGCTCTCCTCAAGGATTAATCACATTGACATGCATATGATAAACATCTATCGTATTGGATACCAGTTTGCATGAATTTCTGGCTCCTTTTGACAGACCGAGATGTGATCAAACTGTGCAGTCAGAGAGTGGACATTCTCCAGATTTCTAAAGCACTGATACAAAGTCCTGACTACCCACTAATGCAGCACAGTTCAACTGCATCACAGTGTACCTGTGTCATCAAGTCTGTCAATAGTACTGTGACCAAACTGACACGTATTGAGGCGCAGATAGAAGGTACTAGTAGTCGTGGTCTTGGTGGCACCAACAGAAGACATGGTCATACATCGCAAATCTGCCAAAATGCCATGATAGTCTCCAGTCCATCAGCTTCAACTGGTGACTTATGTCCAATCAACATCAGCTCGGATCCCACACAAACCATAGGAGGGGATACACTGGTGGTAAGCGTGAACCACATTAAAGGAGGAAACAGATTGGCATGGCGTTCCCTGCTACAATTTGAAGGTAACTTTAACTCAGGTGCACATAACAAAATATCTCAGCAATCTGTGCCTGGATGAAGTGTGAGCCTGATAGGGATAGATATGTTCTTGTTATATGATCACTACCTAAAATTGTTCTTCAAATGTTACATGCATCACAATGTTGAGCAGTGTTCTGCAGAACTTTGTACTTTGACAACAGATAACTTCAAAAACCGTAGTCTACAGCAGCCCGGGATATGGGGAACATTGAGCTATAACAAGTTCACACATGGGATTTTACGAGAAGGTTTAAGATTGTCCGATTCACAAGGCAGATTAACTCCAATAATTATTCAGAAAGGCTCCCTAACAAGTATCTGGCATAAAATTAGTGTGCTTAATGTTGAAATTCTGGCCAATCACATGCGATTACCATGCAAAAATATAGCCTTCTCAATAGAAGGTAGATCTGCTTTCTAATATGGAGACATGTCATATTTCTCATTAGTTTTCACCTGTGAATACTTTTCACATATGCTAACACTGTATAAGTTTCTTTTGTGTGCAGCAAAGCAATTATCAGTCAGCAAATGACTATACAAGCAACGCTTGCCAATGTGACAGATAACGCTGGACAAAAAACTACACGGGATCGCTTAACAAAAGACCAGATACATATCAACATTTGAAAATTGCTATCCTTTGGAAAATTCACACAACGGGAGATGTTTGAAATGACATAAAGAACAGTTTCCACTAGTTCCCTTCAACGGAAATTATGGTATCAGAATTTTAACACTGATTTACAGCATGCATTTACCACTAGAATTAAAGTTAATTTAGGCATCTTTGTATCATTCAGGAAGTGGGCCAATATCTATCAACTGCTGGGCAGACGGTGGCTTTGAGGTAACAACACCAACAGTGTCAACAGACCACACAACAGTTACATCCACACCGTCACAAGTCCAGACAGAGACATGGAGCAACAATGCAAGAACAGGTCAACATAGACTGCAGGCTGCACCAAACACTTTTTTAGCACCCACAGACTACACATCTATCATTCCCAGTCAGGAAACAGAGAGGGATACAGCTCAGATCACATCTACAAAGCAACCTTCAACAACAGATGTCAGTCCCAGTCCTGAAGGAACCACAAACATTAATCAAGAACAGAATTCTCAAACACGTAACATACCATCAACAGCAAAATTCAGTGCGAAGACCATTTTGTTGTCCACATTCACTAAGGAGTTAAAGGGGAGCTTGAAAACAACACCAACCACTTCAAAGCAGGAAGTGGCATGGGTCCATGGCAGTAGCAACACACAGAACAAAACGACCTTGCCAGCAAAACATCATCCAACTACAAAGTCTTTGAAACATGAGTTCCATTCAAATGCTATTCAGACAACTCAAACTGCTGATGTCAGCAGAGAAACCAGAACACATACAGCGATCAGAGCAGGCAGTGTAGTGGCGATAAATGGCACAAGACCGACCGATTCAAAAACTAAAGACAAGAAAATTGACAACGGTAAGAAGACACGTTAGGATGTCAGGCTTTTAATTTTAATTAATTAATGCTTGCCTTGATCAAACATGTGCATCATCAACAAGGCAAGACTTGAAACTTAGAGAATAGCTATCTACAACCTTGTTATGTCAGGATTTAATTAAAGTCTTGCCCATCTTCCAAGCTTAACTTGACTCCGGTAATACTGATAAACGGGCTAACCAAGGAAATGATAGTCTTTGGTGATACATCCACAAAGACTTATACTCAATCTAATGCTTCAACAGATATCTGCTACAAAATTGTATTTCAATAATGATAAAAATCGTATAATTTGTTGTAGAAATTTTCAGTAAACCTTGTCATTTCAGGACTAATCATAGGAATCAGCCTGGGTTTGGTGCAACTCTTGTTGATAATGATAGTTGTTGCCATGGGATACAGGATCTGTCGGTGAGTTTTTACAACATCCTCATAATGAGACACACCCACCTGGCTACCATATTTAACAGTTTATAGTTTATATCATAAAGAAAACCATAGCTGTTATTGATTTTCTCAACTTACAATCATTTTTCTAACATATTATTCTGAAATGTGGTTGGCAAGAAAAACAAAACAAGCTGATACTAAGTCAGTAATGTGACCAGAATGCACATCAATTCTGATGTCACCAAAAATCCCACGCAAAATCAGGTGACCAATTGGATTCTATTAAAATGGTTCTGTTTCAAACACAAAACAGACAATAGTCTCCATCCTGTCAAAAACATTAGTTAATTGAGGAAAAAAATAGACAACATTAATACATGGAAACAGTTGAATACAATCAATATTTTAGTTTGCAGACAATACTTAAAAAATGTCATAAATGATGAACAGCCATAAAGCATCTGCAATTCAATATCCAAATACTTTCAATTGAAAATCAAGCAATCTTACATGTACTAAACACGTGTTCCTCAGAACTTGTAGTTAAAAGGGTTGAGCATATAATGATAGATTCTTAAATGTATGTACATATCTACATTATATCACTTGCAGACGCCGAAGGAGCAGATATATACAGCCGGTGGTACCAACACATGTCAACAACTGGCAACAGCGTTTACCACATATACAGAACTATACAACAAGTCCAGCATTGCCTAATAATTACAAACACAGTGGAAACCAACTGGCCGCGGCAGCCAGCCCACCTTGTATGGACCACTATTGCAAGAACTCTTACAACAGTAATATAAATTTACATGGTGCATGCGAGGACTACATGATAGCAACTCTGCGTGTTAATCATAACTCCATCCCTGCAGACCTCAAGCATGATTCACAAGATGGAAACATTTATAACATACCAGAGGTTGATGACGATGAAGATCATGATTCGTTGTACATGGAGCTGGATGAATGCAAGGATGTGGCAAAGAAACAGGAGTCACCACCTAGTGACAGCAATGACAGTTTGAACATAGACAATGACACCATAGCAGAAACTGAGAACAAAGAAGACCCTGGATACATGCTGCTGAAAGAATGCTCCGACAAGGTAGGAGAATACAAGAAGACAATACCCAGAACTCTGACACCACCAAGACTGTGTGTATCTCCACCACATTCACTGCCACCATCACCAACTTGCTGCCAGTCGCCCAGAAAAGGCTTACCTAGCAATACTGTCACCCTGGCAACAACCCCAAGTGCCACACCTCACATACCAAAGCGGTCAGTAACAGAACCTCTCCCAGAAATACCCACACAAGCACACGTTAAGGCAGAAGCGTTGAGACTCCCAGCAGTGGGCATACACAACACAAAATCAGCACCTGTCTTATCTATTCCGGAGCCCACGGAAACTTGTCACTATGAACCTATACCAAGAAAGAGACAACTAGCGCCACCTCTACCTCCTTTGAAGGATTCAAGGTTGAATGGGTTGAACAGCAATACTTGCCCTTATCAGAATCTGCCACGCACAGCGCCATCTTCTCCCATCACTGGTCCACAGAACCAACAGCGCAACTTCCTCACACTTCCCAGGCAAGGACACAATAGAGTGCCACAAGTCAGTGATGTGTCTTTTACTATAGGTGGAACTATGCCAAGACGTTCTAAACAGTTAGAGTGCAAAGGGCTGAGCAGGATAGTAACTGATCCCAGCCTGCTTCAGAAGCTGAAGGAAACACTTGATCCACAGCAGAGTGACTATGGCAACATTCCATCAACAAAAGATGAGCTGGTAGAATATGATAGACTGGCTGATGAACTGTATATGCTCTCTAAACTGCTCAGGTCAAAGAGCATGGAACATAGCCAAATACAGGACATATGTAGCGAGGACAGTGATACAGACGCAGAATATGAGAGGATGGACCAGATCAGAAGACAGTCAGAGGGCAATCATGACTTCAATCTGTGCTGATATGAGGTCCGACAAAACTATTGTTAACTCTTTCACTGCCAAGAATGCCTTTCCGCGAGTTATGAATTAACTGCCAAATGCGCCAATCAGTCAGTTCCGTACTTGGCCAATTCAGAGTTTCATGGCAGTAAATAGTGCTTTCTGGTTAGTTGGGTTCATTTTATTCTACTCGCGTAGTTTTTACCGTTGTTAATGTGATTTTGCACTTTCCCTTTTTACATTGTTGCTTCAACAGATTCACAACTTCAACATTTTCTTGTGTAATATCCTAGAGGAGGCACCACTCTCCTAAATTATCTGTCCCAGTTCCAGGTTAGTGTATTGTGACCACACAACAGCCAACCATGATTAGCAGATGACATGCTTGCCGGAAATAACACCAGATAATTTGGTCAGGTGTCGCTAGTGAATATAACATCATTGCTTCTGTAAGAGCATAGATTTCGTCCATTGAAAGTATACTGAGTTGGCGGTCCATGTTCTATAGTCTATGGTGGAAAGAAAGGAAGTCAAGCATTTGACTATGTTGATGGTGAATTGTACCGGAAACCTGCAAATCTAGATAATTTAGTGGTGGGATGTACCAACCTTGTAGCCCACAATCTTTTACATTAAAGATTTACTGAACTAAGTATGCACAAGGTTCAACTTGCATTGAACAAGGACTTGATACTTGGCCAAGGGACCAGTGTCTAAGATATTTGATTTTCCTTCAAAAAATGAAGATATTAGTTGTCAAAAATGAAGACTTAGGGTGGTGTTTGAAAAGGGGAGTTTCTTGTTACTAGTCAAGTAAAACAATAATTCTGAATGCAGACAATAAGAATATGCACTTTAAATTATTAAGAAATTCATGTTCAAATAAGAAATGACACTTTTTACCCAAAATAGTGATCACATGGCCATGTACAATTGTTTGACATTTTAAGGCACGGATTCAGTTATAGACTAATAATTTAAAGAGTTGAAAATGGGCCCTTAAAAGATTTAACTTAAATAGACTTGATAAAGGATGACAATTACCCAAAGAATGAATGAAGCCCATCATATAAACCTCTTACTATACTACTCCCATCATATACCCCACTTAACATTTCTGGCTGAACCAAGTCTAACATGAATAAAATTCAACACAGAATGAATGAAGCCCATCATATACCCCACTTAACATTTCTGGCTGAACCAAGTCTAACATGAATAAATTTCAACACAGGATGAATGATGCTCATTCAAGATGTTGGGGCTTAGGTAACTGTTTAAATAAGGTCAAGCTCATAAACATGTGCTGACCACTGTAATTCTCAAATTTTTAAACATGTCACAAAAGACAATGGTATCTGAATTATTTAAATAAAACATGTGACTGTGCATTTAAGTCAACAGGAGCACCTTACATTAACAACTTTATAGTACTGTAAGAGTACAAAAGTGCCTTTGACAAGTTTATAGAGATGAATTGCAACTTTTGAGACAATGGTCATTTTTGTGTGAATCGCTAGAACATCCCAGTGCACAACTTTGGCAATGTCATTACCACACAATGGTCGCAGAGGTGCACAACTCTGGCAATGTCATGACCACATAATGGTCACAGAGGTGCACAACTTTGGCAATGTCATGACCACATAATGGTCGCAGAGGTGCCCAACTTTGGCAATGTCATGACCAAATAATGATTGCAGAGGCGCACAACTTTGGCAATGTGATGACCACATAATGGTTGCAAAGATGTTCTACAAAATTCTGGGAAATGACTTACTGCAGTATCTCAATACTAGTTTATTATCTACAAAAATATGTCCACAAACTACATTGCCATTAGAGACAAGACCTACTACAACATGTTGTCACTATACTTGAAAACAGCTGTTGATTCTATAAAACACATATTTTGATATAAATTTACTTCTGCAAGATCAAACTACAAGAACAATAACAATATGATATAATTAACCATAATCGGATCAAAAGCTGCCATTCCAGACACAAGTATGCTACTAATCTAACAAACAGTTAAGCTCATCTACTTTTTAATTGCGTAAGTTGCATGTTGACTTAATACAATGTAAGTGGGTCACTAGCAAAGCTTAAGAATCAACCAACTGTGCACAACATAGCAGAGGTAATCTTAACGATCACTTGAGGAGATCTGGTTATTAACACCATTTACGGTCATATGAGTTGACAAGTGTCACCCAATAGGAAAAAGTCAAGATTGTAAATTAAGTTTAGTGTTTTTTTTTGAAATCTAAGACATTAAATGCTCTTCACTTAATGTATAAAAATTTCAACAAATCTAATAATTCATGATTTTCACAAAAGTACCACCTGAAACTTAATTTTCAAATTAAGAGGTCAAGCAGTGGCATTAAATACCAACAGTGAAGTCATTCTTGAGATACTCTGTGCAAAACAAACCAAAATCACTTTACTACTTTTTTCAACAATAATAATCAAATTTCATCAACAGTACTGTTGTATAAATATAAAAATAGTCAAGCAAACTATTCTAAAGGTTTATTTGCCATAATCCCTGGAGAGAATTTTCCACAGATTACATGCTTTTGAAGGGATAAAAATGGAAAAATGAATAATTTGTGTAAAAACCCACACTGCATGTGAACCATGGGAACTCAGTGTAGCAATATGATACGTTGGCATACAAACAGGTGCGGGGTGAGCAGGTTGAGAATTCCTGCAACCTGTCAATGAAAATTTTCCATATTTCAAGACAACTTGTGTCATTAACCCATTTAAGGTTATTATTCTGCTCGTAGAACAAAAACAACTGTCAGAACTGACTCGGTAATTGGATAATATTTGAAGTAATTACATATGATGCACTTCACATCTAAAGACTGACCATTTTCAAGCACAGAAGTGATACTGGGTAGACGAGTTTGGCAACACTAGATGCTGCAATTTTGACAAAACTATTCAGTAAGTTATCAATGTTTCAGGACATACATTCAGTCAAAAAATTAATGCGTTTCAGACAAAGTGTTCAGTTTTTAGCTATTTCCTATAACAAACCCGGTGGCCAAAACTGTCAACTTGAGGTTATGCATAGGCGGATTTAGGAGGAAGGGGGGCCCAGGGGGCCCGGCCCCCCACTTGGCTGCCACAAAAAATAAAGCAGTAAGAGCGTAGGGAAATGTTGAGTTTATTAATTAACCCCGGTAATTAAAAGTATACGGATGAAAAAAGATTTAAATATGTGCAGTTTTAGTGTTGGAGGGGGGGGCTCAAATCCAATTTCAAGTGTCAAATTCTGAACACGACGCATTCGTAACAGAACTATGGCTAAGTATAGGCTCTCCCGCAATATCCCAGGCGACCGGCAGTGGCGCTGCGCACTACGACTCTGTTTCCGTCGTCTGCTCCACTGTGCAATGAAAAAAATTCCTTCATTTTTAAAGAAAATGGAACCTGAGTGACGATGAAAAAACAGAAGCTGCTGGTAAGATGTGAATTTTAATTGAAGCCTTAGTAAATCACTCAGAAACTCGCAATACTCTCTTTGTCAAACCTTATCTTAAGACGATTTCCAAAGCAATCCCGTCATTATTGCCAACACGAAAAACGGATTTGGTCTTTTGGGCATTTGAAGACTATTTTAAATA
>NMRA01000670.1:39842-120865 GCA_002633005.1 Phoronis australis
CAGCTCAGGTTGATCAATTTTAGTTTAATCTTGTCACCACGGTTCTAACATAACCTTCAGCTCAGGTTGATCAATTTTAGTTTAATCTTGTCACCACGGTTCTAACATAACCTTCAGCTCAGGTTGATCAATTTTAGTTTAATCTTGTCACCAAGGTTCTAACATAACCTTCAGCTCAGGTTAATCAATTTTAGTTTAATCTTGTCACCAAGGTTCTAACATAACCTGCAGCTCAGGTTGATCAATTTTAGTTTAATCTTGTCACCACGGTTCTAACATAACCTGCAGCTCAGGTTGATCAATTTTAGTTTAATCTTGTCATTTTTTTAATTCCAACTGAAATTGTTTCAAATTGTAAATCAAATATTAAATTGAGATTCCCATTTCTATTGAAACTTTCTAATTGTGACTTTCTTATTCACCCATCTACAGGCAAAGACACACTACACGCTTACAAAACATTTTTGACATGCAGTTGTAATCCCAAATAAATGTACATGCATAAAATGCACAATTGGTAAAGTAAAATCTTACCAATTTTGGACTAAAATAGTTGCCCTGTTTTCATTTTTCAAAGTCTTCCATCAATGTTGTGGGTGTCAACAACTATGGTACAAATCTTGAACATAGAACAGCATTAATTATCTGCTACATATCTTTAGTGAAAAATAAAATCCCATATGTCTGACACATTGTCTTAAATTAGTGACATCTTACAGTACACAATTTACAGCCTAAAATAGTATAGGCATAGGTATATTGAGTTGGCAACCACCTGTATAGATGCAATTATACATAAGTTTAGTTCCTCAGTGAACATATATGTCTGGTTAATTTCAAGTCACATTAGTACAAAATGATTAGGGATGGCTAAATTATCTACTGAAGCAAGATGACTACACTTAGTCACAAGTTGCATTCTACCAAATAACCTCTCATTAGGGAATACTTGATGAAATACTACTTGTCTATTTTAAGTGTACATTTCTCAAGATAGTGAGTTGGCAGAAATCCATCCAAACCAAATGTTCAGAGATTACCTGAATATAGGGGTGCAACATGTCTGTGTATATATTGGTACTTACTCCAAATAATATATATGATTTTTGTATTTATACTTGTGTGCAACGTTAAACTAATTTTAAAAAATTGCAAAATACATTAATAAACTTTCAATAACGTGATTTTATTCCACCATTCACTTTGTATGATGATTTGTCCCTATGGCTGTGGTTAAAGGTACTACTAAAAAGTTATATTTTTAAAAAATTTCCAATTTTGGTATCCTGGATCCCTGACAAGATATTTTTGGGCTTGGCAGGGGTAATTAGTCCATATAGTCTCTTCGAATTTTGTTAATGGTAGAACATCATGGGTGTTATTCACAGACAATAGGCTTTTTGAAATTGACATGCAAGGTCAGAGAAAGTAGCTCCATGAGAAGCCTGCTCTTAGTCACAATAATGTCCCAGTTGGACTGTGTAGGTAATCAGGGTTTAACAAAGGGTTTATGGTTAAGCTTGAGAGGATAATTGTTTCACTACACCCTATGGATTTTGAATAGCCAAGCCCTGAATGAAGACCTCTGACCCAGAGAAACTATCACCACCACTGCAACAACTGGACTAATTGTTTTAACACAACATTTTGGTTAAAAAGTTTTGATCAGAGCCTACATGATCAACATGTTCAGGTAGTAGTAGGAGTGTACCAAAGGTCTCCCATCAAGTATAGGTCAGGACAGTATTAGACAGTAAAGGGCTGGTTTAAAGTTTGACATATACACTACAATCAGGAGAAAGGACAAAAATACTCAAGAAAATGTGTGACAGGTTATGTTCTGCAGAAGGGAACATCTGACATCCAACACTTAACTGTTGCAAAAGCAATTTTCATTTGAGTCTCTAGTGAGCAAGACTCAGGTCGAGTTTACAAATGCAAAAGGCAATTTATTTTGATTGCAGGACTTTTTGCCTGAATCCCTAGATTATCCCAGAGCACAGCAATGATGCAATGACAAAGAATTTTTCAAGAAGTGCTATGAAACACCAATGTCTTTAATCTCCATCCAGATCATAACTGGAGATGATGCTGAACATTATCAACCAAGTATCCTATTGTAAACAAGCGATATAGCATGCTTCATTATGCTGATGCTTTTACCAAAAATGCATATTTGTCAACAATCATAGTGGCATCACTGATTAAATATGGAGATTAAGAGATCAGGCACACATGTACAACTGATCCAATAGATAAATATTTAAGTCTTATAATTCAGTCCACTGACCAATAGTACATGTATACCAAGACACGCTTTTGACAAGATACCTTCCAAAAGCTCCTAAGTTGCTAGGATGAAATTTATTGTGAACACTATGTCTATACTGCAGCTGCTCCAGAACATGAAATGCGCTTTTATACTGATCTTCGTTCCAGATTTTCATTTTTTCAACCATGACAAAGCAGACAATGCTATGATGACTGCTGAACATCAACTTTAAACACAATTGTTTGGCTAAATGAAGCTGTTAAACAGAGATTATCATCAATTAACAATTACCTTGGATTAAAGTAATACCTAGGTGTGTACTGTCAGTTATCACCTGTAATAATTACTGACCAGGTGCTGGCACTATCATAGGATCGCGGTACACGGTGAGATAAAAGTATCCAACCATACACAGCTCCATTTGAAGTAGTACTTGAGGGCAAACTATTGCTAGTTAGCTTTAAAACAAGGCAAAGTTTGTACACAACAAGAAAATGAGTGAGAGACTATGTCAAATTGACACCATGTTCGAATGGACTAATTTTGCAATTTAATTTGGTATCTTATTCCTGCAGACTAACAATAAATATAACTTTTATGATTAAATCACATTTCCACTGATCATTTAAAGTTAGAAAACTAACATAATTAGCACAAATATTATCGTTATTTTTATTCTTATAGCATAACCGTTGCACAAAAAAGTCTATTTTTTAACAAAACAGGGACTAATTGACAACTTAATATCAAATCCTATTTTAACAGACTACCTATGGCTCACACACATAAATAAATGAAGGTATCTTATTCAAATAATATTTATGTTGGTACGAAAAAGGAATAACGGTTATAAACGATTTGTATGTGACGGAAAAACTGTTGATTATGATTATTTGAGGAATGGTATGGGCATTAAAACTATGTTCAATATTGCAGTGTTAGAACGAAATTGCAAAAATTTCAGATAAAAAGTATTGGAGAACTTAATAAGGTTGACTGACTACTGACTGCCCAGCTTTTCCCTCTATGTTAGATTGTATTTGGAAAGGTAATAGGTATATTACAGCGATTTTCAATGATATTACTCAAGTGGCAAAAGCTAAATTGAATTGGACTGCAGAATGTAATTTGCCAAAGAAGTCTGTATCTATTACCTCATTGTGTAATAAAGGATACTAAACTTTGATGGTTACAGTTAACGATTGTTAATAGATTTATATCAACAAATACTTTTCTCAGAAAAATTAATTAAAGAGAAAGCGACCAATGCAGAAACACTCGCTCACATGTATCATGGGAATGTGATGTCGTGCGACATTTCTGTAATGATTTTGAACTTTGGTATCCGGAACCCTCAGCCAAAATCTCAAGTAAGTCTGGACACTACCCTGACAGAACCCCAATCCACTGCTGCAGTTGATGGAGTGATGGGTGTAAATACACAGCCCGCCCACAACAGTTGAGGTTCACTACAGGAACTTCCTATAGGCAGTTCAGCTCCGCCTCAAACGGAACTGAATCTGAAGAATCGGTGATTGAACGGCTGCACAACACAATTTCTACTTAAAAATAAGAGAACTGTTCGGTTGCCGGCCAAAAATTCCAAACCAAAATACTGAACTGAACTCAATGGTTCAATTCTACAAAGTGGACTTATTGATACCCCAGACAGGAAAAACTGAATGTAACAGTTTACCTGAATACAAACTATACAGGCAGAAAATTTTAGCTTATACCCTGTAGCAAAATAGACACCATATCAGAAGATCATGTGATAATCAAGTGACACTGACGTTTGTTCAAACCTGCAAATATGAAGCTGAAGGTAAGGCTTACTGTTTAAAACATGTTGCACTATTTCAGTAATGAAACTATAATCTTGAGACATCACCTTGCACACATGCGATGGTGATTAAATTTTGCCACAGTCACAAAAACTGATTTGTGAAAAAGGAAAGTTAACACTTCTTGACCCAATAAAGATTATAATGTGGAAGGAATGGAGCTCATAGGTGTTATTTGTGGTTTTAACATCTGCGAATCTTCCAAGCTGCATTTTGCCCTGTTTACCTGGTTGAAAATGAAAATCGATTTAGAAATTTTACTCTGATAAATTGGTCTCACAATATTCCTTATCGTGACAGGATTCCGTTTCTGTTACCATCAATAACAATGAAATCACCAGTGACTCAAGGTAACTCATGACAACTGAATCAGTTTATTAGGGTTGGCCTCCTAATAAACTGATTCAACAGCATGCTTGAGTCACTGGTGATTTTGATGTCATTGTAAGTAACAGAAGCAGAATCTTGTCATAGTAAGGAATATTATGACACCAATTTTTGAGAGTAAAAGGCTTTATTCAATTTTATTTTTCTACCCAACTAAACAAGACGAAATTCACCTTTAAGGTTTAAGCTAGCCTTTTTTACCCACTGAACACTGGCAGGTTTCAAAGTAACTTCATCAAAATTGATAATTTTTGCAATATACATTTTGTAGAATGATTATCTTGAAACTTCACAAGTCATATAAAACACTCAGAGTCCAGTTGTCAGCCAGACAAACTAATGCATCTCTTTATGATTTGTTAAAACAGGGTGCTACATCAGCAGTCAGGCTATCAACCCTAAAAAAGCTCATCACCACAATCTGTCTAATGTGTTCTTCATCACCAATGTCATCTGCATCATTACTAGAGACAGTGATTAGAGGCCAAAACAAAGAGGCTAGCACACAGACGCCGTCTGAAGGGATATTTAGTAATGGACAATGTGACCCAAGGCAACAAGGATTGTGTCAAACAGCTTACGCCTCCGTTGGATGTACATACGTGGTAACAGTAATGTGCCCATGTCTGTGTCCATCAGGCGATGCCACTACTAGCAATGTAATATTGCATGCCCATACGACTGAAGAATCAGAAGGACTACAGTCAATCTGTCAAAATGTTATCAGAGAGCATGGCTGCACCAGTCCACTCATTTCCTATGTTTGTTCTTCCTTTTGCCAATCAACTGCTAGCCAGGATCATATAACTATGGTATCCCCTCCTAAGGACACAACACCTTTACATCACCACAGTATGACAACATTCACTGGTACACCTTTGTATGTTACTATCAACTCTTCAAAAGCAGGACAAGTTACCAAATCCCCAAGCACGCACATTGTGAAAAGAACAGCAACAGGAAAGCAGCAAGAATCTGCAACAACACCCAGTGCAAGGGACACAACAGTGGAATACCAGCATACGCAGATGACAACTGTAAAGTCATCGGTTCATTCAACAAGAGAACAGTCTACAAAGATAACACAACCACGGAATTCACAAGAAACTACAAATACTCAGAGTACAACGCAACAAGCAACAGAAAGCCAGGAAACAACAGTGAAACCATTGGCAACTAATGCTACCACAACTGCAGAAAATTTTTTAACATCTGAAATGTTGACAACAGAGATGGGAACACATATTCAAGTAATCACTACATCACCAAAAGAAGAAATCCAAACAAGCAAAAATACACCAAAAACAGTGACTCCAAACCATCCCGGTGAAACATGGACGCCAATGGCCTTAGATAACGTATCTTACTTCTGGACATCACATAGCTCTCCAACAGCAGGCAATATGTCAGTGGCAAACCCATCACAAGACCTCTTAGATCAAGGTAAGTTTCTCTCAATGTAGTACAAGTGGTCTATGGTAACCCACATCATGATGAACAGCCACGTGTTTTGTCATGTTCTAGGTACTGCATAAACAATTGTTTAAAACTTGCCTAGTCACTTAAGAAAATGTCCTAAAGGGAACCCCAATGCCTCTCAAGTTAACAATGTGGAGAATGCCCAACTTATAGAAAAAATGATAATAAGTATTTCAAAACTGATTATTAAATAAGTCCAAAGCCATGTGGAAACTTGAAGGTATTTGAAGGTAATTATTTTATTTTCCATATAGATTTGGCCCAGATGCTGTTCTTTGCCACCTGTGTATTTCTTGTGGCTACTCTGCTGGCCTGTGGTGTCTACGTCACTATCAGGTACATAGAATAACACCTACATCTATTCCATCAACTTCATGTAGTTGTTCCTGTAGGGCGCCAAATTCAAAAGTAGAATAGCCTATTTTTCATTTTCTACATGAAAGGTTGAAACTTGTTGTTTTACCTTCATTGTTAAAAATAATGGAATTTTGTTACCTAACAACAAAGAAAAAGTTTTTGCTGATGGTCTGGCCAATAAAAACTACTGTATGAATAGAACTGAGCAAAATTACACAATGTGAGCGAGCAACCTCATACTAAGGCTACCAAACAACAGATGACCAAGTAAGAATCACAGCTGCCATAATGTCACAACATTTTATTACCTGTTATGCAGACTTTTTATAAAAAAACTAATGTGTGATATAAGGAGTCAATAGTAAAAAATCATTGTAAATTTGCTTAATATGGTTTCTATTAACAGGAAGCTGAGGCAGGCTGAGGCGTCAAACATGGAAAATACTACCGTCCTATTCAAGAACAATAGTAGCGCAAGAGACAGTGGGGAGGTACGGATAATGGCCTTTACAAACGATGTGTACAGCGACACAGTAAAGGAAGGAAGCAGGAATAAGACATTGAAGGCAGACCAAAAGATAACGGATAATATTTATGAAGATAAGAACAGAAATAANGAATCACAGCTGCCATAATGTCACAACATTTTATTCCCTGTTATGCAGACTTTTTATAAAAAAACTAATGTGTGATATAAGGAGTCAATAGTAAAAAATAATCGTAAATTTGCTTAATATGGTTTCTATTAACAGGAAGCTGAGGCAGGCTGAGGCGTCAAACATGGAAAATACTACCGTCCTATTCAAGAACAATAGTAGCGCAAGAGACAGTGGGGAGGTACGGATAATGGCCTTTACAAACGATGTGTACAGCGACACAGTAAAGGAAGGAAGCAGGAATAAGACATTGAAGGCAGACCAAAAGATAACGGATAATATTTATGAAGATAAGAACAGAAATAACAACAGGAAGCAAATGGCAAAGAGCAATGCACACAAGGTGGCATCAAATGAAAACATTCTGCATGAAAAGAAGAAAAATTTGGACTCAGAAAACATAAGCAGCTGTTACATTCAACCATACGAAAAGTGGAGTCTACAAACTACCGCACAATTTCCAGAGGCTCCATCTCATACAAAAAAGAACACCGCTTCAAAATCAGAAGATGGGACCGAGGGAAGTTCTTGTTCGGAGTCCATATACGCAAATGACAAAGAGGCAGATTGCAGTAATGAAGAACGGGTATTGAGTTATAGTGTTGAGCAATTGGAAAAACAATCAGATAAAAACTTTACATGTGTCAACAAGTTTAGGACCAGTAAGGCAACCAAAGTACCTCATCGAAACTTCAAAAAAATCCAAGAAGATGAAGAGAACAACCTAAATAAAGCAACGGATGCCGTAGGTCTTTATGATTATCCAGTCATAGACCTGCACACAACCACACCATCAGCATGTGGTGGAAAAGAGCAATGTACTACCAAGGGCAGAGGGGAAAGCAGCTCTAGTTATGCCTATGTCTACATAGGCAATGATGCCTACATGGGCACAGACCAAGACTGGTCAGAAGTGAGCAATCCACCAGTAATGTGCAGCCATACACTGAACAGTCAAGTACAGAGACAAAAGTGCTCCAACGAGTACACGTATGTTGTCCATTATGGTAGCAGGAATCCATCTTGGCAAACGAGGCATTCACCAACTGATTCACACAAGCAAGAACACAACACTCCATTGTATTCCCAACCAACTGCCAGAGACCAGTATGATGATGCCCAACCAAGAGCTTCACAGAGACAAGTATCTGGAGGTACTGAAGACCAACATTGCAGGCAAGTGCAGCTCCCAAAAAGAAAGCTACATCAGCAAACTTGGCTTCGTTCAATACTGAGAAGCTTCACAGCTAAACGGCAGAAACTGAACTTGGCAAGATTCAATAGTGACACTAACAGTCGCGCACCAACAGGTCCCACAATGACCTTGCAACATGACATCACAAAGGACAAAAGGAGAAGAAACCATGACTACTGTCACAGTAGAAGAAACCCAGCCAGGTTATCTGAAGTCTATACTACCCTGAAGAACTCTCCTGACTTGTCTGACAACAATGACTACATATACATCTACAGTGATGCCACTATCGACAAATGCGGCCAGATCAAGAACGGACCATCATGGCTGCCTCAGCAGACTTATTTACCACTGATGAGTCAAGTTGAGTGGGAAGAGTTTGTGAAAGCAGGCTATTCCTACGCAGATTTTAGAAGCAACGCTCATAGAATTAAATTACCATCACATTACATATCAATGAACAGTGAGTCTGATGGTAAAGGCAGGCCATCCACATATTTAGGTTATGAAGAGCCATGTGGTTGTCAAGGCAGCACCTGCTGTCTGGATGCAGGTTTCCATGGAAACAATATAGTTCCACAGAATTGCTACCAGGATGGAACCACCTTGAACAGCTCCATACATTTAAGGGACAGTACCCTATCTGGATACCAAGATGCTGCCAGTCTCCCAACAGCAGCTGCAATGAGCAATGGCATTAGTAAACCCTTTGAAGACACCCATTCACCGCACAGTACTTCCATTGATGGGAACAGTGCAGCTTGGAGCTCACACTACCTCTGCGGCCATTCAAATATGAGAAATGGAAAAGCACCAAGTATGAAATGCTTTGGATATGATGATGGCAAGAGTCTAGATGCCAACCTGTCTACTAACATATGCACTTTATCAGGCTATGATGATGGCAAGAGTCTAGATGCCAACCTGTCTACTAACATATGCACTTTATCAGGCTATGATGATGGCAAGAGTCTAGATGCCAACCTGTCTACTAACATATGCACTTTATCAGGCTATGATGATGGCAAGAGTCTAAATGCCAACCTGTCTACTAACATATGTACTTTATCAGGCTATGATGATGGCAAGACTCTAGATGCCAACCTGTCTACTAACATATGCACTTTATCAGGCTATGATGATGCCTAAGCATGAAAGAGGTTCATGACTAAATTTAATGACTGGTACAAAGATGAATAACAGTAATGACCTAAAAGTTATTTATTTTCCTCTAGCATGACAATAACATGTCACATAAAACAATAGAATATACATCATTTACAAAAAAATAACAAATCACTAGTAAAAAAGTGCCGTGTTTTCCTATGGATGTAATTTAATAAACTTTATGAACATTTGGAAATTGAGATTTTTTTAACAAATTTTTGACTAACTATGTAATTTTTGGTAGCATGATCAACAGATCAATGTTACAATTTTCCAACTGAATGTTTCCCAAAAAACAGAAAACACTGTTATCTTGTCCACATTAAAATTTACATGATACGTTTGTTTTAATTTAACCACTCAGCAAACAGGAGCCAGAAACAAGACCACAATCCCAAAATAGATGGAGAAAAGTTTCACTGTATTCACCACAGAAAGAGCATAATATTTTTAATTTTATGCAAATAATTATTGGTTGGCAATATTCTGTGAATTGAGCGGAACTGAAACCAAGGCAATCTTGTATCTTTTGTACAATTAAAGGGGAGTTTATTTACTTTTCTCCACCATGTATCAGGGTCAATAAAATTTACATTATTTATAACACAGTTTATATCTATCTCAGATGACCACTTGTTTTTATATTTACAAGCTGTCTGAAGTGACTATACTAAGGTGTGATAAATATTTACTGCATGTGATTTATTATGCAAAATTTTATAAATATAACTTGCAAAATTATGTTGTCTTGTCTATTCTTAAGACCCTTGTAGGCTGCAAAGGTTGCACTTCTTAATCCATAGAATTCTAGTATTGGAGGTTGAAAGTTATAACTGTTACAGAGTTCTTCGTATGACACAAAAGAACCTTCAGCATTAAACAAATCACACACAAGATAGACAGATCTTGTAGAAAATAGATTTTCTATTGATTTTAATCTTTGAATTATACCACAGGGAAGAGTAAATAATATTTTCATTTTTGTCACACATTTGAAACAGGAGCACAACTACGCTTCAAACTTCCTTCCAGAACAGATTAACAGTTCCTTCAGCTATTTTTTTAAGGAAAGCGTCTCCCATTTTAAAAAAGTTATCAACTTTACAACCCAAAACTGCCTCTACAAGGTCACGTATGGTATTTGAGGTGAATATTACAAGAACCCACGATATTTTCAAAGACTTAATAAAAAAAACTAACGTGAACCATTTTTAAACCACCATGATCCTGGTTTTGTACAATATTATTTCAGCTAACTCTGTCATTCTTCACATTCCAAATGAAGCCAAAGAAAACTCACTCATGCCAGTGGAGGGTCTAGGGAGGGATTGAAGCAAATGACCAATCTTGGGCAATAAAAGTGTCTTAACCACGGTTATTTTACCTAAATGAGTAAGAATTCTTCTTGACCAAGAGCCCACCATTTTCTTAATTTCCAAAAGCCTGCCACTATAATTAATATCTGGCATTGTACGATAATCAGTGG
Source organism: Phoronis australis (assembly GCA_002633005.1). Classification (NCBI taxonomy): domain Eukaryota; kingdom Metazoa; phylum Phoronida; family Phoronidae; genus Phoronis; species Phoronis australis. Next base: position 50,686 of record NMRA01000670.1, read on the forward strand.
AGAAATAAATTCCCCAAAACATAAAAGGTTTGTTAGTCCATAACAGGTTTTCACTGACACAAAGTTTTTCATCAGTCTTTTTTGAACCAATCCAAACACATCTTGTTTTCTCGATATTTGGCTTCAAACCAGAAAATTTCACAAGTTGGCCAATAAAATCCAAGATGATCTAAGAGATAATTCAGAGCCGTCCAAAATTAAACAAGTGTGGTTGGCGTACTGTATCAGTTTAAACTCAGAAACACCTATCCTGACCCCAGTGATGTCACCATCCTGTCGAATTAAATTACCCAATATATCTACACATAATAAAAAGATAAGGAGAAATGGGGTCTCCTTGACGACAGCCTCTCCCCATTTCAAAAAACTCCATGTTGGACACAAAGACAAGATTTGTTGTAGACTTTTGACCGTGTCAGTGAATCTCGGGCCAAAGTTAAAGTATGATAATGCCTTGAGCATGAAAGACCAGGAATTTAACTGAGTCGAAAGCTTTTTAAAAATCGAACATTAAGAGGAGTTAGGGAAAGGCTTTGCAGACTAAAAATTGAGTTACATCATACAAAATTCTTATGTTTTCCCTAATATATCTGCCTTTCATGAAAACTTGTTGGTTCTCGAGCATAAAGGGCCCGAGGACGCTTTTAAGGCGCCCTGCAATACAACCAGACAAAAGTTTGTAAGTAATATTCAATAGTGAAATTGAACGCCAATTTTTAATAAAATCTCTTGGTTTATTTTCTTTTGGTATTTCTGAGATAATACCCTGTTTTTGCGTTGTATATAATTCTCCTTTATTAATACCTTCTTCAAAAGATCGGAACAAATAATATTTAAGATCTGGCCAAAAAAACTTTAAAAACTCTACTGTAAAGCCATCCGGGCCAGGACTTTTGTTGTTTTTTAAATCTTTCATGAATTTCCTCCTAAGTGATAAAGTTTTCTTCAAGTTCGACTGGGTTAGACTGGTTCAATTTTAGGTATTCGGCAGGATGGCATCAACAAGGTCGCGGTCTTTCACAGGAGTATAAATTTTTATAAAAAGAAGTGATCTCCAAGAGGATAGCGGATTGATCCTTGATAACAGCATTATTGGAGCTTAGTACCTTAGTTACATTCTTATTCACAAAATTTCATTTTTTCTAATGCACAAAAATATTTTGTTGGTCTTTCGCTGTTTTCGACTCAATTAGCTCTTGATCTGACAATTACTCCATACACAAATTCTCTGAGATAATCCTAATATGCTGACTCCTTATTTTCCAACAGAACAGCAATTTCAGGATCGTCACTCTCATTGAACCTATCTTGTAAGGACATTAACTGCTCTTCCAAGTGTTTTCCTTTTCTATTTTTTATAGATACAATATGGAATAGTTACCATTCGAACATTTAACAACGTCTCCAAAAACAAATGATCAGATACATAAAACTGAAGTCAATTTCTTGTATTTTGTTCAAATCGTATACTAGAAGAGCATATTGTTTTTTCGTACACAAAATCATATTCTTGACAACTTTATATATTCTTTGTCTTTTAGAAGCAAGTTATTAAATTTCTAAAACCCCGGTCCTTTTTTGAACGTAGTTAATTGTATAGTTACGACGACGTTGTTATGGTCCGATCAGTAGCCCAACTTTATTTCCACATTTTCGATAAGCGAGATTAATTGTTGGGTAACAAGAAAATAATCTAGCCAAGCTTTTTTAAATGAATTTGTCCTGGGCCATGTAAATTTTTCACTGAGGGATGATAAGCACGCCATGGGTCGGTCAGATCAAGAGCCACCTTCATCTCCAGCATCTGGTCACGCACTTTAGGGTTATTTACGGAGATATAATTATGACAATCAAGGTGAAAACCTTGGACCAAATAAAAATCGCCACAAACAATAACAAAATCATTATAGTAACTGGCGATTTTCTGTGAAATGTCATTACAAAAATTAGAGCTATCTTTGTTTGGTCCATAAATATTCACCAACACAATACAGACAGTTATTTGCTACACGCTCTAAAATTAGGAGATTTCCTTCAGTATCCGAAGCAAAAGATAGAACTTTAAATTCAAAACTAGAAGGATTATTGCCACAGTGTGACAATAATGGACTCTGCGCATGCGTAATACCTACACATACCAGAATTGTTATGGGAAGTTATTGACAACAACCCGTTTACCAATATGAAAAATAATTCCATAAGACTATAGGAGAAATTACATGTTGACAATATCATGACCTTTGAGCCTTGCTTGGTGCATTACCAGCCCTGATGAGGGAATGAATGTAAATTTGATGAAAAGTGCTTTGGTGCTAAGAATCAGAGATGTCTTAAATTAAGCACTTAAGAACACAAGATAAATGAAGTGGTCAAAATTTCAGAAGAAAAGTGCACCTTATGACTCCATGGTTGCTCCAAATGACCTGAAACCTTAGAATTCAAACTCAAGAGGATTTACTAAGCAGATGTGTAAATTTGAAGTGTCTAGCTCAAAACCTTAGTTTGCACAAGTTTCAATAACATGAACAAATTTTGTTGATACATATGTTCTGGATGAAATCTCAAAAAAGCAAATACCGTTGTCTAAATTAACATTTCCCTTCACAAAATTTCACCTTTTTCATAAAATGTTCTCAATTTTCTTAATAGCCTCTCGTGCAAAAGTGGAACATTCATATCCAAACAGCATTTTGAAGAGTAGTGCACAGAGCATGGTGACAGAAAGTTTCACCTGAATCTGATCAGTCATTTCTGGATTTTATGCAAGCCCTGCAGAAAACCAATGGTCACTGAAGGTCAACTGTTTGCAAATTGATGAAAACTCTGGTGATACTGAACTTCAAGCTAAAATATTAATAAACAATCTAGCACATCTAGAAACAATTAAGATTTTATTCTATCAGATTTCTTGGCAAAAATAAGTATTAAGACTTATAATTCCATCTCATTATTCGAATAGCTTGGACCATTGTGGAAAGAAAACAAATGAAATTGCTGGTGCAAGGTTGTCACCCTTAGAGATTTTTACTTATAAGTTATAATCTAGGTGGTCCCCTTGCTGGTATTGTTGCGACACTGCCGATAAAATTAATGTTTTAACCATCGGTTTTTAGGAAAACATTTATTCAAATCCCACTGGCATTTTTTTCCATTAATATGGAGTGTTTTCACGATTCGAAAGTACTGAATCGGGTCTACAGACTCCAGAATGTTAAGGGCCTTTCATACTAACGTCGACGCGGCGATGTTTTGGGGGAGTTACTGTCAGTATAAACGCTTAACTTCGGTCTTAGATTGAAGTTAACAGTGCCAGTTAACTTCGCACTAAACAGATGGATTTAAGAGCGGAGTGTGGACGCTGCGGTGCAGTATAAACGGTCAACTTCAGTCTTATCGAAGTTATCGCCAGGTGCCACTGTTATTGTCAACATTTACAGGGTAGTGCCATCGCTAAGTGCTTATATTTTGCTCTAACAATGACCAATCAGTTTGAAAGTAAGTTTTATGTTAATTAGCACGTGTAAATGTTCCCAAATTGTCACATTGAAAAAAATCTTAGCGTGCAGCGCTACCTTGCGATAACTTCGCTGACGACAGCGTCACTTACCGTTTACTTCGATGTTCATTAACTGCGGAAGTCAGTATGAACGGTCTAGTTAACTTCTCAAAATAAGCGATGACACTCCATTCAGACAGGAGTCAAGTCAATATGAAAGGGCCTTTAGTGGGTCTCACTTTTACACCCTCCCATAACATACAAGAGAAGCCTTGACAGCCATTAACACCACACTACTTTTAAATCTTGGGAAATTACCTTTTGACCAATATTACAACTAGCAAATAGACAGAAAAACCTTTACTGAACTTACTTGAGAAAATAAATTAAGGTTCCTACTAATGTCGTATGGTACTACTTTTTGATCATTTTGGGAATATCTTCAGTAATGATACCGCTACCATAATAATAAACAATAAGTGACATAGTTTAATCTTGATTTACTCTGATCACCGCTGCATCTCCTTAAATTCCTAAACATGGCAAAACCTTGCCAATTTTTTAAAAAATAATTGTCAGAATTGCCAATTTCAGGGCACTTAACATTGTTGAGAATGGCCACAAGTCATTGTCCGATCGTTGAGCAATGATACAAGGTGTTTGGCATCATTAATGAAAATGAGAAAATAAAAAATCACATGTCTGTCATATTGTGCACTTAATTTTATGAGATTTTACCTAGTTGTAACTTAGGTTTTGCTTACAAATAACCCAGGGTTGTCCAACTTTGTTTCATTACTTGTAATCTCAGTTTGTTGTGAACACTGAATCAGGTATTTACAATTGAGAAATCAAACATCAATATTATTTCAGGAAGGTGCCCTGTGTCTCTGGCACATAAAATTTTCCATGCCTAAACATTTCCACTAAACGAGATAACATCAAACTCAGCTCATGATGAAAGGGATACCTCCTTGCTGCTCTATTCATTGGTCATTTGCGACCTTAATTGGCTTCGCTCATGCGGATACGATCAGCTGATTACAGTTTAGTTTAGCAGACTGTGTACTTTTTAAGGAGAGCGTCTTTTACGTAGTTTTGACCATAATACTTGAAAAGAGGATCGAAAAAATATCGATACAACTTTGAATTTTTCAAATCGGCCCAGTATTAGTGATTTTGCAATACAACAACACTCACGATTACTTTCATTCGGTGCGCATGAACACAAAAAATAGGACTTAAGCTAGGATAGTATAAATGTCGACCTACTTGTTGGAGTATTTAGATTTTGGAACATATGCATTGTTTATTACAGCTATTACAAGCTCAAAAACGAGATCGTTAAATTTCATTGTCACCATGTCAAATCGGAGCAGCAGCAAATTTTGTTCTAAAAGTTGGTTTGTTGGTATTAAAATACAAAAGTAATGAAAGCAGTTTCAATAATTTGTTTTGACATGTACGCAACCTCGTGGAAGAACAGTTGATCGAGGAATCGGCGAAAAAAGAAACTGGGTCAATAAGTGATGCAATATTTCATAGCGCCGAGAGCCGAGTAAAAGATCGCATCACAACTTTAGCGGCAGAATAACGTTAGAACCTCAATTTTTCCAAAAGCCACGGTAAATAATTTAGTTTACTCAAGGAAGAGTGTGGTTTTTAATGACACTAACTTTGTGTCACATTTTTCTAGGTTAGTTTTTTACCCGCATCAGTGCAAAGCTGTATGTTTAGTATACAGCTTTGCACTAAATGTTATGTGAAACTGCAAGATGTTTTTTGTTGCTCGTATGGATTGTTGCCATTTTTTGCTTTGTTTCCAGAACCAGGATGGAGGAAATGAAACCATTGCAATTTGAATTTTATTGTTTGCATAATCCAGAAAATCAGAGGTTTTTTAAAGGCTTTGGACCAAAGACTAGCAGAAGATGCTCACTCTCTCAAAATTGCCCTGGAAGTATCAACTATTCCATGCCAGCATTATTTAACTTGTCTTGGCTAATTATCATTTTATGGACTGGGCATCTAGTAGTTCCATAGGTGGCACATCAGCCAATTATACATGCATGCTGAGTGACAATAGAAGCCTGATAAGAGTGAAGGTGGATAAATAAGGTGTTCCCAAAGTTTCCTGCTGTGTTGGATATGTTTGGATATGCAATACACAGCAATTACCTGATATGGGTCAAAAGTGTGATAAAGTTTATCTTAAAAACTATGCATTACAGACAGATTCTAACATTGCAGAGCAGCAAATCGAAACTAACGCCAACCACAACAAGAACAACTTTAGCAACACCAGATATAGAATATTGTAATATCCAGATCCCAATTCTGAATTCATACGTTTAGTTTAATTCAAATGCACTTTCCACTTGAATTTAACTGAACAGAAGTTCAAAAAGCGACTGAATATTCACAATGTAATGACAGAGAACAAATAATCCTGATGAAAAGTCACTGTCTCACCACTGTAACATAAGATGATAGCATATGAATAGCTCAACAGTGAATTTCTTACTATTGACCCAAGAAGGTCATCGCCCCACTCAATGATTACCTGCATGGAAGTGCGAGCGGGGTGCAAAACAAGCAAAAATAGCTGAGAGTGGTGTGCAACGTTAAATATTTGACTGACCAGATGAAGGCAGGTAAAAAACAGGTATGACAACAATCAAATGGCAGTAGTTGCGAGAATACTTTCATCAACTCAAAATTATAGAACAGTTCAGGTAAGTCATTCAAATATGTACCTTAGGGATCACTAATGAACCTTTAAAAAGTTTAATATAAAAAGTCAACAAAAGCACAAAAAGATTAGAAATCTGTTATGACCAAATGAAAGTCTAATTTCAATATCACAGGAACCTAAACTGTAAGCCATAGTCTTCAAATTGTGTTCTTGTGTCCCAACTTTTGATACATCATGAAAATGATCAACAAAATACTATTGTATATTTCATTTAAAAAGTAGAATTTTTACCTCTGTCAGAAACAAGGACAAGCAGCAAATACAAGCTGAATATTTTAATGCTACAAAACACATTGTAGAAACAATGACAAACAGTTGCCTTTAATGTTGACATAGTAATTATTATTCCTGCAATTTTTTTACCACTTTTGGTCTCAAACTGCACAGGAATACTGTCAGAAAACCAGCGATTCTCCTAAACCTGAATGCGAGAAATATTCACCACTGTTACATGAGAATTTTCAAACCAAAGACTTTCCCACCTTTTTTGCAAATTATTTTCAGTTTGTTATTTTTTAATTGATATTTATTTTTGGAGGTATATACAATGCCAAAGCCAAACAGGTGGAAACTCGCTTATGATGATGTACTCAGAGTAAACTGCCGTTCTCTCATGCCTCCAGTATGTAAACTACAAAATTAGTTCATGTCAATAATTGGCTTATCTTAAAATCCAACTGATGCCTGGTCACAGGTAACTGCCCAAATTATGTTGCTCACCCAGCAGAATATGGCAACATTACACAAACGTCACATTTTTTGTCCGATTTTCAAACTTCAAAAACCTATATACATATACTTTTCATAAATTATTCAAATATCCCATCAAAAAAACTAAACGAAAATGTAAAAAAATATTGTCAACCCCAGTGTATATACGATTGGTCTGACTATTTAAAGAGCGACAACATCAGCCACCTGGGGTGATGTAATTAGCTACAACATGGTGTCTTTGATCAATGCCAGTAGATTTCGAGGTTCACAAACTGGTCCAGTTGCCCAATCTCATCGGGCGCGAGTTTCAACATAAGATTCTTTTCATGTGAACCCTTTACACCAGCTTCGGTAATTAACGCAGTATCAGAGGCCTATGTGTTGGTCATTGAAGTTATCATACGGTGCCCATCCAAAACCATTATGCAAGTGTAAGAAACCTATATGTGATAGGATCACTGAAATGAAACGCTAGTACCGTATTCGCCCTAATAAGCGCCAATGCTCCTATAGCGCCCCCACGCGTTTTCAGAGTTTTGCTAAAACAAGTGCCCAGTCCATGAACGCCGTGTACATGCGAAAAATGCCTGACCTACAGTTCTAAAATTATACAGTAACGTCTTCAATTTATGAATAAGTCCTGAAAAAATCATTGTGCGCGGAATTTGAAGACCACGAGCCTCGCCACTATGTCAGTATTTAGCCATGACTATACACTTCAAACTTCTGCCGTGCTTCAAAAAGAACACAAGTTTTGCTGATCTTGCGAGGGACGTATCCTATTATGGTCTGGCCTTTCAGAACAGACAGCATACTTGTCAAAGGGATTGTATTGTCTTTCCCGTACAGATCTTCTCCCTCAACAGGAATCCAAATCCCTTTGTACAAGTGAAAACCGCGAATCAAAGACTAATAAAAACATGACCATTGTTCAGTTAAAAGCACGTGGCTAGGAAGCGCGCGCTACATTAAAAAATCTGTCATCGATGATTAATTAGTCTTCGGAAACTATCTATTCCTGAAATGGGTAGCATAGCATCGGCAAGAAATAAATACTGGCACTTATTTCCGAAAGTTTCTAATACCGTAAAAACGTTTGCGCTATTTTTAAGGGGAAATTATTAAATTAGTCGTAATTAGTGTTTTTGAAGTCAAAATGACCCACTGATAGTGAACACTCTGAATCTCCCGAAAAATAAATGTTAGACTGTCACGCATCCAGTTCACTCCACGACTCAATGACATTGGCCTTACAGAGACAATTATCGAACGTTTTTTAGCTGATGAGACCAACAACTACTAAATAAAACACCTTTTGCTTTACTGCTTGTGTTAATTTCCTTAGTTACAATGCACACCTAGATCCTTAAATCGTGTTTACTCTTGCAAATGAACTCTGATGACATGCACGCGCTCACTCTCTCACACAATACGCAGACGAACTTCAAAACAAACATCACGTGACAACAACATGTGTGTTCGTCCAGAGATTTTTCTCGTGTTGCGGAGTACGATCTAGCGCAGATTTGGACTTGATATGCAGTTAATTCCGACTCCACGGGAACTTAAAAATCTTAGGGACGCTATTTTGAAAACTGAAGGATTTCGGGTAATATGTTGAGTTGAAAGTATATTTTTACTCAAGAATTGAAAGTTGACCTATCGGCGATTGCGAGGCAGCGACGTATCAGTCGGCGAGTTTTCGCACTGTGATTTTCTGAAATACGCTCGTAATTTAACAACAAAGTTTGATAGCAGTGCACTGCAATTTTGTAGAAACTCTGTCATAGGTTACCTGATGAGACACACAGCGCGTTAATTTGATGAATTCTACCTTATGATTTCACCTCTTCGGAGACCGGATTTCAACCCCTTTTGGGCTATAATAAGCGCCCCCTGTTCCTGAAGCGAGGTTTTCAAAGCGCCCTGGGCGCTTATTAGGGCGAATACAGTATTAGAAGAATGAAGAACGCTTCAAAAATATTATCAAATAATACCTGCCGATAATACAGATGACTATGAGTGAGGTGGTACTGCAAGACTACTTTCCAAAGAGGTCACGACTGCAAGGGCATCACTGCTAAAGTACAACAAACAGCATTGGCGCTAGCGTCGTTCCTATTACTGAATAATGAAATTGAATAGGCCACAATTTTTCGTGAACCAGAATGTCCCAGGGGATGCAATTAATTTCTCAATGAAACAAACCTCAGACATCACAACTTGCTTATTTTCGTATTCAGTGAGTTTTACAACTTTGTCAGCTGCGAAACGTTATGTACAGTTCTCGAAAACGCTCTTCGTTCTGGCTTTCCCTGGTAGTGCAACTGCGAGGAAAACTCCTACAATATAATTGGTCAACCCAGTCTCGCGAGACATCACCAATCAACACATAGTGACCAGAGGGTAATTCATGAGATTCATAGCAGTCAACCAGATTAAAGAAGAAGTTTCGTTGGTTGATCCAAAGTTTATGATTACTCCCTGTGAAAAATGCCATGTTGTTTACAACTACTTTAATTTTAGCAGCAGTGCGTGAAGTTCGCAGTTTCAGAGGGAGCAATTCAGGTATTTTACACAGCCAATATCATCTATAGTTTCCGTTATGCTTGACATGCGTATTTGACATACCATACTCAATCATGTCGCCGGCTATCCAAATTGAAGAATCGTTTTAGAAACCGAGAGATGCTCCAGATACAGACGTTGACCCAGATTCTGGTATGACAAATAATTCAGGTTTGGATCGTGGTAATAACGCAACCCAGTCAACGAAACAAATACTCGTGAAATGAGCGGCGGAACTTTCAAAGCACGTGATTTTGACGACAACATTAGACAGCGACATTCTTACGAATAGTCATTCTAAACTTGAGAACATAGATGGTTCTGAACAAGAAGAATGAGTTTGTGACAATTCTGAACATATTGGGAATGGTATAGTTGCAAACATTTGAAAATCCAGTTTTCTAGAAATATTGGTTTCCACAAGCCTAATGTTCTCCCATCCAAGTAAATGAAAATGTACTTGAATAGGTTTGTTTTCTCTACCTAATTACATATTCAAGACGGTGGACGAAACCGTATGTTGTGCACTCTACCTAATTACATACATGGTGGATCAGAAACCGTACTTGTATGTTGTGCAATTCCTGCAAGAATTCCGGTTGTGTAGTTTTAATATTGGATGTTCTTTTTGATGCCAAATTCGGACGCACATTGCGAGGGTATTGACTAAAAGAATGAAGTGCAAGACACGAGTCTGAGAGAAAACATAGATAGGCTCAAATGTCAAGACCATGTATGATAAAAATGAGACTCGCTTTACCAAACACTTCACTCAGACTGTCTACTTACTTTAAGACAGGACATTGTTGCTGAAAACTTTGCCTCTACTAGTAGTTAAACTTTTTGGACGTTGACATCACTAGTATGAAAATGGTAAAATGTTTTCGCGTACAGTTGCAAAATGTTTGTGTGGACTTCTGTTTTGAAGTCATTGAATAAACAAATTGTCAATACATGCTTTCGGATGGGTAGATGGCACCGCAGCCACAGCGGTACTGGCGGACTGTCGGTGCTAGCAGGAACAAAGCGCGTTTGGTCATTTTTTTTTGAAAATTTGCACTTCCAGTTTTGGAATCCTGTGTAAACACCCTTCTGTCAGGTTTACTGTGTTGCATGTCTGAACTAAAGTGAAATGTCTACGCATTTGTTTTCGCAAAATATACTTCATTTTGGATTAGTAAATTATTGTAAGTGTTGATACTATATGAAATAAGGAAGGATAGCGAGCTTAAACGTAGATTTTCAGTGATTTTGTCACACAGCCTTTTTTGATTGCTGTACTTCATAGCAGGTGTGAATATTGATTCCAAATGTACATGCTTCACTAACTAACATTCATGATCAGAGTAACAACTGGATTAATGAATATTTGTGAATTCATAATTGTTCGCTTATTCTTCGTTTGCCACTACATAGTATATATATTGCAGTCTTCTGGTTTTTAGTGTTGTTTCTTCCATTTTTGTTATGGGGATTTCAAACGCAATGAGCATGGGGACTCATAAAATTTGAAAAAGACTCAAAAACAATTAAAAAAGTCATAAAAATTTGCAAAGCCATGGAGTCCCAAGGACTTGGTGGCTAACAATTCTAGCACCAACCCTTATAAATAACAAAAAACGAGAGCGCTCGGAGGAGCGACACTTGGCGAAATTACGCGAAAACAGGACGATGCGGAGGACAACGACGACAACCATGACGATAAAGACGGAGATTATGAACAACACGATAACATTCGTGTGACTAGTGAACAAATCAGTAAGAAATACCCTGCAGTCTTGTTCACGCACCCGGTAAACTGGCAAGTGTGAGAGCGCTCGGAGGAGCGACACTTGGCGAAATTACGCGAAAACAGGACGATGGGGAGGATGACGATGACGATCATGACGACTAGTGAGAAACGAAAAATATCTTATGAAAGCCCGTTTAAAACTCTATTGAACTGTACACATTTCTGATCGATTAATATACATGGCAAGAAAATCCTGGCACACAAAACTATTAGCAAAAAACGCTAAATTTGACAATTTTCTCCCCGAAATAACCACTTCCCTGCAAGTGCTAGAAAAAAGTCTGACTACAGATTCAGAATGCTCGTCCTCACTGGATTCTAACTATGTGGTCATAGTAAGCCTCTTACCAGCTACTTTTTTGGCAAATTTGATCTGTCTGACAACCACCTGAAATCGCCTAGGGACTAGAAAATGCTCCGTGGCCGCGGCCTGACTGTTCAGTGCTACCTACAGTCTTGAGCGACAATAGGCAAAATTAACGACGATGATGATTGTTATGATGAAGGTGGCGATGGTGAACAGCATCATAACATTCATACGACGAACTTAGATATCATAAATTAGTAAGAAATAAGCTACAGTCTTGTTCAAATAAACTAAACCAACATCAATGCAGTAAGAGCGCTCAACAAAGGAACAGCGCTATCAGAAAATCTCAAATAATTTAAAAAGTAGACGTCCTAGCGAAAAATGGAAAACATCTTCTGAAAGCCCGTTCCAAACTCTATCTAAATTGATAGTTTCACAACATTCCATAATTTTTTCGAAAAAATTGAAATTTTGTATTTTTTTTAAATTCAAATTCCAATAACTCGAAAACGGTAAGTCTGAGAAAACTGTTATCACAGTACTTTTGAAAGAGCATACTTCAAGGAATCCACATGCAAAAATTCACGTCATTTGCTCTTCCCGTTAAAAATGCGATAGCAGAACGATTGAAAATGGGTGAAAATGCGCCAGAGCAGCCATCTTGAAAGTGACTTTCAGTTAAACAAAATTTTATAAAAGCTGATTAATTGCAAGAAACACGTGACCAGTTTGAAAGCGATAGGTTCGCCAATGCGCCCTCTACAGGAAAAAACGTTTTTGACCAGATATCGAGGTGCGCATGCGCCATCGTCAATATTTCCGCCATCTTTAACGGAAGTCAACCTTTTTCAGCATGGTTGTAGTACATGTGTTCTACAATAATCGTACCAAGTTTCAGCTCTGTACGTCACAAAATGCGGCCTCTATGACCATTTGAATGCGAAATCGGAAACAAAATGGCTGCCATGTCCACCATTTTGAAACCGATCACGACCAAAAACAATAGGCTTCCAGCACTTTTTGATCTACACGTTGTGTGCAAATTTCGTGCGAATCGGGCGAAAATTGCGACCTGTAGAGTGCGAACAACAAAAAAAACTTGATGGCAGAGCAACACACTTGGCGGAATTCTGGGAATTCCGCCAAGTAATAACAAAAAAATTTTTGTAAATAAGAATGATCACCATCACTTGGTTACTGTGTTCATATAGAGTACTACCCTACAGAGTCACATACAGACTCAGCATCTTGATTCTGTAAGGCATCTACATGAGACTTGGTATTGTATTTCCAATTAAAACACCTGTCAAACATTTCCGCTTCATAGAAAAATTATGCTGCGTCATTTATTTTTTTCAGAGTATGGAAACGACAGATATAAATGCAACAACTGTTGGTGTGGACACATTACATCATACAGGTAAGACAATTGTTTTACAATTGTTCAGCAATCACACACTATACAGATAGCAGTGAGCAAAATAATAGCACTAAAATCTTCTTATAGTAAAATCTCGCCAATTCAAATGCTTCTAGCAGTTTTGCGAATGCCAACACTTCCCAAAACATCGTCTAATGGTAGCTATGATATAGAACTTACTAAAATTACAACCATTAATTAGAGGGCATTGCTCATCATTCAAAATACAAATGAAATAATGAAATTTCTCTTGTGCACCAATTATTGCATCCTTAATTGATCAGACACACAAATAGTAATGTTGTTCCTATACATCAAAGAGGTTGGTCATCATTTTGGGATAAAATGAACTTAGTTTACATGATTAAATTTAAAATATAGAATTTTCAGAAATATAAAAATCGCAACATGGACAATCTGTTGCTATAGTACAATTACAAAAAACTTTTGCCATATTACCAATGAACTTGTAGCATTTAACAGCGGTAACTAGGGAAGTTGTGGCCTAATTGTGATCATCGGAAGTGTCCATAGCAGCTCTGCTGTCCACAAAAAGTTAGATCAGTTCATGATAAGTACCATGGGTTGGGGCTGGCAGGCCTTGTACATATTTATTGACAAAGTACAAGTTTCAGTTAAACCAGCCAGGCTTCTAAGAATGCGACATGTTTGTGTTTACCAATACCAGTCAAAGGTCACAATTGTACCCATTCACCAATGGAAATGACCTCATTCTTGGAAATGGTAAATTGGAAAATAATGTAGTCAGCTGACTGCTCTATCAGTCCCAACTTTGTTTACCAAACAATCAACATAAAGTCCTTATTCACACTCTATCATGCCTTCATGGCTTTTTTAATCTTGATGACTGAAAAATGGCCATATGAAATTTGACACAAATTAATTTAATTAAAAACTACATTCTACATTGAGTAAACTTAATTTAGCTACTGGTACTAAAAACTGTCATTTTACCTTTATACTGCTGGAAAATTTTTGGAGCAATCCTAGTTCATTGACTTTCAGAACCATAAAATAGATCACCTATTGACCAATACCAAGTTTTTCTCTCATTCTTCAATGCAACTGTTTTTCTTCCACAAAGTTGCACGTACATGTGTTATTGTCACAACAAATTAACAGATGGTTTCATTTTGTCATTAGTATTTCTGAGCAATAAATTTCGTTTTAGTGAATGATGTTGCAAAAAATCAGCAAATGGCTCATAGGCGTGTCACGAGCATACTGATTTCAAGTTGACCATAAGGCTTTTCTTAGTAACAAATGCCACAAAACTTTGCAAGAAAGTGATGACAACGAACATGGTGAGTGTGGGTTGACTCCCAGATTTTGCCTGCACCCATCCAGTCATTAAATCTACATAGCTTCCATGACAACTGATGTTGCAGAACAACTTGGGCAGAGTGAAATTTCGAGGTCTATGTGAAGTTAATACCCAGCTGTTGCTAGCTATCTTTTGATGGTCAAGTCTTCATAGCCAGCTGGTTAGCTAGGTACAGGCATGGTCATTCTGAAGATTGGTCCTATCCACAGCCTTTTGTCTTGTCATAATGAAAGGATCATCAATTTCAATAGCTTTCTTGGTCACGTGAGTTTCATGATTTTCATGGTCCTTGAGAATCAATTTTGTTCACTATGTTCTGATTACAGGCACTCTCACAGGAATGGTTCTGGGCATTCTGTCTTTTGTTCTACTATGCATACTACTGATCATTGTACTGGTCAAAACGTAAGTGATATTGTTATTTGTTCGCCTACTTTCCATATGGCTACCACATTTTGTCAAACGAATCATCAACAATGAGGAAATTAATAAGAAAATGCTAATGAAGTGTACTATAACATAAATTAGTTAACACTTAGTAGAACAGCTAGAGCTTGAAAAATAAAAAAATGGCAAATATTTCTAGAGAAAAAGCTGCACTCCATATACTTTACAGTTACTATAGGATTTTTATATCGTAGCAAATCTTGGTGAAATTCAGTCACTTTATTGCCCCAAGTTTATTGCCCCTCTATTACTGGGAATCTAATGCAGGTTGTGTGACCTATTGTCCTGCTCTGCAGCAAATAACTGACTTTCAGGGAACTACTTTCTCAGGTCAAGAGATCATTCACAACTGTTGCTATTATGGTGAGACAACTAACTTGCATACTACAAAGGGTAGAGAATCGTGATAATTTCTGGTGAACAACCTCGCCAGGAAGCATGTGCTTTAAATGAATTTTTTGCAAAATTCCAAATTTTTTTTCTGAAAATAGAAAGATTCTAGAAGTTTCTACTTACCACAAAGAAACAATGATGCAAGAATATCAAGGCATGGCCAAATTTCATTTCATATATAAATTCAGAACAGATATGAACAGATCTCAAAATCAGTTTTTTAAATGTCCTTTTAATTTCATGCGGCTTTTCAGATGAAAACAGACATTTTCATAAAAACCATTAATTACAGCCTCAATTTTTGACAGTATCTTATTAAAAATCTAGCCAGTTTTGTCTGGAGAATAACGTTGATAGCATAGTGTCTGTTTCATTTGAGCCGAGACTGTTAACCTGTTTTTGAGATACCATGTTGGCAAAACTTCTAGTTTCATCATTCATAACATTAACTTTAAACCTGGAGGCGAAGGTTAATATCGAAATTAAGTACTGCATGGACAGCTAAACCAATGATGGGCAGGCAAACTTAAAATGCGATATTTGATTGCCAATCACAAGAGAAAGACACAAGCTGGTTAGTTTTAAAATATTTTATTTAAAGAAAACCATTTTTACAAACATAATACACTTTCTGAGCAAAAGTGGGGTTTATAACAGAGTCAAAGCATTACTTTCCAAATCACTGTGAAGACAGGATATACACAAAGTAATAAAAGTGTGTAATACTGGTTAAAATCCCTTCTTAACATTAATTACAGCCAGCCACTCAGGGAAAGTCACTGGGGAAAATTATCTCTTACCTGATTTTGTATACCTGTCTCTATTGTGCCCACATTGACTTTCATAATAAAGGGCTATTGTGGAGATATTTACACTGTAGGCTTGGGTGACAATAAGCATACCTCTGCCAGTTACTAAAGACCAAGCCACACTACCAGGGAAAGCACTACTTTCAGCCTAGCTTAGATATCTAAGCCTATTTCAGTTGGCATTGTTTTATACCTGTAAATATAACTCTTCATTTCGCTCTGATAGCATGAGGCACGCTTATCCTAAATAAAAGAAGAAGGCGGGTGTTGAAAGTTTAAACATTTGAAATGTACATAGCAAAAGGATGTTTTAGGAATACCATTCATAGTAGGGCAACAAAAGAACATTAATTTTTAAACTTTGTTTGGTGTCTTACAGTGCAAAGGCCATGTATTCTTATAGTGTTAAACTTCTTTTTGAATTCAAATTCGTACGCCACATGATGCATCATCTCAGAGTCGAGTCTCAGAACTTCCAATAACAGAGAAATCACTGGTATGAATTAAGGATACTCCAGAAAAAAATAATCCGTAGGACCAGTCTACAGTCAGATTGTACAGTTCTCTGTTCCCCCGTTAGTAGATTTAATCAATCGCGAGTAACAGCGCAGTTCACTTTCAGGCATAACTACATTTTGAACTTACCCGGGCCAGCATTAGTAAACAACATTTTGCTTCTCCTTACATGAAACTTTGTAGAATATCCTTAAATGATTGAAAGTGAGGTATTCACCAAGATGGAGTTGAAAAGTATTATTACAGTATTTTCCTTAACTCAGACTCTGAGGATACATCTAGACAACATTATTTTTCGTTATCATGTTCGTACTTGGATGAATTCTCAATTCTAGTGATTGGTTTTCTATAAACTCGTAGAAAACGATAATGGATTTGGATTTAAATCTTGTATTTGCATATTCTGTGACTCAAAACGCACCACTTGGGTACTGATCACAGTTGTCAACAAAACAATCTAACCAACAAATCTAAAACACGGTTTCAATACATATCATACAAAGATAATCATACTGTAAAAATTTCCGAACTTAGGACAGTCTACCGAATGTCGGACACCTACATGTATATCCAACCCCAAACAGATTTTTTGATTCTGAAATTTGGGAAACAGTCGAATTTGACATTCACCGCTCATTTCTGAACTTTCGGACACGTCAATTTTAACAGCAATGGCCATTATTCTCACATTTCGGACTGTGCACTTTTCCGCATAATCAGGACGTAAATCTAGAAGTTCGTCAAGCAAATTAAATTGCTGCCGACGTAATGTATTGACTGATGTTGCAGTCTACAGTTATCGAGGTGGATCGCGTTTCCTTGACTGTCCAAACATTTGCCAAGCTTGAATGCGGTTTCAATACGCAAATANCGAAGTCAATTATCCTCGCTCGTGACTCGATGAATAGAGCAGCTTGGCGGCATCCCTTTGACCATGAGCCGAGCGCGTCTCAGCCAAGGTGGATAAATACGGTCTACTTCAATTTTCCATACCCCGCCGTTTACCTTAAACACCGGGGTTACAACCAATTTTATTTAGTGGGAATGTTCATAGCATGTTACCCGGGCCAGCATTAGTAAACAACATTTTGCTTCTCCTTACATGAAACTTTGTAGAATATCCTTAAATGATTGAAAGTGAGGTATTCACCAAGATGGAGTTGAGAAGTATTATTACAGTATTTTCCTTAACTCAGACTCTGAGGATACATCTAGACAACATTATTTTTCGTTATCATGTTCGTACTTGGACGAATTCTCAATTCTAGTGATTGGTTTTCTATAAACTCGTAGAAAACGATAATGGATTTGGATTTAAATCTTGTATTTGCATATTCTGTGACTCAAAACGCACCACTTGGGTACTGATCACAGTTGTCAACAAAACAATCTAACCAACAAATCTAAAACACGGTTTCAATACATATCATACAAAGATAATCATACTGTAAAAATTTCCGAACTTAGGACAGTCTACCGAATGTCGGACACCTACATGTATATCCAACCCCAAACAGATTTTTTGATTCTGAAATTTGGGAAACAGTCGAATTTGACATTCACCGCTCATTTCTGAACTTTCGGACACGTCAATTTTAACAGCAATGGCCATTATTCTCACATTTCGGACTGTGCACTTTTCCGCATAATCAGGACGTAAATCTAGAAGTTCGTCAAGCAAATTAAATTGCTGCCGACGTAATGTATTGACTGATGTTGCAGTCTACAGTTATCGAGGTGGATCGCGTTTCCTTGACTGTCCAAACATTTGCCAAGCTTGAATGCGGTTTCAATACGCAAATAAACTGTATAATCTCCGACTTTCGCGTAATCGCCACTGTATCACGCTGTGTACTTTTATTAACAGCTAATTAATAAGCACCAGTGATGAGACTGATGTTCTGTGACCAAGTCCGATTTCAGATTCACAGCTTCAATTTTTTTTCTGTGAACCTGCAGCCTTGACTACCTTCCTCCCGGTGCCCCGACCTTTGCTTTGCCATGCACCGAATTGCCAAAACGATGTTGTTCAGTATCAAGTAAAACAAATTTTGCACAATGCAAAAATCCACGTCCTAGTTTGTCATGCAGTATACGTTGAAATGTTCACGTTTTAGATATATCTTGGTCTCCCAACGCACATTCCATTTTCTAGCCTATTTTCTATTCTACACAAAATGTTTCGTCTCTCTCGCACTAAGGTTAAGAATTTTGAAACCATCTAAAGCAGTGTGTGAACCTATTAATCTTTAGTCAAAGTTGCTCCGTTTCCTCCTGTCCCGTCACTTTCATGGATCATTTGACCACCCATGATGGCGCGTGATTTGTAAAACGACAACCTGGGCCTGTAGCAAAGATCAATCTTAATCTGCCTACAAGCATGAAATATAAATTGAATTCATTCACAAGTGGAGGGCATTGCTATTGGGCTGGAGTGAACATGGGACAGATAAAATACCAACAGCAGTACCGGGAACGTAAGGGCCGAGGTTATCAGGACGAACCGCTTTTATGTTAAAGCATAATTAGCATCTAAGTAGCTAACGCACTTGTAACCGGCTACGTGAACAGTCACTTGCGCGTGGTGGTGTTTTGCGATTAGAACTATTCGTAGGTGCATTCAAATTGTTTACTAACAGACTGGGTGCGGGTTCCAGAAACCATTACCCTACCTATCTGATAACAACCATTGTTAGACTGACTGGGTTAAACATCATCGTATCAAAATGAACAATAAATATATTGAAATAGTAAAAATGAAATAAAAACAACTTACGCCTTTGTTGCTCTTGCCGTGGAAGTGGCTTTCGTTTGACGAAACTGTACTCGCCACCGGCACTGGGCCGGCCTGGGAAGCCGTGTACAGCGTACAACGTAGCGATCAGGTGTGACGACCTCGTCGTCGATCACAACATCTGTTCCTCTGACGGCAGCTCGACAACCGCCCTGCATTTTCTCGCTGCACTTAAACACTGCCAAAGTAGCCGTCTATTCGAAAATCATCAAGTTAGGAAATGCCCGAACACGTTGCACGACGAAAACACACTTTCGTCGAATCACTACCGTAATTTATGCGTGGTTGGAATAGTTTCAAAAATTATGCCAACGTAACGAAACGTGCTACATTATTCGATACAAAGCGACAAAAATCGTTTCAAAGATCTTTGAAACACACGTTTTGCTATTTTTTAAAACTTTTCGAACAGAATGAACTGAACGTGGCAAAACGTGTAGATAAATATTCATATGTCTTTGCGCTTAGGGTCAGAGCCGAAGTACTTTGAAAAAGGCCTCTAACAAAGAACAAATTAAAAAGTGTAAGGTATGGTTTTGCAGTATTTTTCGTCACAAAATTTTTTTAAAAATATCAAACGTGACCTCCAACAAAAAGTTGAGAAGTGTTTTTGCAACTAAAAACAACTAGGCTGACGTAATTAAGTTTTATGACCTGATGTAATTGACAGTGTACTGACACATCACACAGTGGGGATAGTTACGTAAGGAGATTTTATGCTGATAAGTCCACTGAAATCGTTTGTGCACTACCAGACACTTCGCTTTGTAAAACGCAGTGCTTTCGAGCTTTACTTCACCAGGCTTTGCTGCGATATATCCACAAACAGGACCTTCCCCAATTAAAGAAAGGCCCATAGGCCCGATATCTGAAGTGACTATCAACATTTTTCTAAAGTTGGTCGTTTTTTCTAAAAAATGTCAGCAAGCAATCCAAGGCTCTGCTATTCATAACCTACGTGGGCTAATAAAACAGTTATCTTCTCAAACAGGACCATAAACCCTTCTTAAGCAGTGTTTTAAGTTACACAGTCCATCTAGAATAGTTATGTGACTAAGAACAGGGTTCACAAGAACTACTTTCATAGACCTTGTATGTCAATTTCAAAAGGCCTATTGTGTGTGAAGGATATTCATGATTTACAACTATGAACATCCATGATTTACATCCATAATAAAACTCTAAGCTGGTATGTGCACTGTGCCACATGGGACACATTTTCCATTCATGGACCCTTTTTAAGATTATAAGCACCCACTCATATTTAGGGTACAGGAAAGATAACATTATACCATTCTCAAAACACAGGCACTGGGGGTTCTATTGGAAAATCCCTGCACTATCCCTTTACAAATCTGTGTGCATAAACAAATGATCATGACAAGCCGTGTTTAAGAAAAAAATTCACCCATTGATTGAATGTGATAACATTAAATCAAAATGCTCCTTAGAGTTGACCTTCTGTTTAGACCCAATAACACTGCAATTCTTCAGTTATTTAGCATACAATTGAAATTATATTTAGTTAAAATTCTCAAAATAGATTACTATAGGAATATTTTAGTCTATTACAAGCATGGTTTGCAATGTACAGACCTCATAAAACAACATTTCCTAAATTTCCCATTGCAGTATTTGTAAAAAGGCAATCAGCCATCTGAAAATGGAAAATTACCATTTTGGGAATGCATGAAGTAAGAAAGAATGCCCATACAAAGGTCATTTCTGCACAATGAGTTACCCTAGAGCAAGTTACACTTAAGAGCAATTGCCCCACATCAGATAATCATGCATACTACACAACCGACAATCCTATGACACAACAGAATGTCCTTCAAAACATGCAGATGTCTTACAAAATGCAACTTGATTATTTGCAATTTCCTTTTGGGATGTTGAACTGTCTTCTGGTCATTGAATATAAGCAGACGGTTTAAATCCGGTCAATGGTAAAATGTAAGGATGTTAAGATTAGAAGTCAAGGCCATAAAGCAAAGCACCAGAATTAAAGTAACATGTGACCACACTGCCACTAGGGCTCCAGTCACTCTAGAACTATCCTCAATAACATAAGTTGCCAAATATACTTTCCAAATCGCTTCAATGCAAATAGCATCGACACCACTTTTAAACCAAAAAACAACTTGTTCCAAAATGTAGCTTGTTCCAAGGTAAACTGGTAGTCCAACAAATAAGATCAGCATTTTGTATGGCAATAACATGCCCATTACTCACTTTATTATTGGTAAGAGAATAGTAACCTGCTTAATTTCATATTCACCAACTTAATACATGTATGCTAGCATTTTGATAATTTTGCAGGTGAAAGACGAGGGATTAGTTTTCAAGGTTAATAACACTCGTACTCTGGCCAGACCAGTACAACAGCTAATAAACAGGTGTTAAGTTTTCAAAAGATGAAAAATTCTTTGGAGGAAACCAGACAGAATATAACTCTATCTGAAAATTAGCCAATTATTTTTGCAAGTGAATTTACTAAATTTTGAAAAGAAGATATCTTATCAACTTA
The DNA here is from genome assembly GCA_002633005.1 of Phoronis australis. Lineage (NCBI taxonomy): Eukaryota > Metazoa > Phoronida > Phoronidae > Phoronis > Phoronis australis. The sequence continues at coordinate 72,575 of NMRA01000670.1, forward strand.
ATTCTGAGAACTACCTCTACTTTCATTACTTTCATGACCTTGAAACCCAAGGTCAATTTCATTCTAGGAGGTTTAATGCATCTGACATTTTCACACGACTGAGCAAACAGACTGACAGCATAACGATAAAAACAACTACAAAAAATATGAGCCTATGCTTTTTACGTACAAGCCATATATGTTTGAATTTTTTTTTGTCCAGTTGTTCTTTTATGGGATATTTTCATAATAAATGGAATGCAGACTACCTAAGGCTCATTAAATAATGACAGGCAAAATCACTGCAAATCTAAGCCTGCATGAAGAACAAAGTGCGCCGAGTCCAAACAAAAAACATAACAACAAGCTGCCAGTTGTGGATAATTAGTTTCTGTAAGTCTGATACTGTGGGATATTTGTTTGTTAATAAATGAACATGAATATTTACAGGAGACATAATAAGTTAACACGATCGGTGTCCAAACAGAATCTGGTAGAGGAGAATCGGGCGTTCGTGGGAGATGAAGATATAAAAGTACGCTACAAACATGAACACAAAGCAGAGGTCACTAACTGTAATGAAACAGAGACCAGGCCAACAAGACAACAGAAGCACGAAAGGAAGCAGCGATTTTGATGACAGCAGCACCGTTTACATAATAAGAGATGTATGGAAAATTAAAAAAGATCATCTTCTTGTTTACTGGCTGCTGGGATAACACTAAAAATAACTACGGAAAAGATTTCCAAGAATATGCCGATTCTTGCATAGTGTAGGAACTTCGGAATCATATTTAAATTTTTGTATTTCGTGTTATTTAATTGGGTGTTAAGACAGGCAGATGTCCGGACACATTAGTTGCCCAAGAACCAACATGTTCCTGTGCAGTGGCTGTGGACTAAATGTTCAAGTGTTAGGTGTGTGACTGAAGGGGCAGTGAGAATTTAAGTTTTCAGGGTGACAACTCTTCAGAGTAATAGTTTTTTCCGGGTCAGCTTTTTCCACATGTAAGGCACCCATGTGAAGAGACCTGAGGGGCGTCACTCGAAGAGACTTACCGTATTCGCCCTAATAACCACCCAGGGCACTTAGAAAAATTCGTTTCAGGAGGGGCGCTTATTATAACCCAAGGCGGTTGAAACAAGGTCTCCGAAACGAGTGAAATCGGAAGCTAAGATTCATCATATTTATGCTCTGTGACGTATCTGTAACCTATGACAGGTTTTCTACAAAATTGTAATGCATTGCTATCAAACTTTGTTGTTAAATTACGGTTATTTACAGAAAATTGAGCTGAAATCCTAGGGTGAAAACTTGCCGACTGACTGCCTCGCAATTGTCGACATGGCGACCTGAATACTTGAATAAAAATATAGATTTGACTAAAGCAAATTACTTGAAATCCTCCTTAAGTTTTCCAATAAGCGTCCCTAAGATATTTAAGTTCCCGTGGAGTCGGGATTAAGGTTAAGTACAAATCTGTGGTTAAGAACACGAGAGAAATCTCTGGATGAACACACATATTGTTGTCAAGTGACGTCTGTTTCGAAGTTCATCTGCGGTGTGTGAGTAAGAGAGCGTGTGCGTGTCACTAGAGTTAATTTGCCAGAGTAAATGCAAGCTAGATGTGCATTGTACCCAAAGAAATTAGCACAAGCAGCACGCCTAAAGCAGAACGTGTTTCATTTAGCACTTGCCAGTCTCGTTAGGGCCCATATTAGTCGTGGTGTGGCTGGATGCGTATGTGACTATCTGACAGTTGACTTTTCAGTGTAAAGGTGTGTAAGCATTCACTGTCAGTGGTCATTTTATCGGATATTTGGCTTAAAAACACCAATTATGATTAATCAAAAAATCCCTCTTAAAAATTACGCAGACCTTTTTATAGTATTAGAAACTGTTGGAAATAAGAGCCAATATTCATTTTTTGCTGATGCTATGCTACCCGTTCCATAAATGGATTGTTCCCGACTAATGTCTTTGGTCGGACAGGTACATGTATGTAGCGCGCGCTTCCTGGCCACGTGCTTTTAAAACTGACCAAGTTTTTTATTAGTCTTCGAACTATTCGCAGTTTTCACATGTACAAAGAAATTTGGATTCCTCTTAAGGCGGGAAATATCTACAGTACAATCCCGTTGACAAATACACTACGTCTGATCTGAAAGGGCAGACCATAGTGGGACACATTCCTTGCAAGCTCAGCAAAACTTTTGTATTCGTTTTGAAGCACGGCAGAAGTTTTAAGTGTATAGTCACAGCTGAACACTGACATAGCGGCGAGGCTCGTGGTCTACAAATTCTGCGCACAATTTTTTTTCAGGACTGCCAGACATTACTGACAAATTGAAGACTTTACTGTACTCTGAATTTCAGGACTGCAAATAAGGCATTTTTCACACGTACACGTTCATGGGCTGGGCGCTTATTTTAGCAAAGTTTGAAAACGGGTGGGGGGCGCTTTATATAGGGGCATGGGCAGTTATTAGGGCAAATACGGTAACTGGTTTTCGGCTGGACACAAAAATCAGAAATCCGACTATGGATAGCCAAAAGTTAATTGTTTTGTCTTCAGCATTTCTCAAAACGTTTTGTCAAAGTCAACCCATTTTTGTCTTTTGTCTTTAAGTAAATATAGCCTTAGCCTGATTTTTTAGTCATGACTAAAATGTGACTGATATGTGACTAAATAATTATTCATGACTAGACTGTGACTAGGATATCTTAGAATATTTGATGGTGTGACTAAAATGTGACTAACATATGACTAAATAATAGTCGTGACTAAAATATGACTAGAACATCTTAGAGTGTGTGATGGTATGTCTAAAATAAGATGTTTATATGGATGTGACAAAAATGTGACTAAAATATCTTTGCTTTGTTTGGATGTGTCTGAATTATGACCTAATTTTTGGAGTTGATTGCCCGATTTCAAATTTCACAAATACCGCGGTTTTCCATGAGCTGAGATTTTTAACTTATAACTTGAAAAACAATACAAACTTTGAATTTAGATATCAAACTGCCTCCAAGATTTAGTTTTTGATATCCTATTGTACAAAACGATTTGGTAGTTACGAACAGTAGCAAGAACCATTTTCAAGTAAGTCGCTACATTTTTGTGCATGTCATATTATTCATTTCTTAATACATTTTGTCCAATCTGATTTTGTAGCAGTTGGTGTTTCAGTGCCGTACAGACTTCATGGAAAAATTTATGACTAAACCTCTAGTCATGACTGGATCATTAGTCAGTGACTAGAGTTCTAGTAAGTTCATTTGTATAAATGGGGTGTGACTAAACCTCTAGTCAGTGACTAAAGCTCACTTCATAACTAGATCATTAGTCAGTTGCTAAAGCTCTAGTCAGTTCATTTGAATAATTGGGACATGACTAAAACTCAAGTCAGCAACTAAACAGCCTGAAATTCTAGTCACTGAAGCATTAGTCACCGACTACAGTGTTACTGCCACAACTATGGGTTTTTAGTAATGACTACAGTTTTAAACATGTTCCAATTACGCAAATGAACCGACTAAAATGTGACTAAACCGATTCAAATATATCATGGACAAACTTTAGTCACATTTTAGTCATGACTAAAATGAATTTTTATATGTGACAAAAATGAGACTAAAACATGAATAAACCATGACTAACAAAGGGTAAGGGAAAATACAAAGCCACGACAGATTCTTCAAGAAATAGGCCACAGGTGTCGACTGGAGAAAGAAGTACTTATCAACTAAGCACTTGTGCAGCTGATAAAGCTAACATGTGCCACTGTCCTTCTGCTAAATACGCAGTGTCATTTTATTCTTACCTGAGGTCCACCTTGACCCTCAGGTTTGTCAGCAGTTCAGGGACAAGTTTCACAGAGACAAACCTCCATCTGGACACAGCTTAGTTTTTCTTAGGACACAGTTTAGTTTTTATTAGGAAATCACAGAAACAGAGCAGCTCCCTCAAACTTTTGTAGTGTATTCATAGGTCAAACAATACAAGGTCACCTAGAAATGTGCATTCCCAAATTTGTTGACAAGGCAATTTAAGTAGTATTAGCCAAGAGCTTGCTTAGTTACATATATAAAGGTGTCATCACTTTGAAGCTACATTTTCTTAATCTTGAGCTTATGTACGACCTTTTCAACGCAGTCTGTACATTTAGCCAAATATGCACACAACTAGATAATTTAACTCAGAGCAAAAGTGCATTTCTGACGGTAGAAATTACGTATAATTTGATTTTTTACTTTATGCCAATCGATCATGTAACTTTGCATTTTTAGGAAAATATAGCGAGAAAGAAAGCAACATTCATAACAAAACATGGTCAATAACATGACCAAATATGGTATGATATAAATGTTTGAGATAAAATATCAAAAATGCTGTCACAGTTTTTCTTTATAAACTGTTCATCAAAATCAGTTCCATTTTTGATTACACCTCATGCAAAAGCGGAGTATTTTCAAAAAAATTCCTAACAGGATTATGGAGGATAGTGTATGAAGCCATTTGTGAGGTACGATGTTCTGAAGCCAAAATTGGACATTTTCAAGGACCCTTCATAACCTTAATGTGTTTATATTTGCTCAAAACTTATAGCCATTTTACACTGGCTCTCCACAACCACAAGAGGGAGAAACATCCAAAAACTTGACTGGAAACACACACAAACAATCAACATCATTTTGAAAAGCTCCACATGTATGCCGAGGGCAATTTCTGTGGGTCCTAGTGTGGAAATGCAGTTACTTCAGGTGCACGTGTAATACACAACTTATCTAAGTCATGACAGATGACTATGTGTAGCAACAAGAATGAAAAGCTATGATCAACAATGTGCGCTGATTATGATGAATAAAAAGAAACGTCAGCGCAAGTTAATAGACACCCAAGCGTCTGCACGCATAACAGTCGCGACAGAAACGTGTGCTTGACAACAAGTGTAAGGCAGCGGCTAGAAAAATCAATGAGATGGTTGACTTCAAGTCACCAGTTGTCTAGAACGCAGAGGACACAAGAGATGATGTGAAAGAATGAGCAGTAGCAACAGGTAAGACAACATCGGAGTGAAAATGTTGACTTTAAACGAGAAGGGCAACTTCAAGGAAAATTCATTCTGATTTTCCAAGTGTCCAATGATATACTTTGATATTACATAACCAGGTAACAATGAATATTTCCATAGATAAGGTGGAAGATAGCCGGTGAATTCTAGTAAAATTGATTATATAAATGAAACACAGTATTCATATGCCATAGCCATCATAATATTTCATGTGTTAAGCTGACTAATCATTATGATCATTTCTATGTAGATTAAGAATTAAGAAATTTTTTTTTAAATTCTAAGAAAAATAAAGCACCATTATCAAGACCAAAATTTTGCGGCACACAAGATTTAATTTTTTGTAACGTCACGTAAATCGAACACGTAACATCAATTATTTTTCAATTAAGGTTAATAACTAAAACAATGGACTCAGCTGTAGAGCATGAGCACATTCAACACTGTCACGTGTTCATTGAAATACCTGACTCAGGTGCTGGTGAGAGTTACCATAACTACCTTCTCAGAAAGTCACCAGAATAAATGAACATACTCTTAGATAATTATCAGCAGCAAAAGCGTTCCATTTGGAGGGAGCACACGTGAAAGAGCTAATCCTTTTACAGAGGTTTGCTAATCCATAACGTAATTCATGAGGTTTCAAACAATAAAAAGATTTATTTTTTGGAATAAAGAATTCAATAAATAACCCTTTGGACTAATAAAAATATAAAACCTTTTCACAGCAAAAATTAAAGGAATCACCAAGTCATGTTGCCTTAGTTATTGTTCCGTTTTTTGACTTTGAAACTCATTCGCTAAATAGGCGTGTTGATTTACGACTGCAACTGTGTCATCCAGTCCAGCACATTCAGCCAAGCCCATGAATAGCAATCTGTGATGGCGCCATCAGTGATGTGCCGAGGACTTCACTGGAAACTCCGGGTAAATGGTGCACGCTTTCTTGGCCACTTGTTAAAGTAAGATTTGCCTAATGATGAGATTGTATACATCCCTGTAACACATTTCAAAAGGATCGAGAAGGAAAATAAACGCTTATGCTGTAGTGATACAGTGTCGCGGACTTGCGAAGACGAACAGGCTCATAGGCTACCATACAATTCAATCTGACAGCTAGGAAACTGTGAACATAGCAGAACTAAGTTCACAGCCAACACTCATGCATGATGGCAGTTTTCACTGCATTTGGTAGACATAGCAACGTAACATGTGAATGATTTGCAAATTCCTCAACAGGAAAAGGCTCAAAAACAACACATAGTAAAAAATAAATATTCATCGCTCAATCAACATTTTAATCAATAATAAAACCAATACAATGAAAAAAAAATAAAAATGTAAAATTTGTGGAAGCTAACCAATCTTAAGACCTTTAAAGGTGTCAGTACTCAAGAAAAGAGAGCCAACATAAGACCATCGCTGAATTTCATTGATCACAAACTCAGATCTGAACACTGTGCTCTGCCAAACAACCACTCATTATCAAACCGCAGTAATTAGCAGGAATTACCATGACAACACTTTCAGCAGTGGTATATTAAAAGCGTAGTCAACTAAAACCTTCACAAAACTCCATTGTCTTATTTATGTGCAGGTAAATACGGACCAGGCTTGCCAGGGCACATCATTCCGCTGGAGTTAGGCAATGCCCAGACAACAATGAGCGATACAGCAGGCATGGTTAACGATACACACAAGGCTAACTTGCTAAGTACTTTACAACAAAACATTGATACATGGATGAACCCACAATGGGTGATGCCAAACACCTTTGAAAGACCAACAGTGGGTAGTAAACCAGTTTTGACCACAACTCAACAACCAGAGTCAACTACAGTGCCAAGCCTGATCAAAGAAGATTCAACAGACTTCAACCTGCCACCATTTATTGGTAAGGAATGACAAAACACATTCATGTTTCAAATAAATTCTATGGTAACCGTAAATTTGTAATCATCATTATATTTATGATTGGTTTACTTGAACTTGATCACTTTGCCCGTCAAGCGCCTGGGTGCAGTTGGGCAAATGCTCCTTCGGGCACGTAACTTTGTGTACAATACCAGTGCAGTCCCCATTAACCCTTTAGCACTTATCTTCCACAAGCCATTTGGACTGGTGGTTATCTTAACGTGCCAACATACTGCACACCCCACAGCAAAATTTAATGAAGTTGTTGCAAAAAGTCAAAATACAAGATTGATAATTTAGTTCTAATAACAGAGATAACAAATACAGTGGTATTGCCCTAGTAGTAGCTCTAGACTTTACCGCAATACCACAACCCTAATAGGGCCCTCCTGGACTACACAACATTCGAATTTCCCTGTATTTACCCACAATGCCGTACGCATGTCAGGCACTTCGGAGCCTTTTTTGGTGCCACCGGTGTTTCACGTTATTTGTTGTCTGATTCTTTACAAGTTTTTCTCGGCTGCATTACTCCATTCGTCCTTCCAATGCCAATGAAGTGACTGCTGTGCTGTGGGCTACAACTCTGACCCAAGAAAGTTTGATAAACTGGACAAATACCTGTGGATACGTGAAGTGAAATTCTTCCCCTTTCCGACATTAATGATAAACACGAAAATGTGCCCAAATGAGGTCACGCACTTTCTTATCTCTGGGACAAACGAAGGTTCTATTGCCGTGTAATCAGGAACGGTCCTATTCAAATCTGCTGTCTTTACCCACAATGCTGAGTGTCAAAAGGGCACTGCTTCAACCATACGACTCATTATATTACATCAAAATTTGCCCATCCATATCATTCTAATGATAATAGGTCATTCCTGAATATTAATTTCTCTTTGAAATGAGGCTTGAACAGCGTGAGGAATCATAAACACACCAATCAGTACCCATTACGGCGTTTTCCATGTCAATACCAACTTGTTCGATTCTATAGCCCAACAACAAGTTTGGAAGATGACCCCTGTTGCCAATATCTTACACGACTGATTAACTCCAATAATCTCCAATAAGAGCATATCTAGCCTGACTGGGCTGTGCATTTAAAAATAAAAGTTAAGTTATAACATATTTGAACATAAACCAATAGCATTTCTGATTTCCTCATCTAAGTCTGATCATGTTTAATCGCCAAAATCGTCCAATCACAACCAAAGTTACGACAATCTATTCTTTCCGAATGTACCAATTTGCTCTGGGTTTGACTGTGTTCACACGTGGTCTGTAATAAGCCTGGTACATAATTGGCCTGTCTGATGTCACACCAGGCAAAAGATTGTGCTTTTGCTAGACGTTATCACACACTCACAACCCTCTACGTATGGTAAAGTCACTGAACGGCAGAACGGCGTCATGATACCATTTACCAAAATAACCCAACAATTTTCAGAAGTATAATAATAGTATAGTTAAAATAAAATATATGGCCATGCTTTTATCTACGCTTTTCTAGTGTCCAAGAAACAACTTCAATTCATCCACTTGCATATGGGATATTGTAAATATGAGGTGAAAACCCATGACCTGCATGAATGTGGTGTCACTCAGAGTCATGCTCAAAAACATGTTTAACCAATGATGGGTGAAGTCCTACTATATTGGAGCAGAGAAAAGTAATTTTAATTACTGTTAACTGAATCATATTGGTGATCCATAGGCCACAATTTGATAAATTCACGCATGGGAAATCAACAATTCCTGGTTGTTCATTAAGTTTTGCACAACAGCTATAAAGTCTGTATATTCCATTTATTTAGCACACCCTGTCTATAAGGCAAACATATTTAATTTGTTTTTTTGCGAAATAACTTGAGAATTATCATACAATTAGTTTAAGTATACACTTAAGTTATCCCTGGAATTAATCAACTGATATAATAGAAATATTTAATAGATGAGAAAATGAACAGCCCGTGTTTCTAAAGGGCCTTTAACACTAAAGTCGGCGCGTCGTTTTGGGGAGTTGCGGTCAGTATGAACGCTAAACTTCGGTCCTGGATCGAAGTTAACAGCGCCAGTTAACTTCGCAGTAAACAGGTGGATTTAATAGCGGAACGTCGATGCCGTGAAGCAGTATGAACGGTCAACTTCGGTCCCATCAAAGTTATCGCCAGGTGCCAGTTATCATCAACACTTAAAGGGTAGTGACTAGTCGCTAATAGTTGCTAATATTTTGCTCGAATAATCACCAATGGAATTAAAAATAAATTCTATGTCAAATTTTAGCGTGCAGTGCTACCTTGCAATTAATTCGATGACAACAGCGTCACCTACAGTTTACTCTGATGTCCGTTAACAACCAAAGCCAGTATGAACGGTTTAGTTTACTTTGCAGTTTATGTCGCTGCTCCGCTTGACCGGATTTAAGTTAGTATGAAAAGGCCTTAAAAAGGTTACCAAACCCCGTTTTGGCCTATTAACAGATACAGTTTTCGCCGTAATAACCGCCCATGCGTCTATAAGCGCCCCCCACGCGTTTTCAGACTTTGCTAAAATAAGAGCCCAGTACATGAACATGTACATGCGAAAAATGCCAATTTATCAATAATATTCGACAGTCCTGAAAAAAATCATTGTGTGCAGAATTTGTAGACCACGAGCCTCGCCACTATGTTGGTTAATATTAATTTAGCCGTGACTATACACATCAAACTTCCGCCATGCCTCAAAACGAACACATAAGTTCTGTTGATATTGCGAGGAGCAATGGTCTGGCCTTTCAGAACAGAAGTAGTGTACTTGTATACGGGATTGCTTTGTAGATATTTCCCGCTTTCAACAGGAATCCAAATTTCTTTGTAGGCCTACACATGAAAACCACGAATCAAAGACTAATAAAAAGCTTGGCCAGTGTTAAAAGCAGGTGGCCAGGAAGCGCGCGCTTACATAAACCTGTCATCAAAGACATCAGTTGGGAATTATCCATTCATGAAATGGGTAGCATAGCATCAGCAAAAAAATGAATACTGGCACTAATTTCTGACAGTTTCTAATACTATAAAAAAATGTTTGCGGTATTTTTAAGATGAATTGTTTGATTAACCATAATTGGTGTTTTTAAGCCAAATATCCGATAAAATGACCTCTGGCAGTGAATGCTTACACACCTTTACACTGAAAAATAACTGTCAGATAGTCATGTACGCCGCATCCAGTCACACGGCGACTAATATGGTCTTACCGAGACAAATGTCGAACGTTTTTAGCAACATGAGACCGGCAAGTGCTGAATGAAACACGCTCTGGTTTAGGCCTACTGCTTGGGCAAATTTCTTTAGATACAATGCACATCTAGCTTGTTAGTCTGCGGGGCTTTGGCCAAAAGACAGTATCTGCTCTGGCAAATGAACTCTGGTGACACGCACGCGCTCGCTTACTCACACAGACAACTTCAAAACAAACATCACGTGACAACAACATGTGTGTTCATCCAGACATTATTCTCATGTTGCCAATCATACATGTAGATGGTATGATGTACTAGCACAGATTTGTACTTAAACCTGCCGTGATCCCGACTCCACGGGAACTTAAAATTCTTAGGGACGCTAATTGGACAACTTAAGGAGGATTTCAGGTAATTTGCTTGAGTCAACGATTGCGAGGCAGGCAGTTGGCGAGTTTTTGCCCTGGGATTTCAGCACAATTTTCTGTAAAATGATCGTAATTTAGCCGCTAAGTTTGATAGCAATACACCACGGTTTTGTAGAAAGTCTTTGCATAGATTACAGATACGTCACAGAGAGTAAATATGATGAATCTTAGCTTCCAACTTCACCCGATTCGGAGACCGGGTTTCAACGGCCTTGGGTTATAATAAGCGTCCCCCCCGAAACGAACTTTTCTAAGCGCCCTGGGCGGTTATTACGGCGAATACGGTAGTTAAAACGACATTCCCATCCAATTCCCTAAAACAATATAATGCTCTATAACTCTCAACAACATTTGAAAGTTTGCAGGAAAAATTGAAAATTCCTTTTGGAGTCTGCTAATCGGGCAAGCGTGACCTCGTATGACCTGCTTTTAGCCAATTACAAGACCACTCACCAAGAACCATAATGTCCAATGTGTGACATACAGCGAAGTATTAGTTTTTAGTCGATTCCTGTTTAATCCTTCAAGATTGGCGCCAATGATGGATTAGAGGATGACAGAACGAGGATTGTCTGAAATCACCGAAACAGGGTTTACTATCCTTTTAAGGTTATGTATGCCCCTAGCAAAATGTCAAAATTTGGCAAACTTTGGAACATTATATCTCAGAAATGGTGGACTGGATTATACACTGTTGTCTAATACAACGCTAGCAAGTGCTTTCAAAATGTTGCACTTGCGCATGAGGGGCTGTCACAAAATAGGACTTCTAAGATTTTTATGAAAAAATCGAAAGTCGCATAAAACAAAAATGAAATCCTAATTTAGAAGACTGCAATGGCGTTTTTGAGATTTCATCCTGAAAATTTATATCAAATAAAATTTGGCCATGCAATTGATAGCAGTTTTGCAGATATTTGGCTAGACAATACGGTCCTAAATAACCTCAATAGATTACGGGAACTTTGACGTTTAATGCCAGTTATGTACTTAGAAAATGTCCGATATATTAGATTGTAAGGAAAAAATAACTTGAGAATCATAATAACTAGTTACAATTTCTGACAGATGAGGCTATGTTTCACTTCATCAAAGGATGTTTCTCACTCGATCATATTAGATATTCAGAGCAGAGTTCCATTGACTTGTGAAATACAAAATATCACAGTTACGCTTGTAACAAACAGTCAGTATTCCTCGGAACTATTGGTGAAGCGTGACAGTACCTGTTGGCAGCGGTGGTCACGAAACATTTTGAATCTTATAGCGCAATGTGGTAGAACAGTGAAATCATTTTTGTCACATTTTTTGTTATATTTGTCGAAAACTAATTTAATCATAAATTCTGTGGCATTATTGGCAGTTTTGGACCACATACCTGCTCTCAACTGATACAATGTAAAATTCAGTGTTTTTAGCAATGTAATAAGCTTTTGAAAAAATAGAAAAACGATGAAACCACAGTTAGTCAAATTTTCATCAACAGAAATCACTGAACCACAAAAGGCAAAAGTCATGTGCACCTTGCGAGTTACCCCAGAATAACATGTCCTTGAGCACCTAGCCACAGATCGGCTGAATGTCTACAGTCACCACCCTACACCTTGCAACAGATATGGCACAAACAGGATTAGCCTGCAATTTCTTGAGCCTTGTCTGCAGGTTTGTGTCCTCACTACAGCTTGTGTTAGGGGGCATTACCGTAGATACCCCAGAACAAGTTACCATACCTCAATAAGGTGGGTTAGACTGTCACATGTGTGTCAAATTGCCTCAAAACAAATAGCATTCACACAACCGCTAAACCAAGCAACAATTCATTCCACCAGTAGGTTGTAATGTACGCTGCACTACAATGAAAATACAAAAAAAAATGAGAACACTACCTCACTCATAAAAACTGCAACAAATTAGTGTCTTGAGTAATTTGAAGAATTTTTTAATGGTACTGAACATGAACTTAAATCTTTTAAAACAATTAAAATACCCATGACCTTCACATGGTACTAAAAATATAACTATCCTATTTAAAGAGGCATGGAATGCAAAAGCTCGTCAAAAATATATATTAAACATTTCTTGACGAAAGTACCATCTCGCAACGTCTATTACTCAGTGATTTGCATTCCCTTGTGAGGAAATTTCCAGAAAAAATCACAAAATTGGCGATTTATGAAATATGTGCAAAGGAAAAACTTGATGGTTACCACAGAGTTTCTGATCTCCCTCCCACTTATGATAAATGCCCGGATGCGCTTAAAGAAAGTCAGTTGCTTAAAGTTGCTTGAGGTAAAAGGTCACATCTTCCATATAAGGGAAATGTGCTACGTCTGTCTTGCCATACCAAATAAGGAAACATGCTTTGTGGGAGAAAAATCAACGGAGTAGCGACCAGTTGACAGAAATTTTTTTTGAAATTTGAAACTTAAAGAAAATGCTTTGATATCAACAGAAATTATAAATCTTGACGAACAAACCCTAAAAACACCAGGTGAGCAGGTTGACTTCTCTTTCGGTGGCAGAGAACCACTTTCAATATTGCAATTTAGTCTGTTTATCGCGTTCCAGGCCTATTTAACAATTTTATACCAAAAGATATGTAAAAAGTGAATATGGTAAAAACAATCCTGCGAGATAGGAACCAATGTTGTTGAAGTTTCAATTTCTAAGACACTTATGCCATTTGCAAAAAAGTTAAAATCACAGTTAATAAGAACAAAGCCCCCACGTCATTATTGCCGTTAATTCTAATGTTTACCATATCTAAAATGAGTAGAGGGCTTTTTCACAATGTACAACGCATGAATTCTAAAAACAGGCCAAGGAAAACATTGAGTGATTGGGAATGGCTCCCTTTGCCCCTCGTGTCTATACATGTAAAAACCTTACATAGATGTCAGCCAACTAGCTAAATGTACTCATTCACTAAAGCCGAGAAAAAGCCAACAAAGTATAGAATGGATACAAAAATCGAGTTGATGGTTAAAGCACGTCCTGAGCATGAGATCAAAACAGTGAAATGTCAAATTACCTGAAATAAGGAATTTGTTTTCACAACTTGCTGTGTTTGTGAACACAAAGTCACAGAGGCGTGAGGTGACCAACGCAACATTCGTTCTTAACAGTTGTATGCATGCAGACACACAACTCCCCCAGGATCGTTTTCCCCCAGCATCTTTCTACCATATGTACAAGTCATTGACACAATGATATAGTGACTCGGTGAATGAAAGGACTGGGGGTACATGCGGAGCTGCTCTGTGCCTGGCGGAGATTCGATTAAGAGACAGCACTGTAACCTTTGACCTGGGATAAGTAGTAAACAAATTTCTTTGCCCTTGTGCAGTTCCAAGGTGGTTTTCTCGCTACGCTATACATATTTCATGTCTGCAGTTCCCCGAGAATGAAGATATAGCATTTTGCTAGACATACGTGAAATATTGTAAAAATGGACAATTTTTGTGAATAAGGTTTGAGATATCCTTAAGCTAAAAACCAATGCCCCTGATGGCCAAATGATGAAACGATCAGAATCTTACACTGATGTCAAACAAGTTAGGTGTACCTGTCAACCTGACAATTCAACTTCCAAAGAACCACTCTGTTCGGAAATTGTTCATTTTCTCTATCACCGATCAGTTTGGTCACCTTATTCCAATAGCAAATGTTTAGCTGATTTTCAAAATGTCGTGACAGATTATCGCACTTCAACGCATATGCCCAGGACCCAGAGAAAATACTAAACTCTCAGGAAATAACGGCATTCAAGCAGCTGAAACGGAGTTCGGCAAATAAGACATTTTAAACTCAAATTAAACCAAATGTTTTGTACATTATGCATTGAAACTTCATCCGGGCATAAACAAATCCTCAAAGCTGTATGTCCTTGATTGTCAACGTGTGCCTTCCAAACAGTCACAAACATTGCCAATACAATGCTAAACATGACCTAAAAGTAATGGTGGGGAAATTTAAAAACTTTCTGAAAAGTCATGAAGTCTTCTTTAGTTTGAAATCCAAAAAATTCAAAAGCAATCAAAAAAGGCAAGAACAAGGATTTACGACTAATTAAACACATTAATGCTATCTGACGGTGTGAAAATACCATCATATTACTTGGCCTCACATCAACAAAAACAAAATGAAATGTAGCGTGGCTTGTCATCAGATCACAAAAAACAGAAGAGTAGGCAAAACACTAGGTGACTGGTCACAAAGAATAATGCGTTTTGAAAACAAAAGAACTTACTAGAAACAATAGCAGTGCAGGGGAATTCCTGACCTGGTTTGAACATGTGCCCTTTGGGCGCACCTAATGATAAAAAGTGTGCCTTTTTCAAAAAGATGTCCGCACCAGATTTAGTGTAATTAATGAGAAACAGACACCAAGCAATCAAAATAAGTCACATTTTACCCGACTAAGTTGACTAGAATCTTGTATTTTTGAAAGACTGTTGCGTTTTAGAAATGTACGTGTGGGGACGCACTGCTGCAATGTACTAAGGCCTCTTTTATTTTTTTCATGCGCTAATGGTACAAAGGCGCAGTACAGGAATATCCCAGCAACGCACCATTGAAATGTACCCACAGTGCACTGTACAAGGAAACAACAACTTGGATACACTGTAACAGCCAAAATTGACAAAAAAGTGTTGGTACCTCACCTTGACTTAATTTGTGAGGGAAAATTCCTAAACTTTCCTACTCTTTATAAAAGGAGATAAGAAGTTGTCATTCTGTCTCTTGACTTGAGCTATACGATTCATTTGTATTATTGACGGTGTTCCTGTGAAATAAATGGTTAAAGCAAAATTTCCCCTGAGCAGTCCATAGCCAGCTCATTATGCATGCATTCTGTTTGCTTCGAAAAAATTATCAAGATAAGCGGCAAAAAAGTTTGGTCTCGATACTAAATTACTGCACATGATCACTCCTTTCTAGGTGGTAAGCCTCTTTAAAAACATTGTCATTCCAAATCTACTAAATGTTTTTACATAACTCTTGCACGTGAAGTCTGACATCATTAGACCCCTCTGAGCATTAACCCAATCAATTGTTTGTCCAGGTAAACGCTCACTCCAACTTATCATAACAAATTGTTTCTAAGAGTCCATATGCTAGTCTTAATGGCCAAACAGTGACATTTTAGTTCTCCAATGCATGGTTACACACAAAAGGAGAAGTGAATGATACAACCAACTTCATTCTTGGTCTTTAAATCATTCCAATGTTCTTTTGACTCTGAACTTTGTGGTGTGCCACCTGAACTGATGTCGTGGTAGTCCCCAAATCATGTAAAATGTTGTTAAAACTCAAGAGTTAAGTTTATGTAGGATCCTAGAAAAATGTTAACATCTGACTTAACTCCTCAACATCATATTTCAAAAATGGTTGATTGAATTAATATGAACCTTTCAGATACTACGCTTTTTACGCATCGTTGTTCAAAATGCAGTTTAGAATTGTAAAATGCTCCACATTTGCAAGCGGGAATACCATTTTTATGCAAAAATAAATCAAAAGTTGCATGAAATGAAAACGAAATAATTTAAAAAACTGCAACAAAATTGTTGAGATTTCATCTTCAAAATTCATATCAAATGAAACTTGGTCATATTACTAAGTCAATTAATGGCAAATGGGTTATAAAGTTAAAAATCAACAGGCTTTCTACTTTTGAAAATAAATACTTTTACTAAGTTAAAATCTACAGTTATGTTGATATTTGGCTAAATACAAGGCCTTGTTGATAAGGTCTTTTAAAAGCAATGTTAATGTTGAAAATATCACACTTCTATCAGTTATTAACCAATCAGATCTTGCCTTTCAGGTGCAGCAGCAGGAGGCTCAGTAGGAGCAATTCTATTGGTTGTTGCTATGGTACTGTTACTTTACATGAAATGCAGGTAAGTGAAGCAGAGGCATTCAACCATCTCCAGTTTACAGATACGATCAACTAATTCAATTAAATATGTTTCATTAAACACATAATTATAATGATTGATTATCAGCTTAAGTTGATTTTTTCAAAGTATTATGAAGATCAGCAGGCACATTGCAATGTTGTATTATCCATTACCACAATGGCTCGAACACCGTGGCTTTCAGAGAACCTTACAACCATTTTTTGCCTGAGAATATACTTTTTTCGGAGACTTTGAGAAAAATCAACTGAGGCAAATAAACATTTGTTAAAACTGCATGTTTAACTAGAACGCAATTGCGTATGCGCACTTACAACTCTGCGCATGGTGTACGCACGTGGAGAATGGAGTATAAGGCGCATTACATTGCATAGAAGTTGCGTCTTTTGAGTGAAAGAGAGAGATGTCCCTGGTAACTATGAAAGAGAAAGAGTGAAGTTAGAATATCATGAGAAAACTGCACTTAATGACCCCACAGTTTCATCTAATGACCCTACAATTTGTTAATGGATTTCCTTGAAGAATGAAAATGATACGTAAGGTCTAGCTCAAAAATCTCTTTTGCACTTACTGACCTTTCTCCCAGAAATTCGGTTCAGTTGATCATCGAAATTCCATGTAAGTTGTGGGTGCTCTTATATGGCACCAAGCTGTTCACCAAATTTAAAAGGCAATCTCAAAAATCACAGAAGCACTTCAAAGAATTATACTGGTTGACCCTCTTGCGGTCCTATACTGCATTTTGGGTCATACACGTATTATCAACAGAATTTGATCGGCAATTGGTTGAACCTCCATGAATTTGAACACTCTTCCTTAAATGCATCATTCAAGTACAAGCTGATTAAAAATGTCTTAAATTTTACACAAAACTGCACTGAATGACCCCAAAGTTGCACCTAATGACCCCAAAGTTTGTGACTAAACTTCCTTTATGAATGGTAATCATATGCATGATTATGAAACCTCAAGCTCAAAAATCCCTTTTGCACTTAATGACCTTTGACCCAGAAACTCGGTTCCTTTGATCCGATTGGAATTCCAAGTAAATTTGGGATGCAGATCTCTAGTGCCTTCTTGTTATCAAAATTCGAAGAGTCTATCTAAAAACCTGTAGAAGGAGAAGCAATTCGACGGAATGCACTCCTTGACCCTTCTTGGGGCAATCCGGTGCATTTGTGAGTCAAATCCACGGGATCACTTGAATTTGATTGGCAATTGGTTGAACCACCATGAATTTGAACGCTCTCACTAACGCATCAATTAAGTACAAGCTGATTGAAAAAGTATTAAATTTAACAGAAAAGTGTACTTAATGACCCCAAAGTTGCACCGAGTGACCCCAAAGTTTGTGACTGCACTTCTTTTACGAATGGTAATCATATGCATGATTATGAAAGGTCTAGCTCAAAAATCACTTTTGCCCTTAATGACCTTTGACCTGGAAACTCAGTTCCCTTGGTCCAATTGGAAATCCGTGTAAATTTCTGATGCACTTCTTTAGCCCCTACTTGATAACAAAATTCGAAGCATCTATCTAAAAAACTGTAGAAGCATTTTGACAAAATACACTCCTTGACCCGTTTCAGGTCATCCTAGTGAATTTAGGGTCAAAAAATATTATTAGTATAAATCCCTTAACTATCGTATCAATAACAATGGATATTATTGTTATAAATGAATGAATGCAAGAGTAATAACAATATGAAAAGGAAGGAAGAAGAAGAATAAGAATAATAATAAGAACTAGAATACAATTGCATATGCACACTTACAACTCTGCGCATGGTGTATGCATGTGCATAGTGAGGTATAGGGGCATTACACTGCATAGAAGTTGCATCCTTTGCATGAAAGAGAGAGCTGTCCATGGTAACTATGAAAGAGCAAGATTGAAGAATAAGAATATCAACGGAAAACTGCACCTAATGACCACACAGTTGATTCAATGACCCCAAAAATTTGTGACTGAATTTTCTTTACGAATGAAAACTATATAAGTGATTATGTAAGGTCTACCTCAAAAATCACTTTTGCACTTAATGACCTTTGACCCGGAAACTGAGTACCCTTGATCCGATTTAAATTCCACTTAAATTTCGGATGCAGATCTGTAGTGCCTACTTGTTATCAAAATTCGGAGAGTCTATCTAAAAACCTGTAGAAGAAGCAATTTGATGGAATGCACCCCTTGACCCATTCCGGGTCAATCCGGTGCCTTTTGAGTCAAATCAATGTGATCAAAAGAATTCGATCGGCAATTTGTTGAACCACCATGAATATAAATGCTCTCCCTAATACATTATTTAAGTACAAGCTGATTGAAAACGTCTTAAATAGTGAACCCAAAGTTTGTAACCAAACTTTATGAATGGTCACCATATGCATATTTATGAAAGGTCTAGCTCAAAAATCACTTTTGCACTTAATGACCTTTGACCCAGAAACTAGGTTCCTTTGATCCGATTAGAAATCCAAGTAAATTTTGGAAGCACTTATTTGGTACCTACTTGTTTACAAAATTGAAAGTCTTTCTAAAAACCCGTAGAAGAAGCAAATTGAAGGAATGCACTCCTTTACCCGTTTCAGGTCATTCCGGTGCACTTTGAGTCAAATCCATGTGATCAATAGAATTTGGTCGGCATTTGGTTGAACCACCATAAATATGAACGCCCTCCCTACTGCATCATTTAAGTTCAAGCTGATTGAAAAAGTGTTAAATTTAACCGAAAACTGCACTTAATGACCCCAAAGTTGCACTTAGTGACCCCAACGTTTGTGACTGAACTTCCGTTATGAATGTTGATCATATGCGTGATTATGAAAGGTCTAGCTCAAAAATCACTTTTGCAGTTAATGACCTCTGACCCAGAAACTCGGTTCCCTTCATCAGATTGGAATTCCAAATAAATTTCGGAAGCAGATCTCTAGTGCCTACTTGTTAACAAAATTCGAAGAGTCTATCTAAAAACCTGTAGAAGAAGAAGCATTTTAACGGAATGTACTCCTTGACACGGTTTAGGTCATTCCGATGCATTTTGGGTCAAAACGATATCATCAATAGAAATCCCTTGATTATCATATTAACCACAGTGAGTATGACTGTTGTAAGTGAATGGATGTAAGAGTAATAACAATCTGAAAAGGAAGGAAGAATAAGAAGAATAAGAATAAGAATATGAAGATAAAATACGTAGAACAGTCAAACTCTGCACTTACACGCGTACAGTAATAAGCATGTAAAATGGAGAAGTTACAGACAATTTGTTATAAAGATACAGTCCACAAGGTAGCTCTTAACCGAGCCTATTGATTGTCTGACTGATTGAATTGGAGAGATTTCATCCACACAAATCTTCTTTGATTAGCAACACTGTATTGGGGGGAGGCATGTTGCGGACGCGTACTTTGGACTCTGGTGTGCTCCAGTGACTGTTCTAGCTTTCCATCATGCAGTTTACACATGACTAAGTTATCTCCCATGTCACACGATACTTATCAACAAGAGAGCAATCTCACTATGCATTTGAAAAACAACTGTCACCTGCCGCTAATTGCGGAAGACACAACTGATGAGCGTTGCAGTGCTTTCATTTCATGGAAAAACACCGTCAGTCCTGGATGATAGTCATACTTTGATCGAGACAGTCGGTAACAACTGTCACAGTATGAGAAGAAGCAGAACAATAGAAATAACAATGAAAGGTTCGAAAGGTTCACAATTCAACGTCAGTGACAATCTCCATGGTGCTGGAATATGATCACAGGAAATTGTAAAAATTAACTGCCTTTCAGCTATGGTCACCAACCTTATCTCGCTAAAGTGCCTAATTGTTCTGAGCAGAGTATTTTGTCAAATTACTGCAAAAATAAGGTGACAATTAGAGCACCTTAGCATACAATGCTTGCCTCAATTAAATAACTATACAAAGCACACAAGGCTTGACTCAATAAGATAACTGGACTGTCAGCACACAAGGCTTGCCTCAATAAGATAACTGGACAAAGCAATTATTACTGAAACATGACATAACACGCAGGCTTTCACAAACCAAATGGCAATTAGAATGCAGTGCTGTTTTATATTGGTCAAATAGTTAGAGATGTATTTGCAGGCTCCTAACTATGCCAATGTACAGCAGGAACTAAACGACAATACTATTTGAATGTCATCTACACTAAACAAAGTGCAATTGTACTTATTGACAACTCGTAAATGTGAAAACAAAAAATTCTGTCAATAGGTGACCTTTGCACTAATGACGTACCTTGGGGGCTCACATAGCCCACATCATGCAATGTTATTCCACAACAGCACGTCACAAATTCGTTCTTAAAAACATTTGGCATTTTTCAATGTACTTCATATTCACATCGTTACAATATGTTGTGTTTCTAATTTGACCAAGCAATCACAGAGATGAGGATTTAGCGTGCAAGTTCCACTTTAAATATTTTTCAACTATCTGACTATAAATGTTGACAAAAATATCAAGTGTTTCACTCTCTTCAATAATGTGACAATTAAAACTGCATTTCACCCTGTTTACTGGCTAAAAAATCAAAACCCAAATTATACCTTTTACTCTCACAAAATGTCATAATACTCCTTACCTTCAGATACAATGCTGTTTCCATAACTAACTCAAGTCAAAAGTAATGCGTACATGCGCTATTTTTCAAATTAATGGAAATAGAATCTTATCAAGGTAAGGACTACTATGAGAACAATTTTACGACAGTAAATGACCTATTTCAATTTTCGTTTTTAGTGAAATAAACAGGTCAAAGTGTAGTTTTAAAACATAATAACGTTCTGCTGGTGTTTTATCTGTGATGCTCTTTCAAAGTTCTGATCTAACAAACATTTAATAAAAAGCCAAAGAGGATACACCTTCATATTCCTGACTTTAGCTGCTTATTAATGTGTGACTGTGCTTCTGCAGAACAGGTCTTTTGGAAATGATCTAACAATGTGTTGCAGGACTAACGCACTTCTTGCATTAAAATTCATACAGTAATTCTAAAAATACAGGTAGGAGCACATGTGACATGACTCTGATGATGGTTGATACATTAAGACTTGGGTGCACTGGAGTTTAGCATTGTGACAGGGTACCATCTTTGTCAAGCAATACTATTCAGACCTTGCTCTCTTTAGTTGCAGAGGGAAACAAAAAGGGTTACATACCTCTAACCACGAATCTATTCCAGAGTTCATAAACTTACCTGAAACAGAGAAAGAATATGAAAATTGAAGTTTAAAAACAATATTGTTAGCCATCGTGACAAGAGCTCCACATATCTCCATCAGAACATCTGGTCACAACTCGTAAAATTCACACTCTACATGTATCTCCTTAATAGCTTGGAGCCATTTTTTTAAATCAGAAGCAAGATGGTACTGTGGCAGCAATTTTACAATTTTTGCTACTGCTAAACTTTCCCAGGAGGAATTTTCTCAAACTTGGCATGTAGATAGCTTTAAAAGCAACATTGTGAACAAGCACGTTCACTTGACAGAGGGACACCTGTCTCGATAGAATGTATTCTCACAACTGAACAAAGCCGATTTCAAAGCTCTGCAACTAAGAGACTAACTTTCAGTTGCCCACCAGGAGTATAAAGGTCAAGCAATGGAAGTAGGCAAATGTCAGATTGTTTAACTTAAAAATACTTTTATAGGAAGAGAGGCAGTAACTTGTCAAAGAGCGACTCCATGGAGAACTTCCGTAATGAGCTGAAAAGCATCAAAACTGCAAGCATTCTAGGACTAAGGTACAAGGAGTGCAGCAGACGTAAATCACAATCCTTCTCTGGCTTCCATGGGCGTCATGGCGTCGACAACGCTGGATATAACAGTCTACAGAAGCAGAGACTGCGTAAATCAAGTATGTATTAGACAGGCCTAGAGCATGCCTGATATGCAATACTGATACCTGGAATCTTTTGGAGAAATGGGACCTTGGTAAAAGAAGAAATTATGCCAAAAATACCCGAGAGTCTATCGCCTCATTCCTGGTGAAGTGATACCTAGTGTCACAAATAGAGGAGTACCACTGTGATCTTAACACCTCAAACAACCCTAGTAAAATGGTACCTGGCATCAGAAATAATGAACTGAGAACCAAGGGAAATATAGGACCATAAAACAAGTTGCCTGGACAAGTTGCAATGAGTTTCTTTTAAATTTTGTTTTAATTGTAGGCATCCCAACATTTGTAATGCAGACAAAATAACGTTCACAGGCAATTGTCCAACTCGAGTGAAATTTCGAACTCCTGCAGTTACTTTAGCAGAGGCAAGGATACAGCTAGTATAACACCTACACACATCATAACATGAAATGGTGTTACACCTGTGTATCCAAGTTTAACTCAAAACTTTGACACTGGGAGTATGCTACACTAACCCCACAATTTGAACTGATTCAATGAATTGAATCGTGAAGTCTCTGGTTTTAACCTGTCATAACCACTTGTGACTACTGGAACCATTTGCAATATCTTTGATACTTAAATGACAAAAATTCAATGGACAAAGAGTATTTGAGTTTTTTAAAATTTAAATAACATAAATATAAAAACAACCACGCACAGCTTGAATGCTATTTCCAAGTTTTGGTGAAACCACCTCATAAAACGGGAATTTCACATGAGCCATAGACTAGTAACAGTTTCAACTGCTTGGTTTCAGAGTCCTTCTTAGAAACAATCCAAGAAGTAGGGATGGCTGAAGAGAATGACATTAGTCAGGCAATTAAAGAAGATAATGGGAAGATTGACATAAAACCAGAGAGAGGTCCCCAGCAGTCTGATGAAGCCAATGAATATGTTGTCATAGAAACAATTACAGCAGCTGAAAGTGAGGTTCAGCAAGATAGCA
The DNA here is from genome assembly GCA_002633005.1 of Phoronis australis. Lineage (NCBI taxonomy): Eukaryota > Metazoa > Phoronida > Phoronidae > Phoronis > Phoronis australis. The sequence goes on from NMRA01000670.1 coordinate 96,010, forward strand.
GCGGACTAGACAGCGATTTAGACACTAAAGTATGCAGAGGAAACAGTACCGATGGAATGGCAAGCGAAAGTGATTTGGAGTTGTCATGGACAAATGAGAATCCCGTAAGGAACAAGTATTTGAACCCATTGCCAGGGGAGTGGTCCAAGAAAGAACTGGTGGCATTCAACAACCAGTGGATGCAAGAACAACAATTTTATACAAAACTTGATGGTTATGAGTCAGATCTCGAGACAAGCACAGACGATGGATACCCAGGGAAAGCTGGTGGGACCTATATAAACTTCTCAGATGACATCAACTCATTAGTTTCAACAGAAGATGATAAAGCGTCAGATGACAATGAATCGTGTGTTATAGATATGAAGCACACATTGAAACAGTGGTGCCATTCACCGTTGAAACGGACCAATCAACGTGAACACACAACACACTCAGTGGACTGGCACCTTCAGAGCATGGATGTCACTGAAAATGGGAACACTCCATGTTGGCTACTAAACCACGGTTTAGAAGAACGTCCAGAAAATTGCCCAGAAATGAAAAGCATTAGGGATTCCTTTGCTCACATTGAAAAGCAAAGCGAATACCTGCACCTTAGAATATATAAGCAACAAGACCATCTTCAAACCATATCAGCTCAAATCAGTAAGCTAGACCAATGTGATACAAAAGGGCAGTTGTTTCGAAATCGTTCTGTCCCTTCTACACCTCTGCACACAAGACAGTGTCTACACGAGGTCACCCATTCTACACAGGAAAAGGAACATATTAACGAGACAATCAAACTTAATACCTTGCCTCGCACAAAACGGTCTTTCCGCAGAAAATGTTGTGTAATTATTCCGTTTCGTGGTAATGAAAAAAAATCAAAGTATGCCTGTGAAAGTAGTAACGGTTTTGTACCAATGTCAACATCTACCTTAGGTGAAAGAGAATGCCTACTAATGGCAAAAGATCTGGCAATGGTGCATCAGCACACTGCCAGACAGAAGCTATCAGCCGCAGCTCACAAAGACAATAGCCAAATTTACAACTTAGGCATCACTACTCAAACATGTGATCACGGACAGTTGCCACGAGCAAAAAGTGAAGTACTTTTGGAAGAGATGGTGTTAAAGCATAAAAATGATACACTGAAGCAAAGACGTTCCCTGAATATGTACCCTCGCATGGGTATAAGAGCGGTGAAAAGTCAAAATGAGGGGAAACTCACAGAAAATAAACATACATGACTGTTAGTTCACTGCCTTTTGGAACCAGTGACTTCACTGATGGATAGTTTTTGAAGTTGAAAAACGCTTATTTGAGGATTAAGCTGCCTTTTGCACTGTTTAACTTTGAATTCACGATTTTAGGGTTGACAAACCTCAATATACTGTGAAGCATTGTCTTGAGTCGCCGATTGGCTTCCACGTCATTTCTAGCGGCTTAAGTGTTACACTACAATTAAGTTGACACGGATAAGCTGACACGGAATGAGTTGTTCCAGCGCAAGTATTGGTGTAAACAGGACTGACAGAGAACAAATTGACTTTTGCCACCCATTTGTGAGGTAGAGCAATTTGCGCTACAACATCTTGTTCTGTGTCGATTGTATGTCTAAATGCGAAACTGGGGCAAGGCGAAAGGATCATCTCTACTGCGCTTGTGTAATGACCTAAATATGAGTTCTCTGTCTCTTCAACTCCCGTCAATTGTAAACCTGTGCACATGTGATCCACTCTCCAGCCTACAATTTCTGTCTTGCCATAGTCAGAGAGTTGTGTGTGGAAACAGACGCTTGACACCAATCAATATGCTCTGTGTCAGTGGCGCCGGGCCAAAAGTTGATTTCTAAATGGGACTTAAGTGAAATTGAATCCCATCACAATTATGAGAGCGGTTCAGAGCAAGTGGCCTAGTTCAATATTCCTTTTTAGCCAGCTTAACAATGACAATAAAATGCAGCTGCTTCCCTTTGCAATATTTTTTGCATACAAGGAAATTAAGTTATTTTAAGCTGGTATTACACAGTGAACTACATAGTATTTTGTGATGTTGCAACAAGCAATTAACATAGTACATGCGATCAGATATGCAGCAAGCTTCCAGATAAACAAAACTAGGAAATTGTCGGTCAATGTTGTTCCTTAAAGGCAAAATATTAGCCTAGTCTGTTACTTTGTCATAGAATTTTTTGTTTGTATTTTTGTTTATTTGTGTGCACGCTACAAAGTCACATTTATTATCCGATAGACATGAAATTTACACACAGCACAGAGTAGAAGTCATTTTTAGTTATTGCCACACCTTCACCCTGGAGGGATTTTCTTACATATGGTATCAGAGTAAATAGATTTCTGTTATTCCCTACGACTAACCGTTCTCCAGTTACTATAACAGAATTTTGTGCTGTAGGACTCCAGAGTCCCTAAAATTTTGTAAGTGAGTTGATCTTGTCAAGCACTATACCCATGCCTTGTACAATTACGGAGCCATTTCAGATTTACTGGTCAGATGACTTTTCTTTTATTGACAGATTTGGTCTCCTGATCAGCATGAAGTTTGCACATAGTGAATATGGTGAAAGGCTCGAAGAGTAATATCTTGGGGAAAATCAAAATAAAGATGGCGCCAACGGCCATTTTTCAAAATCATTTGAGGACCTCTAACTACACAGTTCTTTCAGGCTAATGTCAAGATTCTGAATCCTAATTTCGGGAAACCTTATAAAATTTGACATTTAGATATATCTCGTTTTTGGTCTCTCACTACAGCTTAACTTTCTTGAGTTAGACGTGATTTTTTGATTTGATGACTGCTCTTGGCATTGGCAGATTAATTAATGCTCTTTTGTTGATTTATAATCTACAGTAGTTTGGGGTCACTGCGGTCATAGTCATTCGGTATATTAGGTTTCATTGTCCACCTCACCATTTAATTTTGAGAAACGTGGCTCTTCTGAGCACTTCCATTTGCCCAACATTAACTGCAACTGTTACTCATCCCATTTCAGAACCACTTGAATGACCTCTTTCTGAATGACACAAATTAAAAAGAACATGTGCCATTAAAACTAGACAAGGCCTCCATAAAAGTCATATACCATATCCGTTCAGGTTAATGCCCACATTCGATCAGTTAAACGTCTATTAATTTTAAGAAATTTCAATGCCATGATTGTTTAATGAATGAGAGATCCTGAACAATGCTCTTAAAATAATAAATAAATTGTTAGGCTTCAATGATCCAGTCTTCACTCAGGCCTCCTTCTCACAAAATAGTAAAGTAGGACAGACAGCTCACAAAAAGTATTTAAAAGGTAGGAAAAATGTAAGAAAACTAGCAACAATACATGTCATTAGCTGTTTTTGACATAAAGATGTTTACAAAATTGAAAACACTTGTATCCAGTAGTACTAGCTGTTTTGGAAAATACATCTATATTCCTGGTTTCTTAACCTTTGTACCTCAAGGTCTCAGTGAACGCTGATTTACAGAACAACAAAAACGCCTTTAAAATGACAGTAAAAACAGATATTTTTGTCACCTTGATGCACCTATGATAAAAAACACGGCAAACTTCACAAACTGCTTGTAGTTAACTTAAACCCACAACTTATTCCTAACTTCAGAGACTGAACGATGAATATCATCATCTTTGCCACCATCACCTGTCATTGCCTTTCTTAGAACACAGTTCCTCAGGTGTCAAAGGGCAGCCTAAGTGTTATCAGAAGGTCTAAAAAAATAGAACTGATGAAGCACGACCAATATTTAAGTTTTACTTTCAGCATTATAGATGCTTCTTTTCTAAATTCAAGAGATTTACTTCGTGACAACACTGAACAAAAAAGTTGGCAAAAGGTAGGAATTCCAATAAAATGCAGTAAAAAGCAGGAAAGGTAGAAAAACCAGTAAAAAGTAGGAAAGTAAGTATCATTGTGAGGCCTGCATCATCCATAAGTGCATTGGTATCCATCCTGCTACGTGTCATTATGTAATGTGGGATGATGCTATATCAGCACTGACAGCAACCAAAGATATGTGAAAAAGTAGAGCAATAGTCTGCTGTTTGCAGCATTTAGTTCACTGTCCATCCAGTGTAACAGACATAAAAGGCATTACAAGACAACAGTGGAAAGACAATTACATAAAAAAACACTTAATACTCTAAAATCATAGCTTCCTTGACTTGTTTTTTAGTAAGAGAGACAATGATTCAAGGAAAGATTTAATTCCGAACTGTTCCCTAAATTTGAAAGGTGTAAATAATGGGTTTTGTTAAAAGTTATAACAGAAAGCCACAATGGCAATAACAGTGGCTGCACACAAGAGGTAGGACAGTCATGCTTCAAAGTATGTTATAAGTATGTGACAAAGTCGGAAGGCCATACAGTGGGTCAATAAATGTGTTTTACCGATAGATGGCGATACTTTTGTTGATAAAATAACCAGTATCACCAGTGTCAAATGCAAAGAGAAAATATGCCGTTTTTCATATCTGCAGTTCTTGACTAGCTACGTTCTTGTGTTCAGGATAATGTGTTCAATGGCTTGTAATGAAATCGAGGTTTTTAAAAGAATGCACGTGCAGCATGGCAAAGGTTTTGCAGCTTTTGGGACAATAAAAGTACGAGTATAGAACTTTGTTAATGCCAGAAAGTGCCTGGTATGACAGGCCAATCTGTTACCTCAAGATATTCCATCAGACTCAATAAAAATGTTACCTATTAATGACATTTCATTGAAGTTAGGTCTCAGTTTAGTGAGAGTTATTTCCTAACTTCATTTGTACCCATACGAAAAGGAAAAGTTGAATTTCAATTGAATCTCAATTGAACCTCAATTGAGTTTCAATTCCTGTCCCAACTGAAAGTCCAGTGTACTTTTTCGTATGGGTTAGTTTTCTCTTCTTGTCTTGCATATTGTTCCATTGTAAGACAGCAGGTGCAGATCCAAGAATCTGAGTAGGGGGAGGAAGGATCCCTTATCTGTATGTTATGTGTGTGTGTGGACAGTCAACACCTAGAGAATGGTTTCAGGTGGTAAGATTTTAAGGAAACTGCATTATCATCTAGTACATTCTTGATCAATGATGACACTTCTACAATAATTTTAAATATAAATTTTGTAAGTATTAAACCGGTGTGGAAATATAGATCACAAATATTTTTAAGTCTGGTCTGCACACCCCATGTTGGCCATATGACGTAACCTAAGATGTTTATTAGGTTACGTGATGTGGCCAACAGGTGGCGTGCAGACCAGATTTAAAAATGTCTGTGAAATCACATTTTAAATTCTTCTACGCACAATCACTCTATTTCATATTTCAGTGCAATCTTTGTAGTGGTATACACAAATCAAGTGGCCCCATTATGTTGCTCAGACACTGCATGATGTTACACAGTAGAAGTTAGAACTTATCAACAAAGGAACAGCAGTCGCAGCACATGTTACTTTAGTTACATATGATTTCTCTTTTCTCATCTCCTGAACACATCCACTAACACAAGAAACTGTAGGAACATGGCATTTATCCACCTTCACTCTTATCAGGCTTCTATTGTGAGTCAGCATGCGTGAATAATTGGCTGATAAGCCACCTCTGGAACTACTTTGGGCTGAATGGATGACCAGGCCATAAAAGGATAATTAGCCAAGACCAGTTAACTAATGCAACTAAGAATAATGTTGTAGCATCACCTAGCCTTGGTGGAAAGCTGTATTATCATGCTATGAACATTCCCACTAAATAAAATTGGTTCTAACCCCGGTGTTTAAGGTAAACGGCGGGGTATGGAAAATTGAACTAGACCGTATTTATCCACCTTGGCTGAGACGCGCTCGGCTCATGGTCAAAGGGATGCCGCCAAGCTGCTCTATTCATCGAGTCACGAGCGAGGATAATTGACTTCGCTCATGCGGATATGATCAGCTGATTACAGTCTAGCCTAACAACTGTACTTTTTATGGAGAGAATTTTACGTAGTTTTTACTGTAATATTTGAAAAGAGGAGCGAAAACAAATACGAATACAACTTTGAATTTTTCAAATCGGCCCAGGATAAGAGATTTTGCAACACAGAAACACTCACGATTACTTTCATTCGGCGCGCACGAATACAAAAATATAGGACCCAAGTTAGGATTGTATAAATGTAGAACTACTCCGTGTGTTATTTAGGTTTTGGAAAAAATGCATTTTAATACTCAAAATACGTTTTGTATAGCTATTACAAGCTCTAAAACGACTTTGTGTAATTTCATTGAGATCGTTCTTTGTCATCCGTCAAACCGGAAACTTCCGAGATGTGACTCTGCGAGCGCACTCACCTTGCACGTTACAGCCGTTTAAGTGAAAAACAATCTAGTAAACGCCATTTTCTTGCATAATCCTCCGCCTTTTGTAACAAAAAAGTCTATCGTCGATGACCCGCACACGCACGCTCACTCACTCTCATACGCAGACGACCTTCAAAACAAACGTCACGTGACAACAACATGTGTGTTCATCCAGAGATTTTTCTCGTGTTGTGGAGTACGATGTAGCGCACATTTGGACTTAATCGCAATTAATCTGGACTCCACAGGAACTTTAAAAATTGTAAAACATCAGGAAGATTTCAGGTAATTTGTTGAGTCGAAACTATATTTTTATTCAAGAGTACAAGTTTTCCTATTGACGATCGCGATTCAGCGACGCATCAGTCGGCAAGTTTTCGCCCTGTGATGAGCACAATTTTTTGAAAAATTATCGTAATTTAACAACGGAAGTTGATAGCAATGCACCACAATTTTGTAGAAAGGCTGTCATAGGCTACAAATACGTCACAGAGCGTAAATTTGATGAATCCTAGCTTTCGATTTTACCCGTTTGGGAAACCGGGTTTCAATTGCCGTAGGCTCACTACAATAAGCGTCCCCTCCCCGTGAAATGAATTTTTCTAAGCGTTTGTTTGAGCCAATACAGTATACAGCTTTCCACCAAGGCTAGGTGATGCAAGACATTATAACTTGTTCTTTGTTGCATTATAGTAACTGGTCTTGGCTAATTATCATTTTATGGCCTGGTCATCCATTCAGCCCAAAGTAGTTTCAGAGGTGGCTTATCAGCCAATTATTCACGCATGCTGACTCACAATAGAAGCCTGATAAGAGTGAAGGGGGATAAATGCGGTGTTCCTACAGTTTCTTGTTTTAGTGGATGTGTTCACGACATGTTGGCTCTAATAAACGCTTAGAAAAATTCATTTCACGGGGAGAGGACGCTCATTGTAGCCTACGGCAGTTGAAACCTGGTTAATTCCCAAACGGGTAAAATCGGAAGCTAAAATTCATCAAATTTACGCTCTGTTACGTATTTGTAGCCTATGACAGTTTTTCTACAAAATTCTGGTGCACTGCTATCAACTTCCGTTGTTAAATTACAATAATTTTTCAAAAAATTGTGCACAGGGCGAAAACTTGTCGACTGATGCGTCGCTGAATCGCGATCGTCAATAGGAAAACTTGAACTCTTGAATAAAAATATAGTTTCGACTCAACAAATTACCTGAAATATTCCTTATGTTTTACAATTTTTAAAGTTCATGTGGAGTCCAGATTAATTGCGATTAAGTCCAAATCTGCGCTACATCATACCCCACAACACAAGAAAAATCTCTGGATGAACACACATGTTGTTGTCACGTGACGTTTGTTTTGAAGTTCGTCTGCGTATGAGAGTGAGTAAGCGTGCGTGTGCGGGTCATCAACGACAGACTTTTTTGTTACAAAAGGCGGAGGATTATGCAAGAAAATGGTGTTTACTAGATTGTTTTTTCATTTAAACGGCTGCAACGTGCAAGGTGAGTGCTGGTTAACTCACAGATTTTGTGTTCACAGGCCGACGGTCGTTAGCTCTACCGTGGAGTATTAATAGTCCAAGGCTCGATCTACATGTTGGGGATGAAGTGAACTACCCGGGCTGTGTGAAATTTCTGGGTCTAACGGAGACACTGACGCAGTGGTCAGCCAGCTCGCTGTATCAAGGCTATGGTCAAAATCCAAATTCGTTTTATCGCGTCCCTGTCAATAATAACGGCATGCTTAAGTTCCTTAATTTTCGTACTTCAGGAACATAACAATCACGTGTTTTGTACACATACGCGCACGCCGCAGATCACATCTCGGAAATTGCCGATTTGACGGATGACAATGAATGAGCACAATGAAATTAAACAACATCGTTTTACAGCTTGTAAGATTCATAATAAACGTATTTTGAATATTGCAATGCATGTGTTCCAAAATCTAAATAACTTGGGTCCTATATTTTTGTATTCGTGTGCGCCGATTGAAAGTAATCGTGAGTGTTGCTTTGTTGCAAAATCTCTTATCCTGGGCCGATTTGAAAAATTCAAAGTTGTACTCATATTTGTTTTCGCTCCTCTTTTCTAATATTACAGTAAAAACTACTTGTAACTCTCTCCATAAAAAGTACAGTCTGCTAGGTAGATTGTAATCAGCTGATCATATCCGCATGAGCGAAGCCAATTATCCTCGCTCGTGACTCAATGAATAGAGCAGATTGGCAGCATCCCTTTGATAGTGAGCCGAGCGCGACTCAGCCAAGGTGGATAAATACGGTCTAGTTCAATTTTCCATACCCCACCGTTTACCTTGACGACCGGGGTTAGGACCAATCTTATTTAGTGGGACTGTTCATAGCATGTGGGAATGTTTATAGCATGTTCTCTTGAGTTAACACATTCTTTCCGTTTAAACAATTAAATAGTTCAATTATCAAAGACAGATTTAATTCTTATAGTCAACAATGTCTAAAAAGAATAACTTGAATGACATATCTTCTGTAGATAAGAACATTTTACCACGAAAATGAGACTAGGCTATTGTATTACAGTTATTAGCTTCAAAAGTATGAATTTCTGTCAAGGCATTTTAGCCATAACTCAATGGCGAAATATGACTAAAAACTTCAAAATTTCCTCAAAAATATGTAAGTCCTCATTTTGAAAGCCAAATTCTCAAGAAGTGATGACAATAAATAGCACATCTTTTTCTCCTAATAAAATAAAGACAGCTTCTTAACACTAAGTTAAAAGAATAGGAAGGCAGACGACTAAGTAGCCAAAGTTAAGAAAGTTCCTACACGGAGTTCAGGAGAAACAGCCATAGACGCAAAAATTACACCAAAAATTCCTTGCAGACACCAGTCTTCCAAAGTTTCACTTTTAAATGAACCTAACACCTGTCTCAATTTCTACATTAAAAACTAACATTTAGCTCAAAATGTTACCAATGAAAGCAAATTCCTTGACAACAGAAATGGGAAAATGGTAGCCATCCTATAATAATGAAAATATTTTTGTTTTCAGCCCATCACAGGCATTTTCAGTTTGATCAGTAAGAAATACAAATAAATTTGTTATAGGAAAAGTAAGTCTGCAATATACTGTTATTCATTCAGTCACCACTTCCCACATTCAGATGCCAGTGAGATGAGATCACAAAGTGTGTCCCAGTTAAATCAGGGAGACCCAAACATATGTTTATTCAAGTTCTGCGAATAATATAACCAGAAAACAATTCGCAAAAAATAGTTACATGCTGAACAGAAACTTACTTTTAATACATTTTTCCTTGATCTTAAGTCAAGAACAAATCAACTGTACAAGTGCAAATGCAGACATGACACATTACTTTTACCAATGTCTCCCCCTAAAATAGCCAAGGCCACATATTATGCAGTGGCCAATATGGTACAGACCAGGTGACACAAAAGGCAGGTCACCAGGTCACAACAGAAGGCATGAGACAATAAACCATGACACATTAGAGAGAGGTGGAGGCAAGACAATCCTGATTAACTGGTTTGTCAGAGTCAATCAGGGTTCTTCTCTTCATGGTTACCAACTCTAGCGAGAGTTAATAAAGATGAGGACGTATGGAATAGGACTGCTTCTTTACTTATCTATATCACAGCTTCCATTGATCACAGGCACTGGTAAGTAATGTCAGACAGGGCTGTTTTGTTATCCACTAATGCTCTTTCTCTTCAAAATTTAGGTCAGTTCTGAACCCCCCACCACTCAAAGCACAGAGAATGATTTATACTGCTGGTCATAATTCTCACCAAGCGACAGAGTACTGCTAAATCTTGAAACACTTCCATTGTCAGTATATAATGTAACCTAGACCGTACCACCATCTCAACTGGCCGCAGTGGCAGTAGATGATCCCGTGGTCATCCCATACTCCCATAGGCCCTCTATACTTCGGAAGCTTTTCGGCGAATTATGCCTCACACTGATTAAACCATCAAAGTTGTGTTGCTAGTAGTATCTTTTGCGTGTAGAGGGACACCTTAGAAGGCCAACAACGTCTTTAATTCCTTCCAACTCGAACAATTACCCCTGTAATCAAACTTTTTTTGAACAGTCCTTCGTTCAGTTGTCCAAATCGGCAACGGACCATTTTTACACTGGTCACGCTTGGTGATATGATATCATAGCCTGTTGCCGATTTGGGCAACTGAACGAAGGACTGTTCAAAAAAAGTTTGATTACAGGAATATTTGATCGAGCTAGGAACCAGTTGAAGATCTCAACGGCATCCTAAGGTGTCCCGCTACGTACAAAAGGTACATCATGCAACACAACTTTATGATTTAATCAGTATAAGGCACAATTCGCTGAAAAGATTTTGGCGAATGGATGGCCTATGGGATGGCCAGCGACGCTTCTGTTAGTTGAGATGGTGGAACTGTTACTTGAAAACCTGCATCTACCCTACCACACAGTTTCTAAACCTCGATTCTATAGTGACTAATGAAATGTAATTGTAATGTAAGGAATTTCTTGGCAATGAAAACATCTGAACTACCAACACATGCCTCATACCCTACATCTATCTGGAGTAAACTACCTTCCTTTACCCTGAGATAGTGACATCTATCTGGAGTAAACTACCTTCCTTTACCCTGAGATAGTGACACGTCTATCTGGAGTAAACTACCTCCCTTTACCCTGAGATAGTGACACATCAGGCTCCTAGTTAATAAGCTTGTTAATAACAAGATGGTTTTGAATGAATTATGTTGACCATTAAAAATTTCGATTTGGCTGGAATTCAGAACAAATTATAACACGAAGTAGAAAGCACTTGCATAGTGATTCAGACCTCCGCCAAATACTTTTAATGCCTGTACTGTGATTTGATTTAGTAATTCATGCAACACACAGGATCATTAGAACAATGAACATGACTATTGAAGTCTGAAACTAGACGTGGTTTGTTCAAGACTTGGGTAGATCTCAAATGAGGACTGCTCCGCAAACCCATTACATGTGCGAGAAAAGCTTCCTTTTGCATCTAACGCATAGCAATGCCTCGCAAAGAAATGCATGATCTTGCATTTTCGATTTAGGCTAAATGCTTTTTCAACCAGCTTGATAACATTTATTTCTAAAATAAACACTACAACTGGGTGGGAAATTCCTAGTGCCATGTTTGCATTGTCAGTGGATTAGTTTTTAAGGTAAATATGCAGAGTATGCGATTAAAATTTCAAGAACATTGTAGATTATGGCCAAGATTACAAAGTACGGAAAAAGTAGGGGCTGAATGCATAAAACCACAAAAGCTAGAATGTCACAAAGACATTCCTTTACTGAAATCTATCTCATGTTCTTTCCTCCTTAAATTGTTTTGCCAAAGACTCAATATAGGAGGTGCTACTTGGTACTCAATATTTACAGTAAAAATACCCTCATAAAGAATGACCAATTTACAACCTAGTTATTGCCAAATTACACAATAATGCCTCTGTTAAATGGTGGGATTTGTAACAAATGACCCTCTGACTAGACCTAATGATTGAGTGGACCTGGTTTAACAGGTTAATACTGTGACCTAGCCACTACTCAGTGCAAGTAGACTAAAATGCCTTGGGGACCTGTCTTGCCACTGATGTACTGGGTACTAATGCCATCGTATGGATTTTAGTGTTGATTTATGATGAACTAACATTCATTTCATAAGAGCTAATTAAATCCTATGCAGGAACAACAAGGGCTGCGTTCCAAAAAGCAAGTTTCTAGCGTTATCGCACAACTGAGTTCCTACTAGACTTCAATAGCACTTACTCTCTAGTATGTTGTGTTATTGAACTATGGCCAAATTACGTTACATTAGTCAACTAAAACCTAGAATAAATATAGTTTGCGAACTAAATTTAGGAACAGGAACCATCAGTGGATTCCCGCCTGGTTCACAGTGTAATCATGCAAAATTTTAACTTCGATAATTTGACTCAATAGAAAATGAGTAGCTTTTGTTTACAATGCTGGCACATGGTAGCAAAAATTGATGCAGTCAAATTTCCTTAACATGACTCAAATGTGGAAATGTAATCCCAAATCTTCAGAAAAAACAGCACTTCATGTGACTGAAAAGTACCATGGTTTGAAACAGCTGTCAGAGCTAATGAGCCATTCATCTGATGTATGCCACATACCAAATAACTTCCTGTTTTGGTTTTTGTTGCTGGAAAATTTAGAACTTATTATAGCTTAGTCATTACAAAGTGCAAGGGCACAGTCCTGAAATGATAGTTCAAACACATTGGAAATGTTGTTTTGTTTACTTTGTCCTAAAATTAACTGAAGTTGGTTTCTTGGAATGGGCCCCTGCTGTATAGAATGCTTGGTCATGCTATGGAACTACTGAGTGGTGTCAATCTATTCTACACAGCATAGGACTGAACCCCAGTAAGCTGTTTATTACATTGTAAGCTGAGCAGGTACACCTTGAAGTGTAGGTGCTCAGCTTAAAGGAGAATGCCACCCAAAAAACAACCTAATTTGTATCAATTTAGATCGAGTAGTTCTACTCCATAATGACACGTACGGTTGCGTTACCTGACACCTGACGGCAGACGGAGGTGTTGAAATTATCCAATGACGTCATCGGTTTCACATGCAGTCTGTTCACCAGTTCACAACACGGGTTACTGGTGCCAGCTTATCGCTTCGAAGTCATGGTTTAACACCAATAAATCCTCAAACTTTGATGTAAAACCCTTAAAAATACACCGAGTTCTTATAAAAATGTGTTGTTTTATTTCGCTGTTACGGATTTATTGGTATTTGGACACACCGTAGCCTACAAAGTTCGGCAGGCCAATAAGGTCCGTAGCAGGAGTTTGGGGTCTGTTCGGAGATAATTTCGAAGTATTTTCCGCGAGATACAGACATGAAAGCTAGATGTGTGTTGGTTAGACTTGTGATTTTTTGAGTTCTAAACACAAAACACTTGTTATCCTGGCCAGTGGCTCGGAGTCCGATCAGGCCCGTCGCGGCCGGCCGGATTGACTCGTTATCCCGGGCAGGTCAGTGGCTCGGAAACTGATCAGACATCACGAACATAAACCAGCCAAAGTTCAGTGGAAACTAAACTTCCAGTCAAGAAAATACTATAGTAGTGAGCCAAGGTAATGTGCACATGATTATGTTGGTGAATTACCACAAAACTGCAAATCTATACTCGTCGGGGGCCGCGAATTCACTTTTCGCTTTGGCCACAGCACCGTCAGGGCAGAAGTTGTACATTGACAATCATTATTTGAGTAATATAAATAAAAATAAAGATTCCCCTAACACCTGGCCGTGGGATGGAAATCGAGTTGTTTCACAATAGTTTCTGCCAGCAAACACTAAATTAGCATGAGCTCACATGGCCTCAGTGTCCGGTCAATTAGTTTTATTGCACCTAAAGCCGGTAACGCAGTGATGTATTCATTGCTGGCTTCTCAAATCATTTGCACTCACGAACACTCCAAAGGCATTACAAATTGCATCTAATGAGACAGACTTTGTGTCAGTTTTATATAAGTATTGGTTAGGGTGAGAACAATTCATTTTGAAACAGAACGCTCAGTAATAAACGCCAACATGGCAACTCGCAATCCCGACTTTAAGATGAGCTAGAGCTCAAATGTCCCGACTTCGCAGGTGGATCATTAAGTTTTACATGCTATCAATTCGAACAGGAATATAGTGATGAAGAAATACTAGAGAGGCGCCGTGAACAAGCTCAGACAACAGAACGTATGGAGTTATTTGGTAAGCCGGCATTCGTGGGACGTCTCAGTGCAGGCCACAGACACGGAGATGTTTCAGGGCCTCATACTTGCTATTTATAGCGTACATTTCATTCTTCACTACCATGAGCAACTTCCAAGCATTTCGGACTCTCGAGAAAGTAAAAAAAAAAAACGATATACCCGCTTTCCTCGCAGGTGCTTAGTTTGGACAAGCGGGAACGATGCACCGCAACATAGCGGCATTCACTCTGCATATGAACCACTGACATCGCTAGCGTCGTTTTTCACCTTCCTCACAGGTTAACGCGACACCTCTTGGCAAGGTAAGGTCGACCGTATGCGAGGCGATGTGGATATAGACCAATTAAGACGGCAAAAAGACTAATTAAATCGGGTGGCATTCTCCTTTAATGCCTATTTCAATGTTGAGTTCCCAATTTAAGGCCCCTGGTTGGTAACATGCACACAGGGTTAAAACAAAAAATGCATGACTCACAAGGGTTTTCTCCAAACACAATTTTAAAACCTCAGCATTTAGTCTTTGTCTGTAACAACTCTTAACCAGACATTCCTGCTCAATGATGTCAGTTCTGTTGGCAGATTAAGTGTTAAATAATTAAACAAAATACCTGTCACTGTTATTGTTACAAAACTTCACTGACCCTAGTGTGTCTAGGGCTTACACCGTAACTTATCTTTGATATTGTCAAGAACTGGCTAAAACAATGTTTTGGGTTTAGTCTAAGCATAGTTCACCTGATGCTCTATGTTGCAGCATATTTCACTACATTCCAAATCTAACTGTAGACAAGTTTTTCACACTTCTGTTTTAGTGCACTACAAGTTCGGGCTGATAAATTTCAATGATTTATGCATTCCAGCTATGCTGTATACAGGATATATATCTCCACCAGCTGAGCAGAGTGAGTTCACTGCAAAGTGACACTAATGATTAGTGTAAGAATGAATTAACTCAATAAATTAACTCAATGAATAAACTCAATGAATCTACGTTAAAAATCAAGTTGATGCCAAGAAATAAGCAGAAAACAACCAGTTTTCTTTAGAGGTTCTTCAAGTTTAACAAACAGATGGCGCTGTATGTCGCTTAATTAAACAGCCAGAGCTCCACCCAAAATTGCGTTCTTTTTTAATGTGGCTGAGGTACAAAAGACATTATAGTTTTGGACTTGGACATCTATTGTGTCTCTATGGATATTTGTTGTGCTTTTCAAGTTGTCCATTTTCAGAATTTTAACTCATTGAGCCGCTAAAGTACCTTATTGGCAATGAAAGATGTAACCTGATAATGACTTTTAATACAACATGTAGTATTGCTCATATTAAACAACATACGGAGATCAGCGCAAGAGGTACATATACTATTATGGAAAAATACCAAGGGTTGCTTCATTTTAAGATGTTGCTATTGTAGAACAAATTTACAAAATTCTTCAGTTTAGAACAGTCTCTTGAATTTGGATGATTCTTGAAATTTTAACATCAAATACTGTCTGTTTCTAGAATATGGGATAAACTCTGACCTTGAGCAAAATAATTAAGTTTTCACTGAAGAATTTTTACCATACTGGTGCCATAACAAGATAATCAAAATGATTAACAAGACAACAATGAAAGCCCATGAACTAATTCTTACTCTCCATTGTCCTATTTCAGCCATTTCCGAAGTATACTGCTTCAATTATTTCATAAACATTGACTGCACCAGTTCTCAACACATCACCATTGTCAGTCTCAACTATGGTAAAGGCAACTGTACCTCAGTGTGTTGCGCACATGACTTTGACTGTGTCCGCCCAGTCCAGGATGTCGAGCCATCCCAGTACAATGCTATCATGGATAAATGCCATGGCAAGAAGTCATGCTTTTATAAACTACCACTTGAAGTACCCAGCCTAGACATCGCCTGCCCACCTCCGTCATCATTCAAGCCTTACCTTCGTTTAACATACAGCTGTACTACAGGTAAGTGCCACAACAATTCCAAATGTCGTTCACACACAGGCTTACCCTAGCACAAGTTACTGCCACAAGGAGTTGTCGCAAAGTTTGGATGCTGTGTGGACGTTATTTAAACTAGTGCAACTAACTCCACCTTATCGAAGTAGGGTGACAATACTATACTACTGAAGAATAATAACTATATACGTTCTTGAACTGTCCACATCCAGTCTAAATGACAATTCTTGTACTGTATTTATATCGGACAAAGCTTGATCATATAACCACTGTTATGGATTAGGAATTTACACTCCCAACAGTTGTGTGACAATGTGACTGGCATCCCTACAGTTGTGTGACAATGTGACTGGCATCCCTACAAAAAATGGAGGGTAGTGAACTTCGCGAAATGCCATGGTCTTTTTAGGGTCTTCCACATAAGTCACCATATTAATGCAACTTGTAACTTGGTGACTTATACTGAAGCTTGTCAAGAAAGACTACCCATAAAAATTCCTTTTTACTTGCGGCAACAAGAACAAACTTGACAATCATTGTTGCTTAGTGGAGTAGTCAACTTTCTCCATAATAGTTTACTACTTAGCCAAAGTGCAGTGTGCATGTGTGTATTATTATGTATACCTTAACAGTTGAGTTGAGCAAGGAATACTTGTTGCAAAGATGTAATGTTCATTTGATTTCACTGCAGTGATATTATACTTACACTTATGAAAAATTAAGAAACAAAAAATAAATCAAACTTGTTTCAGCCACCACCACTACCACCAAACCAACAACAGTGTCACCGACAACACAAAGGCAGAAGACATCACAGCCTGCCATCCTTCCACAGACAACAGTGCCACCACCAGGCAGCACAACAGATACAGCTTCTGATGGTGGCAAAAACCAGACTCAAACTGGACTCGGCACAGGTACGGAGCAGACATAGTAGCCATGTGAACTCGGGTTCCAGTGTGGTTTAACAATCAATCATACTATCATTTGACATTGGAAACTCTATATTTAAGTTGTTGGAACAAATTTTCTCACAGGGAAAAGGAAGTGTTTGGGTAGGGAACTTAACCTACTAACAGTTCAACTGCTTTTGTGCCCTTTTTCACAGTCACCTGTACGGAAGAGTGACTCTGTGAAAGGATGATGACCAACACAGGAATGAGATGGAAAAATAGTGAATCGTTTTGATATTGTGTTTTGACGCCTTGTTATCTTGTGTGTCACATAAGACCAACTGGAATGCATCGATTTCAATTAAGTCTGGTCTTGTTGTTGCAGCAGTGTCAAACAATGATAGATTCAGCAGAATGCACTTCTCACACCAACCACGTGGAATATTTGAGTATTACTTTCAGGGCTTAGAATTTTCCTTTTTTAAGAGGATTTCCTCCTTTTTGGTTTTAATTTCCTTTTATCTGATTTCCAATTTTCTCTTTTTCCTTTCTTTTTATCATTATTTTGACTTTATTCATGCAAAAACATTTATTTCAATTAAATTTTATAACGCAAAACATATTTCTATCACACAAGCCCATTTACTTTTGGAATGATATGTCGCCTGAAAATATTCCTCTTTTTTGTCATTGGTCATGCCAAGCCCTGTACTTTACAAGCAACCCAATATCAGAATGTACGGATATTTCTTTGTTATCACAAACATTTGAAGTATGGTCTGCTCGCCACCTGCTGGCCACAGGTGGGGGGGCAGAAATCTTTTTGGACTTACCGTATTCGCCGTAATAACCGCCCATGCCCCTATAAGCGCCCCCCCACGCGTTTTCAGACTTTGCTGAAATAAGCGCCCAGTCCATGAACGTGTACATGCGAACAATGACGTATCTACAGTCCTAAAACTCGGCTACAGTAACGTCTTCAATTTATCAAAAAATTTTTGCAAGGGTCTTCTAGACCACCAGCGGCACTGCTACATTTGTATTTAGCAGTGACTTTACACTTCAAAGTAACGCAGCGCTTCAAAAAGAACGCAACAGCATTGCGACGCTCTCGCGATGACCGTGTCCCACTATGGTCTGACCTTTCAGTAGACACATCGACTGTCTCATGAATAAAAATAACTCTGTGTTAAACGCACAGGGACCAGGAAATGCGCGCTACATACATGAACCTGCCATCAAAGTTAGTCGGGAACTATCCATTCATGAAACGAGTAGCATAGCATCGGCAAGAAATGAATATTGGCACTAATTTCAGACAATTTCTAATACTATAAAACATGTTTTTTTGAGATGGATTGTTTGATTAACCATAATTGGTGTTTTTAAGCATAATATCCGATAAAATGACAACTGACAATGAATGCTTACACACCCTTACACCGAAACATAACTGTCAGATAGTTACGTACGCATCCAGCTACACGGCGACTAATATGGCCTTACTGAGACAAATGTCAAAAGTTTTTAGCACGAGACCGGCAAGTGCTGAATGAAAGACGCTCTGGTTTAGGCCTACTGCTTGTGCAAATTTCTTTAGACACATCTAGCTAGTTAGATTGCGTGGCTCAGGCCAAAGGCGTTCTCTGCTTTGGCAAATGAACTCTGGTGACACGCACGCGCTCGCTTACTCGCAAACGAACTTCAAAACAAACGTCACATGACAACAACATGTGTGTTCGTCCAGACATTTTTCTCACCGTGTTGCCGATCATGCATGTAGATGGCACTATGTTGCACAGATTTGTACTTGAACTTGCCGTTAATCCAGACTTCACGGGAACTTAAAAAATCTTAGAGACACTACTTATAAAACTTAATGAGGATTTCAGGTAATTTGCTCGAGTCGAAACCATTTTTATTCAAGCATTGAAATCGCCATATCGAAGACGGCGATTTCGAGGCAGTCAGCCCTGGGATTTCAGCACAATTTTCTGTAAAATGATCGTAATTTAGCAGCAAAGTTTGATAGCAATGCACCACAGTTTTGTTGACAGTCTTTCATAGATTACATATACGTCACAGAGCGTAAATTTGATGAATCTTAGCTTCCGATTTCACCCGTTTCGGAGACCGGGTTTCAACCACCTTGGGTTATAATAAGCGCCCCCCTGAACCGAACTTTTCTAAGCGCCCCGGGCGGTTATTATGGCGAATATGTTATGTACATTAGGTCACATGATTTGGCCAACATGCTTGTGATCTATGTTTCCATGCCAGTTCACAAGATTTACATATACATATATAGTTACTTTGTTCTGTTAATTATAAGAAGCCAGGGTATGTAAGCATTTCATGCTGCTGCTTCTCATAACATTGAGGAATACTGTAATTGCTTTTTAGTCTGGTGCACAAATGTCATTCATACGTAGAGTTATATATAGCTAGTTATTGCTCTTCTAATACCGTATTAGCCCTAATAAACGCCCAGGGCACAATGCTTGTGATATCTACTATTACCAGCATTTTTTGTTCTTTACAGGTGCTCTGATAGGCATTATAGTGGGCAGCGTGTGCGCTGTCATTCTCATCGTGGTGCTTGTCATCATCTTGTTGAAGCGCAGGTTAGTGTTAGCAACATCAGTTAGAATGTTGATTAGGACTAGACTTTTATCAATCCATCAAGCATGCAGATATCACAAATGGCTGTCACTGTACTGTTGCCATGTGTGGTCTAAATGTTGTTGTGAGGTAATTGTCAACATTTTGGAAACTTTTCATATTCCATAAAAACTTAACTGTCCATATGTTTTCTGAAAGCTCTGATTGAAAAATGTTAGTTTACGCCTCAATTGTCTATAACTACTATTTTTGTGAAAATTGTCATTTTTGTTTTGAACACAAGTTTCTAAAAAACTGAACTGCCTGTGACTTACTATACCTCAACGATAGAGATGTTAGCCAAACTTCGTCTCAAGTCTTTATTTTTGACAGCTTATATCTCAGTTTGTAGTTGATGAGGAAGTCAAACATCTGAGACATGGTTCCCTCAGCCATAGACCACGAAATAAGGGTACAAAATTCCATGCTAATCGGCCCACGCATTAACACGAAATCAATGTTCAAAACTATCATAAGCATCAAAAACCAAAAGGTCTGAAAATAGCTCATAATGACATGCCACAAAAATTGAAATTAATGATCAACCCAAACAACTTGTTTATTTGGCGCACAAATAATGTGTTTAATAAGTGCTATGATCAGGAATGAAAAATATATATTTCAGTATTAACTTATCAGGCAAATCTACAACCTATGTTTAACAATATATTCTGAGGCAACTAAATGACCTTTAAATGACCTCAAGGTCCGATCCCTGATCAGAACACAAAAAAATTCGGAATATAGAAACTTTTTAAACTATATTTGATGTGCTTCACTGTCACGTACATCATTGAATTCTGCTTGACAGGGTTTTTCTGGTTTGATCCATTTGCAATGTGACTGCAATGTGTGTCACAAAATGCAAATGTTAAATTCTATTTAATAGGATAAGTAGTCCTTTTTGATGTTACTTTTGATATAAAATACAGATCCTGGTTATCTTGAAGAGCTCGCTTTCGAATTCCGTGGCATGTATTTACTACAGCTGGAACAGTGGAAAGCAACGTAAACATCCCAACAAAGGCCTGCATCTTGGTTTGTCATTCACTTCTGTTGAAAAAAACAGTGTCCTGTACAGATTTTGTTCAATAGCCAGTCGGACATTGTGTTTGTTCAATGGCAGTGAAGGCAGAACCAAGATATAAGCCTTTTGCTGGACAGTTTGTGTCACTTTCTATCATTTCTTGGGTAGTAACAGCAATTAACACAGAAAGGTGTATCTCCAAGATAATCATGCAACTGTGTTTTACTAATATTTAAAATGGTTGCATTTTCCTTCAAGTAAATATTTTTCACAACAGGAGGCAGAGTAAGCCGGAGCAGGCTCAGTTCCCTCCATCCCACTCTGGCCCAGTCACCTCAGTGCCAATACAATCAGGTCCTGACGAGCTGTATGGCTTCCTGCCTGGGGCAACGGTGGAACCAGACACCAAGAGAATCAGTCGCATTAAAGAGAGTCAAGCTAATGGTGATAGTAGGACACCTTACAAGGACAATCCCGGTGTTGTCATGAAAAATGAAACTAAGGGTGGAAAAAAGAAGTCTAGTAGTTCTAATGGGAAATCTGTCACCAAAAGCAGCGCAAGCGGAGATAGCAAAAGTCGTCCAAAGTCAACTGGTCTCTCGCGTGAGGAGTCGTTGAACCGCAAGGTTCCCAATGTTCTAGCACCCGGTGAGAGGAGACCAGCGAGGCCGAAAGAAGTCACTGTGAATCCTCAATATGACTATCCACGGAGCTCGAAGAACATTCAGCCAAGTGAGCCACCAGTTGCTAGTTCAAAGAACAGCGCAAAAACTAAAGATTTAGACAAGAAAGCTGAGAAAGTTGAGCCTATAAAAGCAAACAAATCTGAAGAGAGTAAACAGAAGGAGAGAGATTTAGACAAGAAAGCAGAGAAAGTTGGTCCTATAAAAGCAAACAAATCTGAAGAGAGTAAACAGAAGGAGAATTTGGGTAAATTAGAGCTTAAGGAAACTAAAGACACAACCGGTGCTAAATCTCAACCTATTAACCATGAGACAAGTAAAAATGAAGAGCAACCTGCTAGTCAAAAAACAGGGGAGACCATCCAAGGAATACACAATCCCGCTTTCGATACAGAAGATCACAACCAAGACAGTGATGAATCGTAAGGCCAAGTAAAAACAGACAATGGAGATTTAAAAATTCACTAGATGGCGCTAGTGTAACAATAATCCTTCCTGTAGATATGCATGCATTCAGGTAATCACAGAGGACATTTAACCCATGAACATCCTTATACCAATGAACTGCTTTCTGCTCTCAATCTCTCAATTTATTTTAGTTTCAAAGAGTTTAATCTCCTTTCTTTATCAGCATACTAAGTGTGCATTTGAGTTGTCTATTGTTAGCACAAGATGATAACATTACCGTACCCTTGTCAACTTTTTAGAGCTAGTTTCATGTTTCTGGAATATTATTGTATGTTGTGGTCAATATTCCCCAACAAACCAAAGACTAGAATCGGGTGAATATCTCAATGACTTATTGTTATGGTATGACTTAATTTCTCTTTCACGTGGGAACACCATTTCCCATTACCAATTTAAGTTTAAGGAAACTTAGAAAATAGGATGCAGTTAATAAAATGCTATGGATTATTATGACAACATCAGGGTAAGATACAGACTCTTAAAAAGTACGGCATACATGCGGCAGGTGTTTGCCAGGTAGAGTATTCAAGAATTCAGGAAAAAACAAACAATCAGTGTAGGGTTTTTGGTTAAAGTACAAACCCTCGTGTGACATTTCCAACACGGATACGCAATAAGAATCATTTAGAATTTTAGTCAAGTAATGATCCGCATTAGGTAGTCTAGTGGCCACTGTCAAATCGTAATTTGACAGGTTAGCGAACAGGAGAAATGTCTCTAACAACAAGAAAAAATCGAAAAACTTGATTCTTGTGCAGGATTTGGTATAACTGTTGTCCCTTTTGTCTGATGTTGTTAAATTGTAGTTATCTCCCACAATTAACTATGTCACAAACGTATCAGTACCCAATTTGCAAATGTGTTTGGCAGTGAATGAATAAGTCATGGAAAGGTGCGTTGCAGTGACTTAAATCTGGGATGAACGTCTGATTTTAAAATCCTCAAGGAAATTTAGCCAACAAAGTGGTGCCTAAATTATTGAAATGGTTGCACACATGTGCCAGGTCTTGAACTGTTCACCAGCAAGTTTCAGTACCTCAAACTGAAGACGATGATCTGTATTAATTGTCACCACGCAGGTAAGTTCACTTCGGGAGTCACTGTATATGATCCAATTCCCCACACTTTACTATCATGTTTTGCTAGTCAGGCCATGTGATCTAGCTAGCTTTAACCAGAATATACTATAGCCCCTAGTTAACATGCCTTGCAAACCAGACCACATGATCTGACTAGTCTTCTTTAGCATAAAGACTATCCTCAGGTTTACATTCTTGAAAGTTCTAATAGTCAATTGAGAACACTTATGTTAACACATTTAGTGTCTGGCCACTGATTAAAGCACAATAACTGTAATAATGCCATTTAGGACCAGTTGTAGAGTAGTATAACTAAGGATTTTCATTGGCAAAGTTCAGACTCTTGCTATCAACAATGTTAGTTTACAAGGCTATTCTTGTAAGGTTTATTCCATAACCGAGTCACCCGGCCAGAGGAAAGAACATATCATTAATGATGTTTTTAACTATATATTAATAAAGCACAAAAATATTTCCAGGTGACCAGTGCAATGGGCCCACATGCGCGGCCTGCGCACGTCTGGTACAACGTGTACCAGACCGTACGTGTACCAGACCGCCTGCAATTATTTTTTTATATGTTTTGTGATATTATGGACATGACCGAGTCATAGTCTGAAGCATATAGGTATTGAGCAGAAATATGTAATAACATTTTAAAAAAATGCAATTCTATTATTCTCTTTATTTCATTTTCTAGGTTTTTCTCATGTCATTGTGAAGAAGTTGTACAAAACTGGGATTTCCAAACTTTATATTCGGTAGTTATTGTCACATGCATTTCAAGCATGTAGATTTAAGAAGACAATTGTGAACACGTGTAATGAATTCTGCTCATCAATGAAACAACTTAAAAACAAAACGTGGTTCCAAAAACTTTTATAGTAATGGAGAACAAAACATATCAGCAAACTGTTTTTGTTTATAAGTATCGTTTAACTTTTGTAAATTGAGTAAACAACGTCCATGTATTTATAGATTTTTGCTTTATTAAATAAAGTATTATGATTTTGTTTTTCTAAATTTCTTGTTATAACACTGTCATTTCCTTCAGTCCACTATGTTACCTACCACAGTTACAACCAAAAGTAGACAGTGTCTAAGCACACTCTAAATACTTAAACAAGCAGTAGCATACCATCCCTAATAGCACACAGATCAGACATGTCATGTCACAGTCTGTGTTTACACACAGTGTGGAACAATCAGAGTTGAGTGAAATCTTTGGTTTTGGGTGCAGATTTTGACCAGTAATGGGCGTGTTTATGTAAATACATGCAATTATTAGCACTGATTTACATAGATTAAAGCTGCATTTCATCCCATTGAGATGGCTAAAAAATGAAAATTGACTTCGACTTTCTATACTCTTATGAAGTTGGTTGTGTAATGTTCCTAATCGTAACAGGATTCTGTTTCAGTTAATGACAATATCGTGGGTACACCAATGAATATGGGTTGATGTGGTGCATTTATATACCAATTGCAGGTCTTCAGCAGGCCACTAATCTTGCTATTATTGTTTTCAACACAACAGCTATCTTGGTCTAATGAAGTCAGAATGAGTTTTGAGATTGTAGTAAAAGGACCTGAATAAAGTGACAAAAGTCAATTTATTATTGTGCACAGCAAATAGTGTTGAAATTTATAAGGCAATATTATTCACAAAAATGTTTAATTCAAAAGTTTTCACGTAACACACCACTACACTTCCTCCACCTCTCTCAACTGTCCCCCGTCTTTGTGTGCCTGCATTGGTTACATAGTGATGGCAGTGTGTATCATTAGTGACATTAGACCACCTCACATCAAGTATGGAACATCTACACAGTGATGGCAGTGTGTATCAACAGTGACATTAGACCACTTCAAATCAAGTATGGAACATCTACACAGTGACGCCAGTGTATATCAACGGTGACATTAGACCACATCACATCAAGTATGGAACATCTACACAGTGATGGCAGTGT